>CAHIKZ030004896.1:6402500-6520000 GCA_903632075.3 Acanthosepion pharaonis | reverse complement strand
AATCAATCACTTTGACATTTGACTCGGTAAACCACGTGATAATCTTTAACGCACCACAAAACTATTAAGGAAAACTATATACAATTTCCTGAGAACATATGCCATAACAGTAATACAATAATTCACTGCACATAAAACACAGATAAGATAAAGATTTGAAAAGTGATGAGGCAAGCCGATAATATTTCACCTGAACTATTTACAGGCAGGAAGGCCATGGAAGTATATTGCGGAAAATGGGAAGATCACTGAATGAACATAAACGGAAAAAATTTAAACTTTCGACGGTCTGCTGACGATCTCTGTGTAGAATTAAAATAAAATGAACAGAACCAAAATGAAAGTAATGTTCAGTTGCAACGTTTTAAAAAAAGATCATAAGAATAGATGAAGAACTGGAAGAAATCCAGGAATACATATGCGTGGGATATGTTATAACATTAAGGAAAGACAACGAAAATGCAATAAGACTACGTACAGTGGGCTATGATAAGTTTTTAGCCACCTTTAATTACAGCAATTTTAGCTTGTGTAATAACGTATTTTCTTTTTTTTTTTTCAGACAATAGCGTGTTAGTATCAAGCTACTCTAATCTATGAACGATAGTTGACTTATATTTTGCTATGAAAGTTCGGGGAAGTAAGGAAATTGGTGAATTTCAACAAGGCCAAATAATAGGATGGCATCCATGTGGCAAGTCAAATAGAGAAATTGCTAGTTTTTTCCAGGTTAATCATCAAACGGTTAATAATATTGTCAAGAAATTTAATGAGGATGGCCATTGTCGTGTGGAACAACATTCAGGAAGACCAAGCATCGTGTCTGAGTGAACGAAAATGGCGTTGAAGAGGGAAGTCATCATAAACCGTCGTCAGAGCATCACATATGTCGCCAACAACATGGAAAATATCGCTATATGCGGTGAGAAAGACTCTGAAAGAACTAGGCTACCAAAAAAGAGTTGCAAGAAAGAAGCCCTTGATTTCAAAGGTTAACAGGAACAGGCGTATGGAATGGGTGAGAGAATTCGAGAGCAAAGATTATGAATTTTGGTAGTCTGTAATTTGGTCAGATGAAAGTAAATTTTGCTAGTATTCGAATTCGAGACAGGTTTATGTTTGGAGAAATCAGAATGAGGCTTGGAACACTGAACATAGAGGGATTGTAGTAATGGTGTGGGGCGCTGTCCGGTTTGGAGGGGAATCTGAGCTGATTCTTGTTGATGAGTGATTTAATGGTTCAAAATACTACCAAATATTAGAGGAAGGACTACTCCCACTAACAAACAATTTCTTGTCATAGTTAACAAAAGATTGTAGATAATTTTTAAAACTTGAAGCAAACAAAGGCATACGCGATTACAGTCGCTGTTCAAAGGGATGTATGTGTAATCTTCGAATGATAGATAAAAGAAATCAAAGTTTAATCGCTTGGAAAACGAACATATTCCGTTGTATGTAGTCTCTTTTGGTAATTTACTACAATAAGTGACAACTTTCGTTAGAAAGTCCTTAAGTGTTTATTAAAGGACGAATGCATTCGTCGTCTTTTTTCTTGTTATGGTCAGGCTTCTGGGTGAGGCTGTTGCGGTCACTACACACTAATGCCCTGGGGAAAGGCAGGGCAGATTGGTTTCTTTCATCTTACGAGGGGGATTCACACTAGAAGAACGATAACCCTGAATTCAAACCCCCTGCCAAGATGTCAGCGGTAAGCGTGGTAGAAGAGGGCCCGTTATTCACTAAGTTTGATAAACTTGGGGCAGATTTGGGTTCTGTTGTGGAGTGAAAAAAATAATACATGTGTGGGGGGGGAGGGCGTGTCGGGAAGAATATCTTTCGATTTGTATCACTTTAAATTTCTATGCATATCATTTATACACACACACATACACACACTGTCCTCTTTTTCTACCTATCTATTTCTCTTTGTTACTCTCTCTCTCTATTTCTCTCTCTCTCTCTCTCTTTTGTTTTTTTTTTTCTATTTCTTTTCTGTATGAATTTTGTTTTGTATACTTACATATTTATTTCTGTTACCGCCACTACTCTCAATGTCTTGCTGTTTTTTTTAAATATGAACGAGCATACATTTCCATCTCTCTCTCTCTCTCTCTCTCTCTCTCTCTCTCTCTCTCTCTCTTTGTATATATATATATATATATATATATATATATATATATATATATATATATATATATATATATGGGGTGTATGCAGATAGATAGATAGATAGATAGATAGATAGATGAATAGATAGATAGATAGAGATATCTATGACAAAATGGAGAAAGCGTTTCGTCCTTCAGAACTTCATCGGGCTAAATTTGGTATATAACAACATACCAAATTTAGTCTGATGAAGTCCTGAAGGACGAAACGCGTCACAAGTAAAATTTTTCCACATTTTTATACAATTCCCTCAATAGTATTCTTGAAATATAAATAACTGGATATTTTATTAATTTTATGAGCAACAACAGCGACCGTTTTTAAATTAAAATTTATAATTTTTATGTTGAATCTTAAATGTTAATCTCGGCCTAAATTCAAATCCGAAATTAAACTAGACTTCATGTAAATAATAACAACAATAATAATAATCGACCCCTACAATAAAATATCTCACGATAACCAGAAATATTAAACAAACGGTGTAAGCTCAAAATTGGAACCTGAGGATTGCGGACAGCATGAAAACTCCGTGTTGTGCAATCAATGTAGGTTATTATATATATTTTAATATATATATATATATATATATATATATATATATATATATATATATATATATATATATGCAAACATTTTTGATTTAGACGTATGAATATCTATAATGTTATGATGAAAAAATATTTATTTTAGATAAAATATTTTTTTTTCAATGATTGTCAATGGACTTAACATTATCATTATCATTATCTGAATACAGCGAAACTCAGATTAAAATTCTTTTAAGACCTGTAACAGACTACGGACTTATTGATTTAGTTTCTTACCTGCAAATACATTTCTTTCTTTCTTCCTTTCTTCTTTCTTTCTATCTGCAGAAGTGCCGAAATATTGTTAGTCGTATTCTGGAAAGACCGAGACCTTCTCAGGAATTCCTTGTACACACACACACACACGTATATATATAAGCGTTCATTTGCTTATATATTTATATATATGCTTATACAGTGATTTCCCAAGCGTAGCTTAGATGTGGCACAAGACCGAAAGTATGGGACACTCAGTGAGGATCGAACTCACTGTTAATTCGTAATTATGTAAAAAATTGAAGTTTTCCAAATTGTCTTATATATTTACCATTCGCTCAGATTCTTATCCAAACTTTATTCACACGCACACATATGTGTATGTGTATGTGTGTTTGTGTGTGTGTGTGTGTGTGTGTGTGTGTGTGTGTGTTTATAAAGCTTGGATAATATTTGCAACCTCTGGCAACAGGAAAAATTAGCTATAATGACATTTCTGGATCCTAAGGACATTTTGAACCAGAAATCCGAAGTTATGATTCAATTAAACCCCCAGCGATACGTTTTTAATCCCCTTGCTTTTCTTCATTTCCCTCTTCTTCTTCTTCTTCTTCTTCTTCTTCTTCTTCTTCTTCTTCTTCTTCTATATCACACCCAACGTTGTGCGTTTTTTTTATTTATTTTTTTTAAATAATATAGGGTTCATTATTATTTTTTTAAATAAAGCGTTGGGAGGTCAATTGATAAAAATCGCCCGAGGATGCCGTAAGGTTGTAGCAGATTCAACTGATCTCCTAATTTTTAAAGTATATATATATATATATATATATATATATATATATATATACAGTGTAACCCAGATATAAGAGACCGGGATATAAGAGAAACCCGGATATAAGAGAGATTTTCTCTGGTCCCAAATTAGAGCCTGTGTTAATGTATATAAAATAGACCAAACCCGGATATAAGAGAAACCCGGATATAAGAGACTTCTTCTCCGGTCCCGACAACTCTTCTTTATCCGGGTTACACTGTATATATATATATATATAAGTGAACATTGAAGTCAACACTCAGAGGCAACAAACTGTTTCATGCTAGACGCAATCGTCAGGCCGACTTAAATGAGTGTTGACTTCAATGTTCACTTTTATATTTATATTTACATACGCTCTATCTCTGATATTGAGCACTTTATCCCATAAATATAGCACACCTTAAAACTATATTTCTTCATATATATATATATATATATATATATATATATATATATACAGCTAGATAGGCACAGAAATGTGCTCATATACAGTTGGGGGGCGCTACAAAAGTAAGTTACACCGGAACTCGAACCCATAGACTTCTTTTTCTAGGGATTAAAGGATATTTTGTTTACTGTATACCTATTTTAGCAGCTCTCTCTCTCTCTCTCTCTCTCTCTATATATATATATATATATATATATTGTACCTCTTTCGTAGCTTGCGATGTCGTTATATCTAATACAGAAATGTGCCTAAATTCTACAACAAATTTATGTCACAAAATGAGATTTTAATTTTGGTTTTAGGAAGCTTACATTCCATATTGACCTTACGTCGGTATAGGCCCGGCTTTGATGTTACAAAAAGTAATGACTTTGTCATATGGACGACTACTCCACCTCGCACGGCAATGTGATGGCCAGATGCTGACGTCATATGTCATGCAAAGCGAACGCAATTGCACCGGACTTAAGAAAGAGAGAGAAAAAGAATAACAAGCATTCTCATTAATTTTATTCTTTATTTCAAGACCGTTGGATTCACACATATATATATATATATATATATATATATATATATATACACACACCGGTTGGAACTACAAATTTTTCCAAATAGTCACACTCACTGTCTTCCGAACTGAGCAATGGGGAGAGGATAAAGATCATTAAGTCCTTCAGTAATGGTACCAACATTCATACTCTGGCTTCCATCTTGAAAGTCCATTCAAGAACGATTAAGAGAAGGCTGAATAAGTTTAGAAAAGAGTGAACAGTAGAGAGGAAAAGTGGATCAGGAGGTCACAGCAGGAAAAGGGATCATCATTTCCACTTACAGATTAAGAGAACAATTAGAGAAGATCCAACTCAACCCATACGACGTTTGGCACGTAGAAGAGGAGTTTCACCTATGACAGTCCAAAGAGCAGTCAAAAAAGACTTGAAATTCAAATTGTACGCGAAACCTGTGAGGCAATTTGTAACAAGACATGAAATTAGAAGTTTAGAGAGGGCAAAGATAATCTTCAATAAGATGAGATATTAACCTTGAATAACATATATATATATATATATATATATATATATATATATATATGTTTTATTTCAATACTTCATGAGCTTCCGATCCTTAACTATGATTAATTAATGATGAACATATCATTTTTGTTTATGATCGATTTAATCACGATACTTCTGTTAAGGTGGACGCCAACTTGCCAGGGAGGGACCCACACACTTGAATTCATGACCTCCCTCTGCGACACTTATGGAATGAAACATACAGAATTCAGTTATGAAACTGCAACGTACTGCCGCTAACTCTGTTATAATTTCGAGTGGCGCCTGCTGTAGCATGTCCGTAATGCGTAGCCCTCTTCCATCGCTGGTTCAACCGTCGAAATCTGTTGTAATTATCATCCGCTTGTTCCACAGTTGTGCCCTTTGGGGTTGGTCGCACTTTGTCTGGGTCCTCGTCAGGAGTTAATAAACCGCATTCTTTTTGTGCGGCCTCGTTCCCAATACTCGTCACACATGACGTCACGCTGGCTAAACCATTTCAAACGTTCAGCTTTCCAAAGAATAACAGAATGCAGGCACCACATCGGTTCTTGGTAATGACTGCGAAAGTCGAAAGTACTTGGACAAAGCTAGCAAAATATAAACTTTGGACAGTTTATCTACAACTTCGAACACAATACGCAATACCTTATGCGAAAATTGGAAAAATGGAAAAATATTATAAAAGATTAAACAGACAGACCTTGTCGATTCTTTTTAACCAAACTTGTTTGTATATATATATATATATATATATATATATATATATATATATATATAATATGCAGTGCATAATTATATGTGCAGGATGTGTCTGTTTGGTCGGTTATTTTTGTTTCTAAGAAATTCTTATTTCAAATCTAATGCAAGTCAATTTACATAAAAATCTGTTTAAATGTAGTTGTGATCTGAGATAGATAGATAGATAGATAGATAGATAGATAGATAGATAGATAGATAGATAAATTACATAAACACATATGTTCTTCAAAATATATACATTTATTTACTCAAGAAAAAACTTCATAATGCAAATTGCATATGAGCAAACATTTACTTTTAACACACGGGCATTTAATAAATCGACACAATTTTTTATGCAAGGATATATTTATACAGTCATATAAAGTCGCATGATGCAAAAAAAAAATCGTCATCTTGCGGCCTCAGCCGAGATTGAACTCACTACACCTTTCCAGTATTCCTTAGCTGTCATAGCTCCTAAAAGATTTTCCTTAGGGATCAATGTGTCTTGTTTTATCCTATCTGGAAAGGTTGACTTGCGTGATCGATTGTCAGATGATGGGTGCCTCCAGAGTACAAATGATGACACAAGTTCATCTGTGGCACGTGCACAATGCCCGGCGAACTGGACACGTCTTTTGCAAACTAAGGTTGATACTCTCGGCAAGTCTCCATATATCATTTCTAGAGTTGGGTGGTTTCGCCATGAGAGATTAAGCACTCTTCTTAAAAGACGCGTATAACATCCATCTAAACGGCGCTGTTGTTTTGCTGAGAGAGTCCAAGTTTCAGAGCCATAGAGTAAGATTGGCTCAATAAGTACGCGGAAAAGTTGGATTTTGAATTGACGAGCAAGATTGGATTTCCAGATCTTATCCATTTTATTACAAGCAGTCCTTGCTATGCCTTTTCTAATGCAAAAAAGGAGATCGTGGAACAACACGAGGAAGAGATAGACCAACTCGATATTACAGACAAGTTCCCAAATAGAGACACAACGTTCCTAGTAAACAATTCCTTGAAATGTTTTACTTCACGCATGCGCATATGTACGTGCGTGTAACAGTAAGATTGAATGCCTGTATGAGAATATATATGCATGTAATCATTTTCCTCACACGCGAAAATAATTTATTTTACATTTGCTAATATATTTGACATAGTACATGCTAAATTATTAAATACATATCACGAATGAAATATCCACACGCATTAACAGATATATTTAATCTCCCGATGAATGACTTATACGTAAGTACAATAAATCCGTAGTTTAATAATAGAAAAGCATTTCTTTTACCCTCAAAATGTGTATGTTGCAGCATAAACGTCTACCTTGTCAATTCATTTCAAAATTAATCACATACCTTGAACATTATAGAGGAAAGATTAAAGATAAATATTTAGGTAGTTACTGTCTCGGGTGACGGAATTATTGATCCACCTTCGTACATACATATACATAGTCACTCTCTCTCTCTCTCTCTCTCTCTCTCTCTTTCAATACACACACACACACACACACACATATATATATATATATATATATATATATATATATATATATATATATATATACATATGAATAATATATATATGCGTGTGTTTGTATGTGTGTATGTATGTAATAATGTATGTATAACTGTCCACTCGTATTTGACGATACCCGTCTGCTAGGAGGGCCAGACAATCCCTATTGCAGATGCTTGCTAAGGTGCATTTTTGTTTATTAAACACCCACAGAGCCCACCTGTGGTTTATACTGCAACTATGCTGAGCAGACCTCAGTTACAGTTTCTGGGAAAGAGCGTGTTATCTAGCGTGATCGACAAGGCCAGCACGCTCAAGCCCTCGGCCACGATGACTTGTGACTTCGTGCTAGCACAGCGTGTGGCACCATTGGAAAGTGCCTGAAAACCATCCCACGCTTGATCCAAGCCTTGTGAGTAAAATTGGATAGACGGAAGCCTTTGGAAGTCGTCGATATATATATATATATATATATATATATATATATATATATATATATATATAATGGGTATCTATATATATATATAATGGGTATATATATATATATATATATATATATATATATATATAGAGAGAGAGAGAGAGAGAGAGAAAGAAAGAAAGAGAGAGCTGTGTAGACACTGTGATAGATAGATAGATAGATAGATAGATAGATAGATAGATAGATAGATAGATCAATTGCAAAAGATAATCAATAATATTTTTTCTGTTCCTGGCGCGTATATATATATATATATATATATATATGTGTGTGTGTGTGTGTGTGTTTGCGTGTGTGTGTGTGTGTGTGTGTGTGTGTGTGTGTGTGTGTGTGTAATTTATTGCATGCCTGTTTATTTACCCACTGATTTACCCCCAGAGTTTCCGCCCCCAACCTTCTGTTTGTCCGAATCGTCTCAATAGCAGATAACAACTTTAAGACTATTAAGGATTTTCCAGATGTTATCAAAAGTTTTCTCTGATAAGAAAAAGTGGAACACGAGTCTCCGATTACAAGTTTCACTCGCAATATTCACTCTAAAAAAAAAAACCCCTTTAGGATAATCTGTCTGGGTGGCGAAACAGTGGTACGAGCAATGGGTGGGGAGCGTAGAGAAACACGGCGGTGAACACTGAGTGGCGGTTGGTTCAAATAAAGATAGAGAAATCCCATATTGAATGAGGACATTTCGACTCATCTGTCACATTGATAAATCCCAAATAGCGCTGGAGATGAGAAGAACCGTCAAAATTCTTTTTATTAAATCCATTTACTCACAAAAAAAAAATCGACCTTGGAGAACTTGGGGTTGACCCGGGTGTCGATATTCTTGTTTTAATGTAAAAACAGTGAAAAGCGCGGGGTTCTCTTTCTAATGGCAGGAGAGTCAGGTAGCTAGATATAGTAATAAGGTATTAAGAATTGTATTAGTATGCTAAAGTACAAGTACTTACTTATAGGCTTACAGACACACCACGTTGAAACACCGGATCCTTTACTATCACCGAAGTTAAGCAACATCGAGCCTGGTCAGTACGTAGATGGTTGACCGCTTGGAAATACCAGGTGCTGTAAGATTGGATGTGCGGGTGGTGTAATGCACAATCACTTAGAATTGATAATCAGAGACACAAGTTCCAATACCCGTTGGGTTCGTTATATTCACTTATATTCACGCGTAAATACCATTGGGAAGGTTATGAATCCACCAGCCAACTATGTGTTAATTAGTAAATTACTAATTCTGCCAATCTAAAAATATTTTCTGGCTGCAAAGCGTTCATAAGAAAACGAACCAATCAAACGCGTGTGCGCGCACACACACACACACACACAAAAATATATATATATATATTTACTTGACGCCCCACCGAGTCAGGATGTGACACAAGGTCGGTTTTAACGTGGGGAACCCGTGTGTTTCCACTCGGGCCACTGGTCTTAGCTGGTCATAGCTTGTCCAAGCTGGTCAGAGCTGGTCTAAGCTAGTCATAGCTGTGATACTACCAGCAAAAGGGCTGGAGCACAGGTGCCAGGTAGCTTAGATAAATTCTTTTCAATTGTAGTCGTTATTGAGTTGGTAGGTTATTGAATTATGATCGTCATTTTAGGTGTTACAATTTAATTCCCAGAGTCGTCCTATGAAAGCAAAGTTTTCTTACCTGGTTACTATTGGCTGCCGTCACCTTCAAAGTAAAAACTATGTATTTCGTGTTATTGCTGAAAACATCCTTAGAAATCGTTTTCCAGAATACATTTCAGAAAAGTAGTCACATGTTGCTGGATGTCAGTAAATTTTTGTTCTTTCATGATATTTTTTAATTTTCGAAATAGACAAAAATCCCAGGTGGTGGCTAAGTCAGTTGAATAAGGAGGATAAGCCATTTTTGTAGTGGATTTCTTAACCAAGAATTCCTGAACTTCCAACGCATGATGCGAAGAAGCCTTGTCATGTAGAATTCACTTGGCAGGCCAGTGTTCAGGATGTTTCTTACGAACAGATTCTCTTAAGCCTTTCAACCCAAATAAACATGTTAATTGATATTTTGTCTTTTTCTTCATAAATTCTAATAATTATACGCTTATAATCAAAGAAAAACAAAAGCAGGGTCCTTTTTCGACCGGAGTGAATTCTTTGTTTTCCACTGTATGCTCTGGTGTCTTGTTTACGAGTCGTATTGAAAGCACCTTGTTTCATTACCGATAATGAACTTATCAAACATTTCAGTATTATTTACATTCGAGCTAATGTTCCTCATTTTTGTTATTATTATCATAACGTTTCGGTCTTTTTGTCTTCTGGCCTTCTTCAGGTGTCTGTTGATTCGAGTAAACTTGAAGGGATTTTGTGCTGAAACCTTTATTTAATCTACAAGGGTAGATTGTTCTCGTTACGGTGTTCATATCTAGGTACATCTCGCTTTGTTTTTATCTAGTACCACTCAGTGCTCTGTCTATTTCCACTAAGTCTGTAATACATGGCTTGGGAATTGAGTCTGTAAGACCTGGCTTGGGAATTGAGTCTGTAATTCCTGGCTCGGGGATTTCACTCACAATCACTATACCAATATTCATTATTCAAAAGATCAAATGAAATAGGAAGCCTTCTTCAGGATCTGCCGTATTGGGTAAGCTTCTCAAAATTTCGAACCGATCTCTTTATTCAATATACAGAGGTATACTTTAAGTAATATGATATATTTCCTGACACGGACAGCACAATAAGAAGTCTAATCTCATGGAATGAATAAAGGATTCACTTTGAAAATTTGAGAACGTTATGGAATACAAGAGACATCTGAAGAAGGCAAGAGGGAACAAAGGGTGAGATATTGTGATTATAATAATAGCCAAGATGAGAATATCAATTCAAATCAATTAGTGTATAATAACCTTTGTTTGTATTGGAACCTGATTTTGTCACATTCGATATTTTTATTCGATAACCGAGAACATTCTAATACCAAAATTCAAATACACTAGCAATGGACGTTTGTTTACTATTGTTAATCATTTTAATTAATTTTTACTTTAATTTCAGATTTTTAGATTTTTTTTATAACTATACCGTCTATGTAAGGCAGTCTATAGATAGAGTATGATCAGGAAATTGGATGAAGTTATTATGGCTTGTATTTACTTTAATGTTATTTTTACTTGTTTGTTTTTTATTTACTTTGATCGTATTTTTTGCTTGTTTTTTTATCTCAATTTTTACTCAGACCGCCGATCTAAGGCAATGAATAGACAGCGCTAGATCGGAAAGAAGTTACTCACTTGCTTCAGAGAAACTTTGTTGAATTCACCAACTTCTCAAAATGACTGAGCTGGAAAAAATTAGTTGCAAATAGTCAAAAATTAATTATGGTGATAATGGTTGACAATGATTCATGTAATAATGTTTCAGTCAAATGTTCGTTTTTTGGAAATGTATTTTTAAAAATTTTATGAAGACAGAATTGTAGAATTTTTCATTATAATTTCGTTTTTAATCATGTGTATTTTGTTATAACAACGCATGACTGCATGTGTGTCTTGTAAAGAAGAAATATTTTAATTAATTCATTAATTCATTTCATTAATAAATATATTTCTTTTTTTTACCAGCATTCCTTTACTTTAACTATCGAAGCCTGGCATGATAAATTGGGGAATCGAACACTTCGAGGTAGGTTTGTTTCTTCTTCTTCTTCTTCTTCTTCTTCTTCTTCTTCTTCTTCTTCTTCTTCTTCTTTATGGAGTTTAACTTACTTTAGTATGACACAAGGTTAATTATTATGATTATTTACTATTTACACAGTTCGTTAAATTTCACGTTAGCATTTCGATCATGAGACTCCGGTTCGAAATTCACCGGCGTCGATTTGTCAGCGGTAAGTAATTAATACATTTGTTATTACATTGTTGAAATAATGAAAAAGGATTGCTAATAATTTTACCCTACAAAAGCATTGTGAATAATTTTATTTTAGAAATACTTTAAAAATTAGAAAATGATTGTCAATGGTTAAGAATTAATGCAGCAACATCCTGGATTGACTGGACTTATTTCGGGGAATTTTTTTTTCAAATCAAAGCTTATGACTTTGTTCTTTTGATTGGAGGAAATTGGAAACATCTGAAATAGTCAGTAGTCAGTCACTTTTACTAAAGGATTGAAAGTAGGTTTTGAAGATACAAAATTTCGTTTAAATATAACCACAAAATTTCCAAATATAGAAATCGGAAAATTACTTTCTCAAGACTATCACCTAAATCTCTGAAAAAACTAGTTAACCGGATGCTATGTCTTTATATGAAAATAGCATACTGTTCAATATCTAGAAAGCCGGAAGGTGAAAAGACCGACGCCGTGAAAGAGTAAAATACAATAATAATTGTATAGCTAAAAATTCGTACCTGAAAACGTTCTATTAATAGTAAGGACTATGCCATTAAAGACTAATATTTGAAAACGGTAAGTATTATGCCCTTATTCTTGACGACATTTAGAAACCAGTTCGGTTGATTTTACATTTTCTGAGTTATTTTATCTTCATTTTTTTTTTTTTTTTTTTTTTTTTTTTTGTATGGAGTACATAGAGAGGCGCGAACTCACTGCTCAGGGTCAAAGAGGCTAACCCTTGCCAATTATAGACCTATACCGAAACGTCCTGCGAGAAAGTGACACTCTTTCTGATTATAAACTTGATGAAAGATGTAGAATGGAATAGCTGAAAAATTGATGCAAAAAATACTTTCTGAATAGTTCTTGAAATTACAATAGCTCAAAATAATACGGCGAGGTGTCAAAAAGTATTTAGTGTTATTTAATGCCGAATTTTGTAACTAAGAAATGATTGAACACGCTACTAATAGTTAACCAGGCTATTGTTGTTAATCAATTATTACTTCACGCCAAGTCGTTAGGCTCACTAACTTTCCGTATCTTGCCTTCAATATGCCCCGGATTAAGTTTTCCAAGCTCTCCTTCCTCATTAGGTGTCCAAGAAATTTCAGTTATCTTTTCCTGATTCTGAATATAATTGTTCTTTCTGTTATCGTTTTCTTTAAGAGTTCCTTGTTGCTCGCTCCGTCCGTAAAATTTTAACTATCTTTCTGTAGAATTGTATTTCTGCTACCGCTAGTTTTTGTCTCATCATTGGGGAGATTGTCCAACATTTACTGTCATATAAGAGGATGGATATCACATAACAATCCAGCACTCTTTTTCCTTGTTTCTTTATTTAATAATGTTCGTTTTTCTCTTTTCAGATCCCCGCTACATGATCCAACGGGTAGTGGCCACAAATATTGTCCGACCGTCAGCCCAGTGGAGTACAACCGTCATGCGCTCCAGCATCACTAAAATGAGTTTTGATTATCACGTGATTTGCGATGAAAATTATTATGGAGACGAGTGTGACCGTTTCTGCAGAGCACGGGACGACCAATTTGGGCATTTCACTTGTAACAAAAATGGAACCAGGAAGTGTATCGAAGGATGGAAAGGGGAATATTGTGATGAAGGTAAATTCTACTTACAATATTAGTCTTCTGCATGGATTTTTTTTTCTTTTGATGTTGTTTTAAAACTTTTGCGTGATTTCCATTTAAAATTCAACAACAAAAATAGGCTTCACTTACACTATTTATAGTGTTCGGACTATCATCCTCATCTTTGTTGCCGTATTTATCACAACGTTTCGGCCGTTGTACGGTCCGGCTTTCTTCAGCTGGTTGGAATATCGAACTGAACCCTTTATTTCGCTCGCTGGGGTAGACTGTTCTAGTTCCACGTGCCATGTCTAATGGATGTCAGTTATCAGTTATCTCCTGTTAATCCCCCTCTCCAAGTTCTCCACCACCTTAACTAGGTATTGAACTCACATTCTTTGGGTCCTGTCACTGAATCTAACTCACGCCTGTATCCACTGTGCCATGTGTCCTTGAGGCTTCACTTAGTTCACTGTCGACATAACCCATAAAATACACTTAAAACGCTCCATATCTAGGCTTCAGCTGCACAATACTTACTTTCCAGCCCTGTTAGAGTTCAGTATCGTTTACGCGGTCTTGGGAAATACTAATTTCCACCCTGCAGCCTCTTTCCCCACAGACCCCACAGTTGCAACCATTTCGTTACTCACTGACTATTTTCATGACAAATGTTCAGATTAGCCCCATTCTTTAGTTCCAGTAGGACAACAAGGACACGCCATGCCACTTCCACGGAGTCAAATCATCCACATTTTCTCCGTATTCAAAATGTTAGATGAAAGTTTCACACAGAGACGGCTTTTTCCCCAAGAACTACCATTTTGTGGCCCGCTTCCCTGAACACGTTAATCTTGACCTTTTCAAGTGTGAATCGTTATTTGTCCACTTTATCGTTGTAATCTTCATTGAATACCATCTCCTCTTTTGTTCATTACCTTTTCCAAGGTAACCTATCTTGTAATCTCTTGGGCCTTTTATTGGGTGAAATTTATTTTCAAAAATATATACATTTTCACTAGAAATGATCTTCTAGAGATGTTACCTATCTACTATGGACTCTATTAGTTATCGACTATCTACTACAGATGTTACCAGAAATTAATTTGAATAAAAACTGTTACAAAAAAGCCATAAAAATGATAACACTTCTTATTGTTAGAATGCACAAAAATTATGATGTTTATGTAAACTATGATATCCCAGGTAAGATTTAGTAGAAAAATATCGGAACGTTCAGTTAGTTGGCAAGGTTACAACTTCTGAATCATTCCATGTACAAGCATAGTAACCGTCAAAGATGACAGAACTATTTACGAATCAAAGTATCTGTGATTTCCGCCAAAGCTCCAATCTCTCTTTGATCCTTTGCCTCCGAACAATGGGGTCTTTCTTTTTTCCTTTCTTCCTTTCTTTTATCTCCCTACACGTTCTTTTCCTTTCTCATTTTCTTTCTTTCTTTCTTTCTTTCTTTCTTTCTTTCTAATATCGCCCTACTCGTTCTTTCTTTCTTTCTCTCTAATATCTCCCTACTCGTTCTTTCTTTCTTTTTTTTAATATCGCCTTATTCTTTCTTTCTTTCTTTCTTTCTTTCTTTCTTTCTTTCTTTCTTTCTTTCTTTCTTTCTTTCTTAATATTTCCCTACTTCCCGTTTCTTTCTTTCTGTCTGCCTACCTACTCGTCCTTTCTTTCTTTCTTTCTTTCTTTCTTTCTTTCTTTTTTTCTTTCTTTCTTTCTTTCTATATGCTCCACATCTTGACAAGAGTTCGCCCAAAGCCAACGGCTCCAGTCTCCAGTCTAATGATGACGAGGCCAGATATCCTGAGCTTTGACATTATCCGCCATCAACTGATAAGAACAGATGTCATTCATGTCCTCTTAGCATATGCCCTCGACAATTCTTAACCCCTCAAAATAAAAAAAAAACTGAATTTGTAAGCCTGAATAACCTATAGCATTAGCGGAGAAATCTCCCAGGTTTCCGGTCGTAAATCCAACCACGGTTCACAAATATTCTCATATAACGCCCTCCCTCCTCATTTCATTTTAACCTTTGTGCAATTACCATAAAAACATTTCTGGTTACTTTTGCGGCTCAGTCACTTGTACTCTTCTCTTAGAAGTCAGTGACTTGATCGACAAAAGCACTAAATTAAATATTGGTAAATAATAAATCATGACGAACACAGAAAGAAAAGTGCAAGTAGTTTTAGATTATGTATTAAAGGAAAGCGAGAAGAAAGGACTACTCATCAATTGTAAGAATGCAGTATGTATGATCGTTAGCTACCGATCAGAGATAAAAAATAAAACAAGTACAGAAATTTGAATATCTGGCAAGGGTTTTAACGGAATACGGAAAATTTGACACGGAAACCTGAAAGTGTATTTTTACTAGCGAACAATGTCTTCTCAAAACTAAAATGGCAGTGAATGCTGGGCTGTTTCCTCACTGATGTAGAGGAGACAACGGAGATGTGGTTTTAAAAAAGGATGCATGTGAGTAGCAAGGAAACTTTAAGGAAAATGGAAATGAAAAGAACACTTGTGTTTAAAATCAGGAAGAGACAGCTAAATTTCAAGAAGACGTAATGAAGAAAGAGGGTTTGGAAAATTTGACGCTCACAAGACATAATGTAGTCAAGAGAGACAGAAATAAACAGCCAGTAACATACTTAATGACCTCTGTATACTAAGAGTGATAGACAAATATTGCTTAAAGTTAAAAAGAATAGGAAATTGTGATCACACATGTCCTGACGGGACTAGCATATAAAAGATACAGTATTTGATTTTGTGCTGTAGGGCATCATTTTTGGGGGACAGCAGACTGCTTTTATTTTTGTTGTTGAGTACAATTAATAGATTTTCCTAATCATGTACATAACACGTAAGCCTGACGTGCTCAACCAATTCCGATTACAGATTTGGAATCGGTCAAAATAATTTAGTTTAAAATACATATTAATCATCTTATATGGCAGTGAATTCTAGAGGAAACTTGAGACAACAGAGATATGGCTCTGCAGAAGGATGCTGTGAATACCGTAGACGGGATTATGTGAGCAACAAGGAAACTTAAAAAAATGGGAACGAAAATGACACTTGTGATTAGGATCAGAAAGGGATAGTTGAAATTTCTGTGACACATTTTAAAAGGGCCTTTGAGAATTTGACAGACGCAGGACATACTGAAGGCAAGCTGGGCAGAAAGAAACAGTAAGTAACACACCTAAGGAACTTGCGTAAATGAATGGCAGAATGGAAACTGGGAGTGATAACAAAGGGACAAACATTGCTTAGATCTAAAAAAGGTAGAAAGTTTTGGAGGGCCATGAACATCCACGCTCTGAAGGGACGCGTCATATGGAGAAGAATTAGCTATGCACTGAATGGTTATGTCTTATTTATACATGTGGGTTGTATCAGCGGAAGCCCAGTGGATAAAAGCGTTGGCGGAAGTAATCCCAAAAGGTTGTGAGTTCAACACCTGGCTACAAAACTTGGAGAGTTTTGTTACTGAAACTAAAACTGAGATATCCAGAAGAGGAATGACACGTGGAACTAGAACAATCTACCCCGGTGGGCGAAATAAATGGTTCGGTTCGAAATTTCGACATATATCACCTGAAGAAGGTCGGAGCGTAAAACGGCCGAAACGTCGTGAATATGACAATAAAGATGAGAACAACAGTCCGAACAATGTAAATAGTGTAAGAAGTCGGTATCGTTCGATATAATTCTTTAGATAAGAAAATAATCTCAAACAGAAAAACGAGTAAATATTTAATGCTAAATTTAGAGTAAAATCTTTTTAGAAATGTTCACTATGCTATTTACTTAGAAGGTTTTTGGGTGAAAATGTATGCAAATGATGGAATTGTTATTGATAATTATTGCCATGATTATTAAAAACAATAAAACTGCTTTTTACTTTCGTATAATTTGACAGAAAAAAAATGTTTTCAATCTGAAATTTATTTCCAGAGGGACAATTATTAAACTTCGAGAAAAGAATTTCTAGAAATTCTAACCCAGATTTTCTTTCCTTTCATTCCAGCAATTTGTCCAGAGAAATGCCACAATGCTTATGGATTCTGCAATAAACCAAAACAATGCAGGTATTTACTTTTATGTGATTGTGACGTATATCGTCCTCCATTTTGAAAATAATAACTTATAGAATTCGATGTAATTTGCAGATAATTATAAAATCAAAACAGAACCGGTTATCCGAGTTCAAGTTCTATCCTAGTCTGTTGCATTCACTTTCACACTCATGTTTTTGGGAAAACTATAAACTTAGTTTTCTCTTAGTTATAGGTTAAACACCAAAATAGGTTGGGTTCTTTACTCTTGGCCGACAAGAGTCTCGAAAAAATAAAACCATGAAGAAAACAAGGGGAAATCATTCCAAGAAGTCATAACAATTTACAAATAATAAAGTAATTGGACGTGTGGAGAATCATGTTAACCCACTTCCTGAAGGGAAATGGTATTTAAAAAAGGAAAAAAAATCAAATTTTGCACTATACTCAACTGTTTGGATTTTCAAAGTCATCTAAATTCAAAATTATTTTCATAGGTTGCATTAAAAATGCTATGGCGCTACAATAATTTTCAGCATTTTTTCTTCTTTTTAGATTTTGTGCATTAAGTATCTTTATCATTTTCTTTTGTTAGTTGCCGTCTTGGTTGGCAAGGAGAAGACTGCACACAATGTAAAAAATACCCCAATTGTCTCCACGGTGTGTGTCACGATCCTTGGCAGTGTATCTGTGAAGATGGTTGGACTGGATTTCTATGTAATATAGGTATGTAAAATTCTTTCTTCATCTAATTCATATACCCAGAAAAAAAGTAACCTTTTTGTGTGAGTATCTGCATTTAACAATTAATTATTCATTAATTTCTTTGGACCTTAATAGCCGTTGATATCAACAGCACTTCGGATAATCGCTCTCTAGTGAAATTATGCATAATTGTTGAAATCTGTTGTTTTTTTTGGGGGGGGGACACGGTATATGCATCCCATGACTAACAATCTTTATACATCTTCAGGTGTCTGAGTATTGAATTCAGATTTGCTCTTCTCTAAGACTGGCTGCCACACATGGCTAGAGAACACAGTCTGCTCTTCTATTTAACGCATAGTTTGGAGGAGAAGAGATAGGTTCATACCTTTCTCAAGAGTACTTGTTGGCTCATCAGCGACTAAATCAGTTCACAGCACAATGCCATTCTCGTTAGGAGGGTGGCTAAACAGCCAAAGACGTTTTAAAACAAAACTGGTCAAAAGGCGGCTGAAACCTCTTGTAGGGTTAAAGGATATCTGGCACAATGACGCAGACTTTATATATATATATATATATATATATATATATATATATATATATATGCAGCCAGTGCAATTTTAATACGGCACGACTGGGCGGCGAGCATCCAAGACAACGGTCAGATCAACGGTTACGTGTCCGTGACCAAGTCGAGAATTCAGCTGGAGAGGTATGGTTTCTGCCAGTTCTACTTGCCCAAGACACGCTACGCATCAATGGATACCTCTTTGGCTTTTAACCCCGATATGTGGAAGAAAGTGGTCGCTGTTAAGCGACCAACGCTCACACCCAGTTAAGGGATTGATGATGATGATGATGATGATGATGATGATGTGCACTCATTGTTAAGACCATTATGTCTGTTAAATGACGCACTTCATAACGCCTGTTGCGTTTTTTTTTTATATCTTTCGTGATGTTTTATTTCTGGCCACCCGATGCCGATTAGTGCTTTACATTTAAAACATCCCTTATCTTTTCACGCTTTTATTTTTAAATGTCTTAAATTATTTGATACACAAAGTAGTTATCCACAGAGTCCCGAGTAAAAAAAAAAAAAGCAGTAAATTCAGAAAGACTTTAGACAACCGTTGAAAACTGGTGACGACTGACGTGAGTGAAAAAGTTAGGAAGAATTTCTGCACATTTCGTCAATCCCCACGTCGGATGTTCTTCTTTGAAAAGTACGATAACTTGACACTCAAAATCAGTGAGTTGTTTGGCTATACGAGAAGTGCAGAACGAAAGACGAAAGTTGTCTTCAAATAACTTTTAAAAGACGAGTCACAAGATCGAGCAGCAATTAATCAATCATAAAAGAACCAATCAGAGTTAAGTAATTACGCAAGTATACAAGGTCATGAATATTCAAGAAATTTATTCAGGGTTATTCAAAGTCAATTTTTCCTGAAAGATAATAAATTTTCCGCTTTTTTATTGGACATCCTGTAGTAGTCATATGTGTGCGGGAGTGTCTTCATTATAGTTTATTATAAATAATCATAATGCGAAAATCAATGACAGAGTTATCTTTCCTTTTTGCCTGACATTTCAGATGAAAACTACTGCAGTAAATACAGGCCTTGTCAAAATGGTGGTGCTTGCGACTTTGACCCAAGTTTTAATTACACTTGTTCATGTCCTCCGGAATTCAAGGGACCTAACTGCGAATTTCAAAAATGTCCACGTGGAGAGCACTGTCTCAATGGTGGCAGATGTGTGGTAAGTATGCCTTCCATAAATACGATCGATAAATGAAATCCATTTCCGTTTCCTATCATCAATTTACGCGTTCCTCTCATTTTCTCTGTGCTTTCCTCTTTTCCTACATTTTCTATTATGTTTCATTACAAATACAAAAATAAGAACTTAAACAATAAAAATTACTTAGCATAAATAAAGTAACTGCAGCATTTGAAGCGCAACATAGAATACGAACTGATTTTTTTTATCAGTACCACCCCATGCAAGGCAAAAAAGCCACTAAGATACAAAGGCTTACAGGATGAGGAAACATTAGAAACGGAAACTTTAATAATGAACGAGAAGAGAAAAGAGTAATCAGGAAGATAGTAGATAGCAAATGACATTGCATTTAAATTTTTTCGGATTAATGTTGGCTTAGAAGCATGGAGCCGTAACATAGATTCTGCAGAAACAATCGACTAGCAGGATACAGAGGACCAACTTTCTTAGCAGCTGACTGAGCAATGGATTCAATATAGTCTTTCCACTTCATGTCAGCTGAGAACGTTATATATATATATATATATATATATATATATATATATATATATATATATATATATATATACTGGAAACGTTTCAACAACTAAAACAATAATTAAAATTAATATTTCTCAGTATCGGAATCTTTAATGAGAACATCAATATTTTGATGCATTTCAAATGGTATCGAGTCTATCGCTTCTTCTGCTAAATTCTTTAAATAAGCAATTATTTCAGTTTTCTGTTGTAAACCACATTTTTAATATGGCTCTAAACAAAAAAAAATTCTAGAAATAGAATATCAAGTGACTATGTTGCTCAAATCAGTGTTCTTGCTCTCCTAAGCCTTCGCTTTGGTAATTCTATATCCAAAACCTCTCTGACAACACATGAAGCAAATAATAATAATCCACTCATCAGGGGCGATTGATAGTAAGATTTACTCACAGAACTTTTATTTTTCTTAAAAGATGTTACTTACTTGCGGCATATAAGTCGACCTGGCGTACAAGTCGACCTCGCATTTTTTTTAGCTCAAAATTTTAAGTTAAGCCTATAATTACCGTATAGGTCGACCCCCAAACATAAGGATAGGCTACCAGTGACCTAAAACTGTGATCCAAACTTATTTTTAGACATGAAAACTCGACCCAAATTTTTTAGGTTCGAAAACGACTTGTACGCCACAATTTACAGAGTATCTTTCCTTAAAAATAACGTTAATTTTCGGCGCCAAGTTATCTTAAGTTTGTTCTTTCTTATTGTAATTGTTTGTGTATAGATTGTTTATAGATATAAGAGACATCAAAATCAACACTGCATGGTGACTGGCATTTTCATGTCTTACGTCTTCACTATTTATAAAGACAAAAGGTAAAATTTTCTTTGCCAACGCGTTTCGTCCTCTGATTGACTTTATCAAATTAGATGTAAGAATTTTATTTTGTAATATGTAAATCCTTACCTTGATAAAGTTCATCAGAGCATGAAACCCGTAGGTAAATAAATATTTTATTTTTCTCTTTATTTATATTGTCTTTTTACATATTTTATTTATATCTGAAATTTTACATACAGACACACACACATATATATATATGGTTCTGTATATATAATTATGCAAATAAACACGTATATGAAGTATTGCAATATATTTTTAGATAAAAGTAAAATAAAATGTATTCTATGAATGTTCCTCTGATCAGAAGTCAAGATTTGGCCAAATGCATTTTTCTTCTCCAACAGGAGATCAGCACTGGCTTCCGCTGCCACTGTCCAGAAGGTTACTATGGTGACAGATGTGAGAATCGCGTAAGATCCTGTGAAGAAATCGTTTGCGATAATCACGGAACTTGCGTAACGGGTGAGCTCGGTGGCTGGTGTGCCTGTCCGAAAGGCTTCAACGGAAGTAGATGCGAAAACGAGATCAATGAATGTGCATCATCGCCATGTCAAAATGGCACGTATTTTTCATATTTTCATGTTTCTCTTGACACTTTTTCGTCCATTATTTTTTATTTTTCAATTCCCCCCTTATTTTGTATTTTTCAATTACTTTGCAAAGACACAAAAGATATATGTTATTATTATGACTCCATGGTTAGATAAATGGGTTAGAGGCTGTCTGATCAGCTGCTATCAGTTAGTTATGTGTCATGCGTGATACACGCTTAGGCGATATATGTATGACTGACGAGGCAGATTTTTCCCGCAGTAGGTTGCTATTTCTTTTTGCGGTAGACCAGTTGCCATCCAAGGCTATAGAACCCATAGCTGGGGAGAGAAGAGGAGGATTCATAACGTTCCCAAGCATGTAAGTAAATGTAATGGATTCGACAGATTCCTCAATCCGAACCGCTATCCATTACTCCACCGTACCCCCTGTTGCTATAGTAATGCTTATTAAAGACAATGAATAATTGGATTTTATATTCAAGCTTCTACTGTTTATGTCTAATATTCGCCGTCGTAAAGAATGATTGAGAAGGCTAATCCATGCTACAGTGTGATCTTAAAGGTAGATGTTCTTATCTTTCCATATAATTCTTAGTTTTTCAACGTCTGCCATTGTTTTTACTGCTCTTGAAATTACTTTTTTTCTAAAGCCCCCATCACTAATTGGCTCACTACTTTAAATTCCTGATCACTTTTTTTCTTGGTTAAAATCCTTTTCTCTTTATTCATGAGATTGCTATTTTCGACATTAATCTCTATGCCATATCTTGGGCATTAACAGCAGAATTACAACGAAGAATCCCAAAACTGCTCTCAATTAATAATCTGAGAGAGACCTTTCTACCTTCCATCAACATGGCTGATGCTAACCTGCACAAGAATGACACGTCTAGGTCTAACATTCTTGGCTGACATTAAATGAATAGACTATAGTGAATCCATTGCTAGGTCAGCGGCTAAGAAAGTTGGTTCACTGTGTCGTGCTAAACAATTTTTCTCTCTCGAATCTATCTTATATATCTATATGTCTACTACCATTCGTACAGAATATTAGAATATTACATATATGGTCCAGTGATCTTGCTATATATTTAGAGATTCGGGATAAAATCCAAAGAAGGATCTCAATATTATTGGCCTTGACCTGGGGTCTCGACATCAGTCACTTTCCCACAGTCCTAAAGTTACTTCCCTCTGCCTTTTCTATAAATACTTTTATGGTAATTGTCCGAATGAACTCTTCGCTATGATGCCGAGTCTTAATGGATTTAAGCGCAGTACTAGACTGACAACAGGGACTCATCAATTTTCAGTTGAGTTGGTTAGATGTAACCGTAAGTTCTATGCTAATAGTTTCTTCCCTCGCACTTCTCGCTTGTTGAAACACTCTTCCGGGTCCTTGCTGTCAAACCAACTTTGATCTTCAAAAATTTAAACGCAATGTCAGTCGTTATCTACTATCTTTTTGATTAATCTTCTATTGTTTTCGCTCCTTAGTAATGTTTCTTCCACACCCAGTAACCCCTTGTGTCTTAGTGGTTTTACTGCCTTGCTTGGGGTGAATTTTTTAAAAAGCGTTAGAAATTAGATGCTACAGACCCAGGCAACAACTACGTAGACCGCATCACAGATGACGCAGTTTGAGACGCCATGAGAAAAGAAACAGGCCCGTCGGAAGATCTCATATCCACCGTCAATAAGAGAAAGATAAAATGGCATAGACACGTCATAAGAGTCAACTATTTTTTCACTAACGACAAATTTCTACATTAGACAAAAGAGGCAAAAACGGGCTGATAATGGTATTGAGTGAACTGAAGATGATTCATAGAGATTCAGATATTGGCACGCAACCAATGGATATGAAGGGAACTGGCTAGTTATTCAACTGTGAAGCAACCCTATGACCACATCCGGTCATGGGACAGATGATGATGATCATATCATGATATTCAAGCTTAGTAAAAGATTTTACTGTTAATCTTGTATTTGAAATTTTCACAAGTTATACTTTGATAAAATTCCAAACAAAATAATAAGTTTATTTTGCCACAGTGTTGTTACGAATTCAAGCGAGTTTGCATTATATATGAAAATAAAGTATTAATTTTAGGAGTTTAATCTATTTTTAGAGAATAAAAAATTATATTATGTTCTGCTATAGATAAAAAGCAAAGGATATGAAAAATAAAAAAACGTAAGCGTGACGTCAGAAAATATGAACCAATAAACACAAAAAACTATTTTGCTAACAATCATTTTTTTTCTTTGTAAGTTAGTGAATTCTTATTTCTTCATTCATAAATATTGATTGAAAGAAACCAATATCAACAAAATATCACTGTACATATGATTCCTTTGTTCATCGATACGCGATACCAGTTTTTAAAAAAATAAACAAAGAACGCCGGTCGTCTTTGATTGAGTTGAGTTGGGTTCGTTGATTGTTGCCTTGTATCGAAGTCATTATTTTATTTTATATATATTCTATTTATATAATCCATTTATTAATTTTATTTGCATTTATTTAGTCTATAAGCACTTACAAGTGACAAGTAAATAGTGGTCCTTTATATTTGAATTTACTTAGTTTCGAGATAGATAAATGTCGGACGTTTATTTTTATAGTCAGTAAGCGTTTACTTGCTTAGGTAAATAATAAATATTGATTGTTTTTATTATCTGAATGTACACCCACCCAACCCGTAACTTTAAATATATTTCTGTAATTGACGAATTGATTTTTGTATATCAGAATTGAAAGTGAAAAGGAACTGTCCACAGTTCATGTCAGTTTATTTAATAATTCAAGCTTTTGACTGACTTCTGTTCATTTTCTTAGAACTGGTAAGGTGTTTAAATAGCATTTAATGACAATTTCTGAAATGTTAATATGGTGTTGCCCGTCGTCTTGGTTACTGAGTTTTCAATATAATATAAAATGGAAATAGCCGTGAAAATTTCACGCTTTCGCTATTTGAATTTTTTTTAATGAATCATAAATCTTATGCTCTTTATGAGTTCAACCCCCATTGCATCGTTAAATATTTGAGCTTAACACCCTAGCTAAATATTGCAATAACAATTATAAGTATAATTATATATATTTTAAAAAAAGACGAAAATAAATTGTATATATTTTCATGGGATGGGTGTTTTAGTAGGTTCCCTGTGAATATGCGGTATTATGGTATGTGTTGGATTGAATGGTGATGAATGAGTTCTTGTGTTGTATAAGTAAACCGTAATGAATGAATGGGCCGTGAATCAGATTAACTAGGTGTAGGATAAATAAACCTTCCTCATTCCCTCCTTTGGCCTTATGCCACATGAAATGTAATATTTCAAAATAAAAACAATTATAAGTATAATTTAAAGAAGTAAGAGTGTACAAATGAAAAGATTTGAAATTGACAAGTTTCACTGAAGCAGACGTTAAACACGTGGGAGTGTTATTGTCTCGTCTTTCTTCTCTTTTCTTTCTTTCTTTCACTGAGACCAAACAACGTCACTGACATTTTTCGTCTTTCCTTTCAATCAAAACAAAATAGTCAATTATTTATTGGGTATTTATAGTACGTAACATACGCGCTAAGTAACTCACTAACTAAATAATGAAATTGAATAAAGAAGCAAAATTATAATATAATATTAAATAAGTATCGACAGAAATATAACATTAATAATGTTAATGGTTTCATCTTTTTTATTCAGGTGGTACATGTTTGGACTTGATCAACAATTACAGTTGCGAATGTCAAA
Organism: Acanthosepion pharaonis; assembly: GCA_903632075.3. Classification (NCBI taxonomy): domain Eukaryota; kingdom Metazoa; phylum Mollusca; class Cephalopoda; order Sepiida; family Sepiidae; genus Acanthosepion; species Acanthosepion pharaonis. Next base: position 6,494,191 of record CAHIKZ030004896.1, on the reverse strand, counting down.
ATGACTATGGCGGTCGAAACTGCGAGCTCCATCTTCCTTGTCCGTGTAAAAACGGTGGTACATGCATCACCCCAAGCCAATGTGAATGTCCTGATGGATTTACAGGTCCTCGTTGTGAAATTGTCATCAACAAATGCAGCAAACTACGCTGTCTAAACGGTGGTTCTTGTCTATCATATCCCCCTGAAGGTAGGGAAGAATGTGTGTGTCCACTCGGATTGACTGGTTCCGAATGCCAATACAAAGATTACTGCGTTTTGAAACCTTGTCGCAATGGAGGTATCTGTCGGTACCATAAACGCCGGCCCGGTTTCAAATGTTTCTGTCCGACCGAGTTTGGTGGTCTTACGTGCGAATTTGACAAACGACTTGAAGAGAAGATGAGGAGTATGTCAGACGATGCTTTCATGCAATCATTTACGGCGGGTCGGTCTGTCATGTCCCAGGCGTGCAGTCCACATTTGCAGACGACAACTCAGCGGTTATGGCGGCAATTATTACTCGTTCTTTTTCTGGCATTTCTCCAACACATCTTTTGCCATATATGACGTAATGGTGTGGCTTCAGAAAAAAAACAACCATTGAACAGATTTTTTTAAAAAAATGCAAATTTCAGTTGCTATCAGTCATTTTTGTAAGCTGAAGAATTCTCATTCATTTCATAAATCCTTCCAGTCAGAAATTATTCCGCCGATTTGTAATTCAGTTGTTTTGTAAAACTTCATTTTTATATTCACAGCCCAAGCAGCCTGTTATTTTTAATTTATTGAAAAGTGCGTGAATAGTATTTGTAATTATATTTTTAATTGGGTTTAATTTAGCTTCACTGTCACTATCCCAAAATAGATGAAAACATCTACATCTATTCAAGTAATCATTTTTTGCTTCACTTCAGTCATCATGGTCCTTTACAGGTCATCTTTTTCGAATGAGGCTATGCAATTCTGTGTTTTTTTTTTTTTTTTTTTTTTGTTTTTTTTTTTTGTTTTTTTTGTTTTGTTTTTTTTTTTTTTTGTTAGAAATCTTAACATTGCCTCTTCAAAGTGTTCACATTTTTAAAGCAATCCTTGCAGTACGGTTCAACAGGGAAATTCTTCCTAACATAATGATATACAAAGTTAATTATATTCAGACTTTACAAAGCATTTTATCCAAGCTGTAAACGCCATGATCACTTGCTCAACACTCTGGAATTTTAAGCAACAGCATTCCAAATTCGGTAAATTTCAAGTTTTGGGGATGCAATAACCAAACACTTACGAAAATATACATTTGTGTATGTGTTCACTTTTTGTATGCTGAGTAAGATATTTTTGCATGGTGAGTTAGAGCTGACGATATCTTCTGTACAGATTACATGTTGGCGTTGAGTACACCCAGAGAGAAAACTGGTTCTCAATAGATATTTCTGGCATATGAAATGTCTGTTAATTTAAATCACATCAGGGAACATAACTTGTATAAAGTAATGACCATACCAACTGCCATATATATATATATATATATATATATATATATATATATATATATATATGAATGATTTGAATGGATGGAAGGAATAATAATTAGGCAGCAAGAATTCATTTAAACAGGTTGTATTAAATTCAACTAAGATATGTCTGTTTAATTTTTTTATATATTTTTCAGTTTTCGAATACATTGTTGTATATTCGATTCAAAATTGTGGATAATCTGACCAAAGTTGATGTTTTTATTGTGTTTTTTTTTTTTTTTTTGGGGTTGGGGGTTAAGGGGCACAAATAAGTAAAAACCTTAAACAATTTATCCCCAACTTTGATGCAGATGTGAAACAAAATTAAACAAACAAATATTGTCGATTGAATTTAGTAATGTATTTATGACTGGTTATCTGTCGGTTTGTTCCTTTCATTGTTTTTTTTTTTTTTTTCTTCGAGTGAAAACGACACAAAAAAAAACATTTTAACGCGCACAATCAAGAACTTGGCGATAAATTATTTTTTATGTTTTTTTTCATATAAATTAAATGTGTTCACTTAATTGTAAACTGTCGGTATTTGGATGAACTTCCAATTTTATGTGTTTACTGATATTGATTTTATTTATTTATTGTAATTTTAGGCTTTATTCTGGTATGAAAGATTTTATTTCTATTAACAGGATTCATCCAATACACACACACGCACAGACAGACATATATATAGGAATAATTGCACACGCACACATAGTTATATAAATATATATTCATAACTATATTCATACTTTAATATGCATACATATAAAATCAACTTGAAAAAGGTAGAAGCGTGTTCGCAAACACGCGTAATACGTAACACGCACTAGCACATATGCATTCGCACATACACACACATATATATGTATATGTTATTTATCTAGTCATGTTGCGTTTATTATAATTCATTGAATCAATGATTCTGCTATATATTATTAGCATTTTACTATCAACGCACGCGCGCGCATACATACATACATACATATATATATATATGTGTATATATTTTCATCCACATATTATTATTATTTAATAATATTAATAATAATATACTTCTGAGATTTTTTAAGAATTAAAATGGATTGCCTTCTCCAACAGACCAACAGATTTAGGCTCTGTTTTATAGGCAGACAATTTGTCCCTGTTCCTACAAGTGAACTGAACGGAAATGACAAATTCGGGAAAATTATGAAGCCTGGAGGAAAATTGAAATAATTGTGGAAGATGAAAATGATAGTTATGCCAATTATTAAAGGTGCCCTTGGAACAGTCCCGAACAAACATTCAGAGAAGAACTGGCAATCCGAAAACGAAATGAAATCGTTAAAATTACAACGTGAATAAAATTAGCTCGTGTTGAAAAGATTTATCGTCACTTGATCTCCGGCGAAGAAGTAACAGATACAGCTGATATGAAAATTCATATCATAGCAATAATAATAATAATAATAATAATAATAATAATAATTCTTAAACACATATCGTAATGATATGATCCAATTATAGTTTTGCCTATTTGGATTGCAACACTGGAAAAATTATGAACAAGTAATTCGTATATAAAATTTTAATTGAAACAAAATTCCTTATAATTGTTTTCTATTATTACATTAACCTACACATTCACTGGAACGTCAAAACTTACTAGTATTTTCTTTCATTTTACCTTATATTTAAATATAAATTTATTTCATTTAAATTTTTTTTGTTGCTTGTGGATAATGTTTTCTTCCTGAATCTCTGAATACCGACAGTTCTAATCAAAATATTTTTGCAATCAAATTTACAATTTGAAACAGTAAATTCTTCCAGCAATATATTCGCCATATTTTGAGGCAAACAGACGTAAAATGATCACGTGTCACTATCGACTTGACCATTTTGCCTTTTTTTTTCTTTTTTTTTTTTTTTGATTGACTGATTTTTTTTTTTTTTTTTTTTTTTTTTTGTGTGTGCATTTTTCATTTATACAATATTTTCCAGACAACCAATCGAAAACTGATTTGGTTTGAGTAATAACTGAAACCAACGTATGTTTTTTTTTCACTCTTGGAAATAACTAAAAGTGTAAACAACTTGGTGCTATGCTCTTTACCTTTTCTAAAGATGAAGAAATATCAAGAAACACGTCTAGATTTTACAAACAACTTTTCAAATGATGAATGTTTTACCTGTTCTGAAAATTCCTTTCCTACAACATTTTCCATAAATGTATAATTTTGTATTTTGATCTCGAAAACACACACACACGCATAAATATACCTGCCTATAGACACACACACACACATATATATATATAACTACGCATAAAGCAGAATTAACATATGCACATAATTTTTATACATATGTACATATATTTAAATCTTTATGTATACACACACACACACACACACATATATATATATATATATATATATATATATATAGATAGATAGATAGATAGATAGATAGATAGATGCGTGTGTATGAGTGTGTGTTTACCTTACATTGATTTCTTTTTTTCTCTCTTGCAACCAGAAATCTGGCTGTGTGAATCGGGAAGAGAAAGAATACTAATTTAACTATTCTTCAAATTGGAATTACCAGTCGATAAACGAACGAAAGCTATATATACTTCCGAGAAATCAGAGAAAAATTCACATATTTCATTATATATATGAAGTATCCACCAGTCTCAGAAAATTATGAAGTCTACTAAGATGGCAAACTAATTCTTATTGCAGACACCGGCTCAGAGAAATTTAGAACCCATAGAGACAACCTATGTCTGAAAGGATCCTAGTTATTGCTTCTGGGAGAGAGCGCATAATATGGCGCGATCAACAATTTTGAGCAAGGCCAGTAGTTACCATCCTCGGTCACGATTACTTATAACTTGGTGCTAGCACAACCATCAATGGTTTTCGAACAGTTCCGTCTACCCATTTTAATTCACACCAAGAAACCACCACTGTTATATATATATATATATATATATATATATATATATATATATATATATATATATATATATATGCTACAATTATAAAACAGTTATTGGTCAGAGTTCAATTGATTTAGAGTAGGCCCTATATATCCTGAGGATACCGAAAGGTTGAAACCAAAGTAGTGTGTCTGGCTGATCTCCTAATTTATATATATATATATATATATATATATATATATATATATATATATATATATATATATATATCCGTCAAATATCAAAGAGTCCCAAGGCAAGATATTTTGTGAAAATATTCGTCGATAAAAGGAAGTGCAAGGAGATGGGCATCCATGCTTTCCTCAAGAACTTTAATGCTAATACTAATACAGCCTCAACTAGAAATCGAACTCTCATCGTCGATTACGTCTTGCTTATCGTTACACCACTTCGCACCAGAAACATAGGCACGTTAAAATTGACAAGGAGAAAAGAAAAAAAAACTTCGTCTTCAAAAAATAGAATAAAAATGAATTCATTCTATTCAGTCCTTTTGTATTTAAATACATCCATTGTTGTACGTGTGAATGTGAGCGTGAGGCCTAGTGGTTTTGATTCTTTTCATATTAAAATGGCTTCACTTGTCAAATAATGGGTGTACTTACATTCAAGATACGCACACGTACTTAACTCAAATACATAACGAAATGCCAAGTTGTAAAGCTGACGTATTGAATAATATTTTTATTCAGGAGCAATTATTAAAATCTTTCTCATAATATATATATATATATATATATATATATATATATATATCAGTAACGCTTAAGGAAACATGTCGGCAATTAAATTATTGAAGTTTATTGTGTTTAAATGTGAGCAGATTTTTGTAAGGTACTCAGTGTTATAAAATAGATCAACAATAATTAATGTATAAATACAATTTCAAAAGACTTATCTATTGAACTTTTACAGATAGATAGATAGATAGATAGATAGATAGATAGATAGATAGATAGATAGATAAAACTAACAAAGATACGCATACACACAGATATTAAATTTAAAAAAATGTCTTGTTCGCGATAATCTCAACAAAAATGATGTCATTTTTTACAACTAGCACCAATGAAGTGCCTATTATGTAATTTTTTATCATAATCAAATGACTAGACATCACTATTTTTACTTAGCAAGCAGATATGCAACAAGCAACCAAGAATCCATTTTTTTTTCCAGAAAAAAAGGAATATATAATTTCTTTTTTTCTTTCACTTTTGTTTTTCTTACTTTTCCCTTAATTTTTTAAACAGCCTCATACTATGAATAAACCTTTTTTGAAATATTTCAATCATATATTATTTTCAAAGCGGAGAAGAGCCAGGCAACAATTGATTCTTTCAAGAAGCGTTGTAAATGACATTAACAATCAATCGAGAAGGATATTTCTAGTTTTCTCAGCAGAACTCTAGACGATAACATTATCTAACAACTTACTGGATTTGATTAAAAGAGTAAAAAAAAGAAGATGAAGGTTATCATCGTTAAAACTTTATCAACTGCTTTACCTTTATATAAATTAATCTATTTGTCTTTCAAATTTTTCAACGAAAATTTTTAACAATAATTTAGAAATAAGGTTTATTCATATTATAAAGCGAGGGGAAATTTTTTTTACAAATTTTTGAGGTTGGAACTTTTAAATATTATTTTTATTTTATTTTACTGCCTATACCCGATAATACTTGTTACATTTGCAAATACATTTTATGCATTATATATAACAATTATTATAGGACACAAGCTGTGGTGGGATTCCAATTTTTTACGAACATATTTTCTCTTCTTTTACATCGCAGATTTTTCTGTCTGTAACCTTAGAAATCGGTTCTGTTTTTCATTTTTTTAACAGCCCTAATTTTTTGTCAATGGCCATGAAAATTTAAGAACCGATCCAGCGGAATTAGGTCATTTTAGAAAATATGAGTAATGGAATTTATGAATCCCATCACTAGGCATAAGTAAAAAAAAAATTCTTTTTATTTATTTATTTTTTCTACTATTTATCTGTCGTGAATGTGTTAATCCCGAATATATGAAAAAGCCTTAATCACCATTACTTCTAACTTTCATCTAGTAGTGTTTTCTCAAAGGTCTTATTTATTTATATTTATATATATATATATGCAAATATATATTAATTTATTAAATTTATTTATTTATTATCCAAAATCTAAAACAGAGTTCTCTGTTTTTTAAATGAAATTGCTGAAATGTCTCCTGAGAGAAAATATCTCCATTCATGCAGTTGTCTGCTTAATTAAAAATGCCAATACACCATAGACTTCTTTTTGATCGGTAGCGTGCAAACTTCACATGTTTTAACTCACAGTAAAATTCCACCATTTAAGGTAAACATACCACCCCATAGTTTAAATTTATGTATTACTAAAATACAGCAAAGTATATATGCCATTTTGTGTTTACGTTTTTGACGTATGAAGCAGCCTTACAAAACACGAGGAACCGTGGATGTTACCTCCTCTTAACAGCCGTCTCTTTATTTACGCATGCGTATATTATTATTATTATTATTATTATTATTATTATTATTATTATTATTATTACAAATAACCAGATATATACGCACAAATATCTATCAATTTTTAATGTATCATCAAATTTATAAAATCCAAAAATTCACCCTGTCTCTTACACTGACACTGTCACTCGGCTTTAACCAAGTATTCAGTGGGTCCACGATCTTGTCGGAACTGATATCATGGACCAATCAATATTATGAGACTTTCAGTATGGCGTTTTCCAACAACAAACGCTTTTATCATATCATTATATATAATATATGTTTTAATGCCATATTCCTTCATAACGTAGGTGATTATGGCTCTCCACATATTCCTTTTTCTTTTTTTAATCCCTGAACTTTTATATCTTTCGCAATCTATCTTGTTATTTAACCCATAGCTGGGAGTAGGAAGAGACAGATCCATGCCTTTCCTATACGAGTATAAATGTAACAAACTAAGAATTTGAACTTATCTTGCCGATTACAATTTCTGCCCATTACGCTACCGGCATATCCCTTCCATTTCGAATTTTAATATTTTCGAAATCCAAATGCCGAGAAATAATGTTTAGGCTCAAATTCCGGGAGAAACATTATTATTATTATTATTATTATTATTATTATTATTATTATTATTGCCTGTTCTTCTCTGCATCATTGCTTTATCTACTCGTGTCATCTTATTTTTGTTATTTTTTTAATGCCATGTCCCTTCATGATGTAGGCGATCATGGCTCTCCACAGATTCCTTTTCTTTATTTTCGCCATGCATTCTTGGCAAAGATAGTGAAGTGATTTCATTTTGCCTTCTCCGTGTTTTGGAATTCAAAGTTTTCATTCTCTTAGACTGTTTGCCTCCTAAGGCTTGAAAGTCCAGTCTATTCTGCTATTTAACCCACAACTGGGTTGGGGGGTATAAGAAACGGATTTATAAATTCACTTATTTGTGTGAAAGTGAAAGAAAACACTAGATCGGATTTTAAGGCCGTCTCCCAGATTCCATCAGCCACGCCGATGTCCATTTCATTACCCACGCATCCTTAATATTGTTATTATGCTGCTCCAAAAAATAGTGTCCGATTTTAGAATCAACTTTTATTCCTGATTTAATGTATTTAAAAAATGTTTTAATCAATCAAAATAGGAATCCTGATACATTTCTACCATCGAGTTACAAGTTTATTTATGCCTTGACGATAAAACACTAAAGGTTTGATCGCTAAGAAATCTTTGAATGCTGTTTCTGCATCTTTACTACGGAATTAATAATATATTTTGTGCAACTATTTTAATAATATAACACAATTAAAATGTTTATCCTAAAATAAAAGTAAAACATATTTTCTGAACAACCTATTACCATTCATCTCTCTAAATTTTCTTTTCTTTTTGTCTTTTTTCTTTTTTTTTTTTTTTTGCATCAACCTTATTATTCTGTTCTCATTCAACTTTATGATTATTATTTTTGTACTAACTTCCACAACTAATCATTCGCTTATTATGTCCCTCATCTTAGAAAATTGGCAGCGTACGTTAATACGTTAGTTGTTAATATCGTTACTAGGAAAATAATTTCAAGATTCTTTCTTTTTCTTTTTTGATATCTTTCTTTAATACCAAACTTAGTTTGCTTCTGTCTTTTAGATTTTTTTTTTTTTAAGGAACAAGGTTATTCCAAATAAACGCCTAGCAATTACGCAGGTTGTGCCTGATTAGAGGATTTCAGCGAAGGACTTGATAGTGATATCCAATAATTAGCTAATTAACAACTCTACTTAATGTTAAGAATCAATTATTCTTATTCGTCAGAAAGCAGACATAAATGTACCTGTATAAATCAAAATGATTTCAGCTTTGACAAAAAAAAAACTCAAAGAAACATCAATTTTGATAATAATTGAAAGTTTTATTCCATGATTTTTTATTATATTTATAGTGTCCGATTTTAGAATCAACTTTTATTCCTTTTATTTATAGTATTAACTTTCATAAACATTATTTGATTTTATTTCATAATAAAATATAATAATCATTAACATTCACTATCATGAACAACTCATTTTCTAAGAATTTTCTCAAATCTCAATAATTGTATTGACTGATTCATTCATTCATTCTTTTTCTATGGCTTATCAACCCTTTGCGGGCTATTTAAAGTCAGAAACTAATTTTATACTGTAAGAGGATTTTTAGATAATAATGATTTACTAATACAAGTTCTACTAATTAACCCATAGCTGGGGGAGATGAGGTAGGTCCATACCTTTCCCAATAGTATTTGTGCGTACGTGAATATAACGAACCCGACTGGAATTGGAACTCGGCTCTATGACTTTCAATTCCGTGTGTTTACCCATTACATCAGCCGCACATCCAAGCATACAGCTCCCTGTATTACCAAGCGGTCACACATCATCTAGGTACTGACCAGGCTCAACGTTGCTTAACTTCGGTAATCATATGAGAACCAGTATTTCAAAGTGATATGTCCTCAATAATTGTAGTTAATTTAGAACGACTATAGTCAAAGAAACAAGGTGCGCACTTGCTAGGCCTTTAATTAGCCTTGTTAAGGAACCATTTACTTGTGACATTATTCTCAGCAGACTTCATTGTCACGTCCCTATTCCATAAGGTATTGGTTATTTTTCCTCTTTGACTCTTTCTCTTTCTTCTTCATTGTCTCTTCTTCTTATCTCTTTCTCTTTCCATCTCTCTCTCTCTCTTTTCTCTCTCTCTCTTTATTCTCTCTCTCTCTCTCTCTCTCTCTCTCTCTATGGCTGTGTGTATTTTTGTCTTACTAACTTATAAACTTATGAGGCATATTCACACTATTAAAATCAACTTTGGTGATACGCTGACAATGTCATTCACTTTCTTTAACTACTGCACGAATTTGAGGGCGCGGATCGTAATTTGCTTATTAAATTAATGCAGGCCTATTTTATTTAATTTTTTAATGTAATAAATGTAAATGTAACAAACTTTTAAATGCAACAAATCCAGAATTTATAGAACTGCACTTATTCACACATCTTAATCAACTTTCTGATTTTCCGCCCGCGTTTTTTTTTTATATACAAACGCAGTAACAAAACATAGGGATATAACACATTCAAGATAGATGTCATATATCTTTCATCCAACGAATACTCATTTTTTTTTCTCCTGTAAAAACCAAAACTGACATATGATATGAAGAATGCATACTACAAAGTATGTACATCATAAAAAGTCGATTTTCTCGCATTTTTTTTTCTTTTGTAAAATTTATAGACATCCGTAACAAAACTAAAACAAATTTCTTGTTGTACATTGTTTATTTTAAAAAAAAAAAAAAAGTATGGGAAAAATACGGATGTCCACAAACTGTGTATTAAAAAGGATTCAATATTTTTCGCAAGATTTTTTAAAGAATTTTTTCGTCTGAAATGTGTTTGAGATGTCTTTTTCGTCCAATCATATCTCCAACGGCTGTTCATATTTGTTCTGATCTCAATATATTTCGTCTTTTTAAACTGATTATTTGTACATTTTATACGCATATATATATATATATATATATATATATATATATATATATATATATATATCAAATGAGATTTTGTTTTCTTTTTTCTTTTTTTAGTGGTGAGTATCATAATAATTTGAGCAAAACAATGAAGGGAAGGGAATGTAAAAAGTTTTTGCTCTGAAAAATATTGTATTCCAATTCTGAGTAACTCCACTTGAGTCAATACAAACTACATAAATGTTTTTTAAAAAATGGGCGATTTTAATACACGCAAATTCACACCATTTACACGTATACCTATGTATATCAAAATTATATATTCATATATATGCACTTAGTCTGTAAACAGCAACACACACACACACACACACATATATATATATATATATATATATATATTATCAATGCACAAATGTTTCTGGAGCAACTTTTTTTTTATTGTAACAAGAAAATAAATACACGATAGAAAATGGATTTTGATTTATTTAATTTAATTATATGTACAAAAATATGTAAAAACATTATTTATATCATGCATATATACACGTGTACATTGTCGCTTTTGCTTTACACATATAAACATTTGTCTTGTCTTTTGTGAGGAACTATATAATGACGTGCTAATTATTATCGCTACACACACCGAAACAAAAGCCCTACACATATACATGTCTGTAATGATATTATATAAACATATGTATATAGTACATTATCAAATATACACACATTCATGCATAGTAATATAATCACATACATATATGTATATATGCAAATCATCTAAAATTTAAACTTCCATCTAATTTGTCTAATCACGTACGCACATACACTCATAGATAGATAAATAGATGCAAGTCATACTTTAGATATTTCACTTTGGCTACAAAGATTTTTCTGTATTTTCACCATTTAAATATAAGTATAAATTATAATTGTCCGCTATTATTTTGTTTTATTTATTCAATTATTATTATTATTATTATTATTATTATTATTATTATTATTATTCAGTCTAAGATTTCTAGCGGAAATATTCTTTGCGCTGTTGTTTCTCAATGGGACAACCAATTTTGTCATTTTTATTAATTTTTCATTTATTTTTCGAAACTTCCATTCCATCTTTATATAGAGTGATATTTTTTACTATTAAATTCATTTTCAAAGAATCATTTTCCTAGAATCATTTTTTGAAACATTCTTCCTATCTATCTATCTATCTATCTATCTATCTATCTATCTATCTATCTATCTATCTATCTATCAGAGTTTGATTGTGTAGCCATATAAACCTTTTTCTATCTTCTCTTTATCACGTTGATTTTGGTAGATCGTTTAAATATTATTGTAATTATCAGTGTCATCGGTGCACGGCCGTATGTATGTATATATGTATGTATATATGACTGGGTATTCTACTGATTTCTGTCCCTAAATTTGCCTCTATCTGTCTGTCTATCTGTTTCTCTCTCTCTCTCTCTCTCTCTCTCTCTCTCTCTCTCTCTCTCTCTCTCTCTAGATAGATAGATAGATAGATAGATAGATAGATAGATAGATATTATAATAAATATGAATATTCTGCTATATTGTCTCCGTAATTTGCCTGTTTTCTATCTATCTATCTATATCTATATATATATATATATATATATATATATATATATATATATATATATTTCATACATATATACATACATGCATATATACATACATACATTTTTGGGAGAGATCATTTTATTTTTTTTTCACTCTTACAAGTGCTCCATCATTGTACCACTGTTTCAGACTAAGTATCCCTTGATAGAGAGAGATAGAGAGAGATAGAGAGAGATAGAGAGAGAATGACTGACTGACTGACAAACAGACAGAGCCAACAAATTTAGATTAATAAATTTAAAATTCACTCTTGACGAATATATGGTCCAATGGAATTTAACTGTCAAACTGAACGGTAACCATTCCATTGATTCTTCCATACCTTGTAAGCGACACCAGATCAATGCGTGGGTGTCTGTATCACTCTTTTCCGCTTCCTCTTACTCTCAAGTTCGATTTTCAAAAATATGGCCGACCAAAAAAAAAATCACTCCTCCCTCTCTTCTATTTTTTATCTACTTCCTTTCTACCCATTCTTCTCACCAGCGACTACGAAAATGCTTTAGATTCCTCCTCTTTTACTTCCCCGTTCGTCGCCATTTTGACTTTATTTTAACTATTCCTGATATTAAATATGCATCTGTATGATTTATCCTAATAAAATATTCCCATATATCCAACTCTCTGAAATGAGGTGTCGCTATGACCCTGTGATATATTTGAACAAATATCCTAGTCTTTATTGTTTTTTAACGGTGCACATTGTTTCAGATGCCGTTGAGCGAATGTCGAATTTGATCACGTTTCAAAATCCATTCCTTTATTTAAACCCATGAGAGCATGTTATTCTATCTTATTTGCCGTCGTAGTAGGTGTTCTTCTAAGGAGTCTAAACTTTGTATACCGCACTTTATAACTGTTATGGTGAAACACATAATAGACATTAATAGACTCTACCACCTAATATAAGTAGGAGAAGTAAGAGAAACGAGGGTCAGTCGATGTCGGACGACCGGCTGAACGGTTAAACTCTCTGCCTTCGGGCGGGGAGGAACCCGAACGAGGTTATGCCGAAGAGCAGAGTCTCGTTCGGGGAGGTAAACCGGCCCTGAGCCCGTTTATACGGGTTCAAAGGGTATATTTTTGGCTGAGCCCACGGGCTCGGAGATCCCTCGTTAAACCGGCCTTGTGCCACATGATACCCTCGTGGGGGTGACTAAATACTAGTCGATGTCGGACGACAGTCGAACTCTCTGCCCTTGGACAGAGAGGAACCCGGACGAGGCTATGCCGAAGGGCAGCGTTTCGTCCGGGGAGGTAGACAGACCCGATCCCGTTTATGCGGAGTCTAAGGGGATTTTTAGGCTGATCCTACGGGCTCGAAAACCCCACATTAAATTCGGCCTTGTGCTACATGTGACTGCGTGGGGCAGTTACTAAATAGCGTAGATGTCGGACGACAATAGTCGACAGTTAGTCGAATACGAAAGTAGTCAGCGACCACAACAAGATTACTCTGCGTAATACCTATTATATCAAGTTCCTAACGTTTTGTACGTCGAACCTACTTAAGACCGATTTAATACAAATACAAGCCTCCACTGCGAAATAACTCCACAACAATAACGATAGGCTTTTTTTCTTCTTTTTTACTGTAATGTCCACCCAGTACAAGGGGTCACTCGAGGTACAGGGATTAAGAGGTAGTTTATTATATGGATGGGAAGAGAAGATAACGGTTGACTCTAGACTTGAACAGGTTAAGATTATAGAAATCGAGGAAACTTTTCGAGGGAGCCGATCATTTTATCTGCATCTTTAGCGATGGATCGTATATAAGAGTTCCACTTGAGGTCGGGTTTGAGTTTTGAGGCCCAATATTCTCTCGCCTAAGTAGCAAAGTTAGAAATCGTGTTAAATAGTTCTGGCCGACAAACTAGTATTTGACAAGCAATATGACACTCGAGTAAGAATGTGTCTCTATCATTAATCTTAAAGTCGAGTTTTCCTGCATATTGGTTTGTGTGTAATACCGATCTCCGTTATTGGTTTGTACAAACCAGGCAAAATTAAATTAAAAGAATCCATTCCTCAAATCTTTTTCTTCATTTTATTGTCTTGCTCTTTCAAATTTTCTTTTTCATTTCTCCTCTCCCCCATTCAACATAATTTTATATATGCGAATTGTAGATGGGTGTTTTTCGTTAAAAATGGCGGACTGAAATTTTATGCATATATACATAGAACCATTAACTAGCAAAGTAACTATTCATTTAGTTTTATACTTATTACTTTGCACAACGATTATAAACATTAAGCTGTCTGTTAGCGTATTATTTCCATAACCCATCAGTGTGAAATCTTTGTCCAATGGCTGAACGATATTTTTTTAAATCATACACATATTAATTGGAGATTTTTTCAGACACATACTGAAAAAAAAACAACAAATACCTTCAGATAATGAGTTTGCCAAAATCAAAACATTAAAATGAATGGTGAATGAATCTTAATTTTTACTGTCATCGAATTCTAAATTTACTATCTTCCTTTTCTATAACCCCTTTTGTCTTTAAACTTTTACACAGACACATAAAGGTATATATACAGGGTAATTGAAAAGTAACTCCTTATTTTATGTATGATGGATTCTCCCGTCTTGTAAAAATTATAGTGAAACGGAAGAGTCCTTCATACATAAAATAGAGAGTTACTTTTCAATCACCCTGTATATATTGTTCTTTATTTTATCATCCTCTCTCGGATTACAAACCATATTTGATCTACATTTGATCTTATATATATATATATATATATATTCAAATTTTTGTGCTAAATATCGGTGATAGAGCTTATATATATATATATATATATATATATAGAGAGAGAGAGAGAGAGAGAGAGAGAGAGAAAGTGAGAGAGAGACAGTGTAAACAAAGTCATGGTGACTGTTTCATTCATCGATGCTATCTTCAGACTATGCGTGTGTGTATATATATGTACAAAATTGCTATACAAAATGTGCGAAAATTGCAGTTCAAAATTCACCAAATGTTTCAAACTACGTTTGTGTTTACACACACACACACACACACACACATTGGCCTATTTCATGACTAAAGACTATTTTCTTTTTACTATCAGTAGTAGGTGTTCAACCCTAGTTTTTAAAAAATTTAAATTTCATATGTTCATTTTAAAAGCAAGAATGGTGCAACACACTCTTGTACCGTTTATCTCCATTTAGCCTTTTACCAGATTAAATCTAACTTAGTATATATATATATATATATATATATATATATATATATATATATATATATATTTGTGTGTGTGTGTGTGAGAAGAATGTTACGATGTGCTTCCAGGGATCATATTGATCTTTATTTGTCTCCAAATGTTTTCTTGTATCTTTGTTTATCCACGCATACACACACATATACTCGTAAAACGAAGTGCATATACATACTTCTTGTCACACCACCAAATGTTTGCAAGGAAAAACAAACATCTATTTGTAAACCTTTAAACAGCATCATAAAACAGCGCCCAGATTTCAGAAGGAATTTTACCCTTTCCGGAAATTACTCAGAATTCAGAAAAGAAACTGTTTACATGTACATATATGTATTAACATCATTTGCAACGAGGGGATGGAAAGGACGGGAGGGTTGGGGAAAACATGGCGCCTGTTTTTTTATCGAACTCTGCACAATGTAATATATGGGTTATTTATAAGTGCAATAAAATATGCTTTTTAAACATAATTGTATCTTGTTTTTTGTTTGTTTTTAATGAACCTGGTTGAATAATGTTTGAATTTTTTTATTAATACTGTCTACTGTCCTGATTATTCTATTCTCTTACGGCTCTTAATTAATGTTTCTGTTCCTAATTCTTCTACACTCAGTAAACCCTTTGTGTCTTAGTGGTTTTACTGCCTTGTATGGGGTGAAACAAATTTAAAAAAATAAGAAAATAAAAAAAAATATTTCGAAGATGACTGCATTTGAAAAATGAATCGTTAAAGTCATGATGCTACCTGATCTACGCTCAAATTATTTTGCAATTACACAGATAACCCAACAAGGCGACTTAAAAATAAACTTTCTTACCTATTATGCAGTTTAATGAAATTTAAAAACGCTTGCACATTTTTTTCAGAAAACACCTACTTATTTTTGAATAATACCATACCAAGTAAGCTAATAAAGCGACCAAAATGCAAGGGGTTACTGAATGTGAAAGAACAACAAAAAAAGGAAAAAAAAAAACATTATTAAGATGAGAGAACAATAAAAGAACAGGAATTAAGAAGACAGAAAATAACGATTGACATTGCATTTTAATTTTTGAAGATCAAAGCTAACTGGAAAGCCAGATTCCTAAAAACAGTTCTACAAGCGAGAAGTGCGAGAAAAGAAACTGTTATCATAGAACTTACGGTTAGATCTAGCCATTTCAATTAAAATAAAAGTAAAATGATGAGACCTGGCTGCTAATCTAGAATGATCTTTTAACCTTTATAGTTTCTTTATCTGGTATGACTTGGCCATTTTGAATTCATGATTGTAATCGATAGAAAGGGAAATGGGATCAGCAAAGCTTCTCGTACAAAGTAAAAATAATAGCAAAACAAGGTTGGAGAGCAAAATGATTGAAAGAATCAGTGCACATGTTAAAATTGATCCCTATATGGATGCCTTTGGTCAGGAAATCACACGTATTAGGTTTAAGGTTCAAAATAACATCTAATGGATCAACGTATTGCAGTTTAATTGTAAATTCAGTCCTTGGTTTAAGCAACGAAATAGGCAGAAATAAAAAGGACGAAATAATAGAATAATTAACTCGTATGATTTATCTCTCCTTGCATGAAGAGCGAGGCGAAAACAGCCTAACCTGTGGATTAAATAAAGTGTTTAACTCAAAATTACGATAAGCACTTGAAAAAAAGGCCGCAATCTGGTGAACGACCAAGATGCAGAGAAATAAATCAGTGATAATTGCTTATCGCATTGAGAATGAAATTACAACACTAAATTCTTCCATGACGACTTCCAGGGAACTAGATGAATATGACCAGCGTTTTTATCCCTTTGGTCGTGTTCCATTAAGGATACATTGATATAAGTAAATGTGAACATGCACACGGGTCCCTAAGACAGTTTTTCACCGACTGGCCACCTTCTACCAACCATACGTCGGGAAAACTGGGAAAGACCCGGTGTAAGTTCAACAAAGAAACTGATTTCGCATTAGGAGATAAATCCCGAATACAGCCATCTCGGAATATCACCTTGGTGAGAAAGACAAAAAAGTTGGTACTGATAAACAATACTTTATTTCTGAATCAGTTCACCTGTGACTCGCTGGGGTCAGTAAATGACACTTGGACAATTTTTTTCTAGACTAACGGATAAAGATCTCCTATTTGACCAGCGAGAACTCTATCTCCATCTTATTCTACATCTCTTATTCTAACTGTGACTGTGTCTATATTTAGAATGTTGCCTGACTATATGTCCACGGCTGGAATTCCCTACATTCCAATTGACTGTCACTTGATCCCGAAAGTTTTTATTTATTTTATTTTTTTTCCTGCTTTTGAACAGCGAATGGTTGCTTTGCAACTTTCGCATCTAGATTTCCCTGCTGATTGCTATAAATCCAGCGATTGCTTCAGGCCCAGATAAAATCTTTTGTAGACTTCATAACCAATCATGCATGGACCCACAATGCCAAACAATAATAACGAGTGAATTAACGTATAAAAATTCATCTCAAGAATTGACATAAAACATTAATGCCTTAATAACATAAACTATCTTAATCAAATTGAAAATTGTTAGAGCGATAAAATCCTAACTAATGAAATATCAACCGATCTCCACCGGAAGAAAAATCATGGAAAATATATTTGAATAAATTGATTTATCAAATACTTTTTTTTATTTTTCGTCATTTTTCCAGCACAGAATTTTCTCACTGAATATACATACATGTATATACAGTGGAACCTCGGTTCACGAATTTAATTCGTTCCTGAAGGCCGTTCGAAACCCGAAATGTTCGTAAACCGAAATTATTTTTCCAATAGAAATCAATGTAGATAAAAAAAAAAGTCAGAGTACAATAAAATTGGAAAAGAAAAGCAAGACACAATACACGAATGTATACAACACGGCGGTCGACTCAGAGATTATTCCGTTCGTGTTAACTCAGTTCGGCTCTGTTGTTCGATAACCGGAATTTTGTTCGATAACCGAGGCATTTTCATCACGAATTTTCTGTTCGAAAACTAATTTGTTCGACATGCGAGACGTTCGAGAACCGAGGTTCCTCTGTATATATATTTAAGTCCTGTATACACTCCTAGTTATAGGGCCACGGTCTCACATGTGGTACGCTGCTGCTATGGTTTCTGTAGCAAATAGGTTTTTGTCGGGTGAAATTGCTAGCTTCACACCCAACCGTTTTGAAATTCAGAGTTTTCCTTCTCTTAGACTGGTCTCCAACCAAAGCGCACAACTGAGGGGTGAAGATATGGATTCATAGCTTTCCCAAAGGTATTTGTGCGAACGCAATGGTCTCGTCTGAAATTTGAAATCGTCACGCTAATTTCACTTTCTGCTCCGATAACAACTATACTACGCGCATTAATGAAATTTACTTATGCTTTTTACAGTATAAGGACAAATGATGGAAAATTAATATAAGGTCGTGTTTGTGCCATTTGTTTAAATATAGGGAAGATTTACTTGCGTTGAAAATTTAAATTTGAAATCCTTACCTTCTACTTCCACTCGAACCTCAACCACTGATGCTGGTTCGGAGTATACAACAATCTGACTCACCAAAGGAAAATAATAAAACAAGGGAAGTAATTGTAAACGATTATGAAGCCACAGTGGATTCATTTAAGCAGCAAATGCACGGAGATAGAAGAAGCAGTTGAGTGTGAATTAATGGCGTTTATGTTTAAAGAAAAGAACTTTATCTCAAATAAATGTCGTCAGTGAATTGTGTACAGCTGACTCGTTCAAACATTAATTCCTATTAGTAACGTATAAAAAGAAATAGTAGGGGAAAAGACGAAAAGAAGAAATTTGGAGAAAATAGAAAAGAATTAAAGTTTTGGTACAAGAGTGATGAAAATCTTTCTTGTCAGGGAGTATGAGAGTTTCGTTAAAAAAGGTGAAACAGGCTTTGAAAGCAAGACGACGATAATTGCTAAATTGTGGTAATGAGTTTCGTTGTAAATGTGGCAACACCTGCTCGCCATTTGGGTTCGTATGGAATCCATTTTTACGAATAGAGATCGTATCTAACATTTTATTTGTCTTTTATTGAGGCTGCTTAGATAAGGTAGTCGTTTCGAGGTGGCGACAAAGATTTTTCAAGGCATTAATTCAATGACAATACACTCGTTTAGAAATACGAGCAGAAATTATCATTGTGCTTACTATTTTTATTCCCCGTAAATTTCATAAACGTTAGAAGTACTTCTAGATAAAAATCACTTTTTGCTTCCTTTTTCCATCAGTTTTTATCCCGTTCTATAGTGAGTTTGCGATAACAAAAAAAAATTACCAGTTTTCACAATTAGTGAATCGCTGTACAAAATATATATTTAACACCAATTTACCAAATATCTTATTTTGTCCTTGCTTAAATCAAGAAGAACTAAAATTTTAACCAGCATATTTTATGCTCACTTTCAGATCCTGAATACACGTTACTCCAGCCAATTCTCAATTTCCAGGCTTGACAGATTTGCGCAGCCTTGTAGGCGATGATTATTTCCCAGCCTATAGCCTCTTTCCCCAGAGACGCAACGTCGCAAGCCTATCGCTAATCTATCGCTATTTCCATCGCAAATATTCGGACAAGCTCTGTCCTTTAGTGCTGCCAGCTCAAACTTTTACAGCCAAGACCCGCCTAGATATATCCACAGGAGTGAATCACCCTCTTTCTCGACATATTCCTTCTTTAAGAAGGGCGTTCCACACCGAGTGTCTTCTTTATGCGTAACAGATTCCCGGACAAGTCTATAGTTAATCGTTATCTATCCACTATATCCTTGTGATGTTCAATTCCTATTTCCCCCTGTTACGCTCGTATCCCCCCTCATTCTACCGTTCATATCCCCCCTCATTCCACAGTTCATATCCCTCCTCATTCTACCGTTCATATGCCCCCTCATTCCACAGTTCATATCCCTCCCTCATTCTACCGTTCATATCCCCCCTCATTCTACAGTTCATATCCCCTCATTCTACTGTTCATCCTCCCTCATTCTACTGTTCATATCCCCCCTCATTCTACCGTTCATATGCCCCCTCATTCTACAGTTCATATCCCCCCTCATTCCACAGTTCATATCCCTCCTCATTCTACAGTTCATATCCCCCCTCATTCCACAGTTCATATCCCTCCTCATTCTACCGTTCATATCCTCCCTCATTCTACAGTTCATGCCCCCTCATTCTACCGTTCATATCCCTCCTCATTCTACCGTTCATATCCCCCCTCGTTCTACCATGAAATGACTATGGGGCTCTGTATTGGGTGAACTTTTGTTAAAAAAAAGTAAAGATGTATCACAGTTTCTGTATTCATCCAGTTTATTTTATCTATTCATTTGTGAGTGATCTGCGGGGTAACATAATGGCTATTGTCGAGGAAAGTGGAAATGGCGGGACGAGTTCAAATTCCGGGCTAGTTTGGTGCGTTGACTTTTGTACAAATGTCATTTCATTTTCTCTTCCCTCCCCCACTGGCTGTAGTTAACAAAACAGGATAAACTGGACTTTCCAGGTACTGGGTGACAGCCGATCACGAAGGACAATTCTGAATTCAATACAATGAGAAGGCCACTATCTCTCCCATGAAATCATGGCAAATCCACAAATAATATAAAAACGATTAGTACACAGGGTGCCCCACAAAGATAAAAGAAAGTTGGTACAGGAAAGTACAGTACAGTAAAACATTTCTTGCTTTTTGTTAGTTGTTGGAATTTTTGTTACATTTATTTGAAACAAATGCAAAGGATAGATATTTAGTAGCTTAAAACAGAATAAAAACGCAAATGTTTGATGTGATGTTTTTTTGTGGGGTACACTGTAGTATGAGTCAAATACCCACAGCAAAATTGTATTATAAGCTTAAAATCTAGGGCACAATAGCAAAGTGCAGTGATGTAAAAAAAATGGCGTTATATTTCTGAAAAATGACTAAAGAGCAAATATAAAAAATATTGCAAATATTTTTATTTCAATATTATTGCAATTAAAAAACTGTTTTAATAAAATATTCTTTGAAATCAGCCTTTCTACCGAATATAATGACAATTTAAATATTTTTAAGAAAAATATTAGAAAAAGATACAGTCTTTAAAAAAATACACTCCGGATGTCTATTTTCAATTGAAATATTTATTTAAAAGAAGAATGTTTATTTTCTTTCATTTGATGCTACGATGTGACTTGTAGTGTCACTAAGCTACTTCCCAAAACCGATGATTACCGAGGTTTTGGTCCCGGGCGTGAGGGTTGTAAGGAGCTCGACTCGCGCCCCTACCACAACCAATGACCAACAACAAATACTTCCAGCGATTAATGAGGTGATATAATTGGAAATACAAATATAAATACAATTTCTTTCCAGATTATAAAAATACAAAAACAAATACAAATACTTCTGAAATTAGACAAAAATCTAAATCTAAATGCTTCTTCACATAAATACAAATGCTCTGAAAAAGTATTTAAATACAATTCAAATATATTTTTATTTGATCTGACAAAAACTGTGCATTGACAAAACCTTTATTAAAAGATATCAAGACTAGGGCAATTCATTTATTTTGAATTCCTAAATCCGAAACATATGACCAGGCTTGATGATAAATTAGAAAGCGGAAAGTTTACATGTTGTGCAGCAAGCAGCTGGCGTCGCTTCTTGTATCAACTGATTATGAAGTGTCACTTGCTATGTCTTCCAATAATTTAGCTTGTCATCCAAATTCATTTTTAAAACGTGAACAGCATCACACTCAGCACCCCATCTTGTATCAGGTGACCGCTTTATAGCTGTGTCCTTCAATTTTTCTCACTGCATTGTTGAGCTGGAAAAAAATTTGTACAATGAATCAAGAACTCAAAAAAAATTATATAATAAACACGCGTTCTGGTGTTACATGCACGCCCCACGACCAAAAAATCCAAAGAATGGTTGTCACACTTCACAAAAATTGCTTTCGAGTTTCTCTATATGTGTTTCTGGACACCTTCCCAATTATTGCTGCAGCATTGTCATACGTTTGTCAACAGCAGTCGTTCAAATCAAGACCATTTTGTTCCAATTTTGAGGTAATTTCTTCTGTAACACTCTCGGCGACGTTTTCATGAATTTTAATAAAATCAATGAACATTTCTTTGACTACAGCAGTTGTAGATTCGTTGTCGACATCGACTAACCTGAAAATTTAGACTTTTGTTCGTTGTGAAGAAACGTCAGGAGTTATGTCGAACATAATCACATAGTATCTACTTTTTTTGACTCTCTGTGCGATAGACTGACGTACTTTGTTGCCTAATAGCTCAATGAACTTATTCTGTATCTTGTCAGACAAAAATGTTGCAGAATGTGGATGCGACTTGATATAATCCAAGTGATGCTGCAACAGAGGATGGTAATTGGTAAGTAGCTTAATGAGTGCAAGGAAATTACAGAGATTATTATTTGATGCAATGACTTCTAGGTGTCTATGAAATGCCCGATGTTGAGTCGCCAAAAACTGGATATAATCCATAAAACGCATGAGAGAAGATCCTTCCACAATTGCTTCTGTACCTCGATATCGTTCATTATTAGTCAGTCAATCATAGACCATTTCTGGTATGCATCTCTCAAAGTCTTTCCATGCAAGAAATGATGCACAGTGATGAGTGCACTGTTCATGTTCTAGTATTCTTTGTTGCATTTTTTCCATTTTCAAAATCCACAAAATTATTTTGAATACCGAGCTTTATTTGACTAGGTCTATTGAAAACAATAAACAGCCAAAACAATACAATGCATCATTTTTAATAGAGTACAACAACCAATTACACGGAATTGTAGCTCCATCCTGCAGTTTTTTTTAAAAACCAGTAATTCGTGAAGCTGCCGTCGACACCCACCCATGTTTTGTGCTCATTTCACTTCTTATCGCTTCTTCAACACATCAACTCTCAATAATTTCCCCATCTTTTGTAACTTTGATATGGTCGCCTTTGTTCTGAAAAGCTTTAGCACCCATCTTCACCATTTGTATGCATAGATCATAAGAAATTTGTGGTTTATCACAATTTACATACACATTTAAGCAACCTACATCTTTCATGATTAATACTGCATATTTAGTTTCATCATATTGTTCATGTTCATCAGATTGGCAATGAAACGAAGATGAAGGCTGATTGGAATCATCTAATAAAACCGTTTTCTTTGCTTTTGATGGTACAGGCGGTAGTGCTAAAGGTGTTTATTGGTGTTGGCAGCACTAGTGAAGATGACGATTGCTCCACTGACCCTGGTGCTCTGTCTGTGTAGTTAGAATCAGTAGCAAGAACAAACGAGGAAACAACGCGATTGTCATCCTCTCCATCTGGGCGTGGTATTTTTAGAAACATCTTCATAACTTGACTGGATGTCTGTAGATCATCGCATTCTCTTTTCCTTCGATTTCTTTCTTCCGCGCCAGATTATTTCTTCTTTTGTTGACGATATCGCTCCATTCTTAAAATTTGTCTGAAATAAAAAGGAAATAAAAATATAGCTGTCCCCCTCAGTTATATAAAGATCGTGAGCCTAATTTGTCTAAAAAGGGGGTTTATTGAAATAAACAAAAGAGGGTCAATAGCAGAACATTACAGCCGAATACATATATACGTTTCAATAAAGCATTTTCCCTATATACTCAGCGGGAGTTTACGGTTTTCCGTAATAAACTTCAAAGACCTTCATTGAGTTTATCGGCGTAGTATAATCAAATAATAATAATAATAATAATAATACAGCGAAGGCTACAAACATACTCTACAACGCTTTTGCCATCGCTAACGACAACTAAAAATTTGCCATAAAACTTTTGAATTTTTTCGCATCAAAAAATGGGAATATATGTCCGACACTGAGTTACAATAAGATCATTATATCTAAATGTTTTATATAGTCATTGAAATGCTATAATGTACCAGTTGAGGAGACGAGAAAAATTACCATTATTATCATTTTACAAAGAAATACCAGGAATATATCTTAAAACATTAATATAGATTAGTTTTGCACTCTGGCCTCAACTGAGGGAAAACAGAATTAAACAACCCTTTTTACTGCTTCTTTAACACATTTCACGTTTTAGCCGGCATGCACTTCCGCCTGCACTGCGCATGATCGAAGAACTACTGAGCGCCGTCGCCAAAATAATTCATGACGCGCCATTAATGAAATAAGTATCTGCGGGCAGTCACAAAATGGATATTAAAGTAAATAAAAAAGGAGGAAATTTTAGATCCTCCTACACAACATTTTGAATTGATTTCTCGACAATTTCTCCGATAAATGTGTTAAAACTTGGCCTACCCTAACTTAACTTGGTTTTAATTTCGCCTGCAATGCACTCCCAGCCCCGGCAATAAACTTGCTAATCACCGAACGATTTTGCACACCATGATGGTGCGCCCTGGAACGGCTGCCCCTCCCTGCACCCCCATATGTTCCGCCACTGCCGATGACTCTTTGATAACACGTGCGAATGAGAAATGTTGACTGCGAAACATTGACTATCAAAAGGCGGCTGCAAAATGGTGACTGAAAAGTCACTAACGCTTAAAACCAATTATGACCGTCAATAATTCGAAATGACGGACATCTTGAAAAGTTTGCCATGAATCATTGAAAATTGTCATCGAACCAGTGACGAGATTGTCATGCTAACAGAGTTTCCGCAAAATTCGGGACTCAACTGAAAATTAAAACAACAACAACATTCGAATGAGCACCAAGAGTTTGAGAACATGTTCGAAATGGCAGCAGTCTATTTCCAATGTTGTAAACATTAAAAATAAATAAATAAAACCACAATTCCTGTTATTTTGAGGTATTAGGGAATTTTATCAATGAATAGAATGTCCATTAATAATTAACTATGACAGACTATTACATTTCGTGATTATATCGCTCCTCAGTGTCAGATAAGAATATTTTATTATCGATAGAATATATTTATTTATAAACGCTTATTTAAATTTAAAATTTTCTCTTTTGTCTGAATTTCTGGGATGAAGAGTTATTGACTTCATCTTTATTTTTGTTATTACAGCAACAATTTACACGCGGACTATTGTACATATTAAAATTTTCTGATAAAGGCTGCGAGATATAGGGAAAGGCAGCGAGAGATGGCGAGAAGGCAACGAGAGATAGGATAAAGCAGCGAGGGATAGCGAGAAGGCAGAGAGAGATAGGATAAGGCAGCGCGGGATAGCAAGAAGGCAGAGAGAGATAGGATAAGGCAGAGAGAGATAGGATAAGGCAGAGAGAGATAGGATAAGGCAGCGAGGGATAGCGAGAAGGCAACGAGGGATAGGATAAGGCAGCGAGGGATAGCAAGAAGGCAGAGAGAGATAGATAAGGCAGAGAGAGATAGGATAAGGCAGCGAGGGATAGGATAAGGCAGCGAGGGATAGCGAGAAGGCAACGAGGGATAGGATAAGGCAGCGAGAGATAGGGGGGCAGCGAAAAATAGAGAAAGGCAGCGATCCACCTACTTGATGAGTTAGTGTGAATGCATAACGAAACGGGAGAGCCTTAGCAAAAGTAGAAAAACTACTAAAGGCGACAAGGGAAATTTTAGAGAGCCATGATCGCCCATATCCTGAAGGGACGTGGCACATAGAAGAAGGAAAAATATAACATACTAAATCTCTCTCTATATATATATAGATATGCACACACATATATATATTTATGAAATGGACAAAGAACTACAATTATTTTAAGACATTTTATGTTTATACATTCTTTTTATAGATACAAATATTTAAGTAAATGCTCTGTTTATAATAAACAGTATTAAACAGCCTGAATGTCCGAGAAATTTTCATAGAAAATATTCGTCCTCCGATAAGATTAGAACCTGTATCCTATACGGAACCGTCATATAGCCTGACGTGCCTTTTAATCGATTCGGCCACAGAGGATCGTTCGGTTAGCAAGGTCGATTTTACTGTCTTTAAACTACAATATTCCATGATTCTCTCACGTACATTCATATCTGCTCATGGTGTAGCAAATGTAAACAAATGACGTCACACATTATGAAATGGATAAAGTCCGACAATTATTTTAAGACATTTTATGTTTTTACATTCTTTATATAGATACAAATATTTAAGTAAATGCTCTGTTTATAATAAACAGTATTAAACAACATTTACCGGCCCGAATGTCCACAGAGGATGGTTCGGTTCTTCTGTGGCCGAATCGGTTAAAAGGCACGTCAGGCTATATGACGGTTCCGTATTGGATACAGGTTCGAATCCTGTCGGAGAACGAATATTTTCTATGAAAATTTCTCGGATATTCAGGCCTGTAAATGTTGTTTAATACTGTTTATTATAAACAGAGCATTTACTTAAATATTTGTATCTATAAAAAGAGTGTATAAACATAAAATGTCTATATATATATGTACACAGACATGACAGAATTGAATAGACACCAAGATAAACTTTATTTCTGATTTTTTTTTAATAACCAAGATAAATTAACTTGGATTATTTGATTAAAATTGCAGATGACAATACTGGAACATGCCACGAACCAAAGGAGCATCAGACCGATCCGAATTTCAGCGAGGACGTATCGTGGGCCAACATGAAGGTGGTCTTAGTCAAAGAAAAATATCTGAAGATCTTTCAATACCCCTTTCTACTGTTAATGGAGTGATCGTACAATTCACCAGAGAGGGCAAGAGGTGCACAAAACCTCATCTAGGCCGCCCTGGGCCCTCTGAAAGAACCATGCGTCTTGTCGAAAGAAATGTTGAACAGGATCCACGTTGCAAGGCCTCTGACATAGCAACACAAGTTGATGTCAGTCCCAGAACAGCTGTCAGGTATCTTCACAAGCTGGGCTACTATGGCAGAGCTGCGAGAAGGAAACCACTTCTCCGTCCAGCCAATATCAAACGCAGAAAGGATTGGGCTCATGAGATGGTGGAGAGACCTGTGACCTTTCGGACCACTGTCATTTTCTCTGATGAGTCAAGATTCGCATTATTTTCCAACAGTGGAAGAGTATGGGTATGAAGACTCTGTAGTCAAGAGTTTGATTTAAAAAGACTGCAGCCAACGGTGAAACATGGGGGCCTTTCAGTAATGGTATGTGGTACAATTTGAAGTGATGGTCGCTCAGAGCTTGTGGAGTGTGAAGGAAACATTAATTCAACCAAATATGTTTCTATATTAAAGAAAGGGCTCCTTCCAATATTCTCAAGTAGTAGAATGAGCAAAGTTGACTCCCTATTTATGGAAGATGGAGCTTCATGTCACACTGCGCAAGCAACGCAACATTGGTTGAGACAAAATGGGATCAGTAAACGTCCATGGCCAAGTCAGTCCCCAGATATTAACCCTATTGAACACCTTTGGGGCATATTGGATCGAAAACTCTGCAAAAAGAACAGGAAGCAATCTTCTAAGTCCAAACTTTTAGGATTATTGCGTCAAACATGGCAAGAAATCCCTCAAGATGATATTCGTGAACTCATCGCTAGCATGCCTAGAAGGGTCCTTGCATTAAAAAAAGCAAAAGGGATGTCAACCAAGTATTAGTTATTAAATTTATGACCATTTATAATTACTTCATTTGTATAAATTACTTGTTTAATAAAATAAACGGTTTTTGTGAGCGTCTATTCAATTCTGTCATGTCTGTATATATATATATATATATATATATATGTGTGTGTGTGTGTGTGTGTGTGTGTGTGTGTGTGTGTGTGTGTGTGTGTGTAAATAGATAGGTTGTTTAATAAAACAAGGACAAACGAAAGGGTGCCAATATAATTAGTACGATAAACATTTATTGAATATTAACCATATGACAAAAATGAAGCACGTAAAAAAATGTTTTATGTTCGGAATTTTCGGACGCGTCTGTGTACTTCATCAACGGTCTGAGGAACAGAGAAATGGGAATTACTAATCGACACATGTTTTTGTAGATGGGGCATTTTCCAGTGGAAATCTTATTATTAGCAAACACCTGATATCTGTTTGATTCCTCCACGTGCGAAACTTTTTATGAAAATAAAGTTAAATTTAAAATTTTGATCGGCGTAAAAGTGTTAGGCAGATCTATTGATACTAGTGTGTATCGTGAAGGGGAGTGAAATTGTAAAGATAGATGAAGAGAGTTATGGGTTGAGGAGGGGGAAGACATCTCGCGTGTATCTGGGTTCTTGTACTTGCTTTTTAGTCGCCAAAAATACTTTGAAAGTGTTGTGCAGTTTTTATATTTAATATTGTTTAGCGTCGTTTGATGTTTGTAAAAATGCAATTTCCATTTCTCGGTGGAACCAAATTAATATTTAACATTGTCGTCTGAATTGATCCTAGCTCTGTATATTATGTTATCGGTCATGTACTAGCCATTTAGTGGGCAGGTTACGTTTTTACGGCAGTTGCATTGATTTTTAGTAGAACAATTTACTGGATAATTAAAAAGAAAAAACATCCAAGCGCTTTCACAGATTTCTGATCTCGCGTGTAGGAAGTTGTAGCAAAAGGGGAAATACGGGGGGAAAGTGGAATATATAATAATAAAATATTATTAAATAAAATAAAGTGAAAAGAAAAAGTGAAGGAACAAAAATATTGATAAAAATTTAGAAATCTGTTGTTAATAAAAAAAAATGAATATACATAAAATCCCACGTCGATAGCACGACTTGGAGTTCCATGCGGATATGCATTCTTCAGGTGAAGGCCACTCACTGACCGTTAAGTGTTATTTGCGTTCTCGTGGTGTTGATTTAAAATTGTGTCCTAAGACGTGTTCATTTTATTATTGTTGTCTATAATATTTAAATCAATTATTTATAATTTATATCGATCAAAGTCTTAAGTTTCAAAGACGAAATATTTAAATAAAATTTTAATTAAAAAAAATTACGCTATGTATCAAGGGAGATTAGTCCCATATTTGCATATAAACCGTCGTTAGTGGTAATAGAAATAATTGTTGTTTATTAAAATATATTACTAATGTAATGTCTTATGGAATAATCTTTGCTCTCACGATGTTAACTTAATTATATGTTAAAACGATATATATAATGCATTTTAAACCTAGCTTTGTACTTACAAAGGTGAAATTATTTATACACACACGTAATAAAATAATCAAGTACGATCTATAATATGGAATTATATATGTGTGTATATAGATATATAAAAATGCTATTAATGACGGGTGCTACATATTAATTTAAGGCGTATAGTAAAATCTATTTTATAATCTATTTTAATCGATATCAATGTACTTGAGCAGATGTTTACTTTTATGTTTACATGTAGCAATCAATTCAATTCTTTTATTCAGTAAATTATGGGATATTTAAGTGTTTTACGATAAGTTTTTTTCTAAAAGACATAAGTTACATCTGTCTCCCTTTCCATAATGTGCTTTAGCATTGGCAATTATCGCCCAGCTAATGGATGGGTTCTTGTACTTGCTTTTTAGTCGCCAAAAATACTTTGAAAGTGTTGTGCAGTTTTTATATTTAATATTGTTTAGCGTCGTTTGATGTTTGTAAAAACGCAATTTCCATTTCTCGGTGGAACCAAATTAATATTTAACATTGTCGTCTGAATTGATCCTAGCTCTGTATATTATGTTATCGGTCATGTACTGGCCATTTAGTGGGCAGATTACGTTTTTACACCAGTTGCATTGACTTTTAGTAGAAAAATTTACTGGATAATTAAAAAGAAAAAACATCCAAGCGCTTTCACAGATTTCTGATTGAAGCAGCTAAACTGTGCCCAGGACCCAAATAAGATTGTCAATACCCCCCTAAAAGGTGGACTTTCCGCAATTTTTTTTGTTATTTTTGTAATCATGCTTTGTTATGTACCTCCACTTCTACGCTGAAAAAGGCCCCACACTTAATAAAAGCAAATTTTTAAAGTCAAAATGTTTATACAATTATTAGGAAAGACCAAATGGTTGGCCAGGCTGTAGCCGAAACACAAAAGACCCAACAATAATTGTCGATATCTCCTAAGCAGTAAGTTTTCGCAAATTTTTTAATGCTGTTTTTGGAATATTCAGGTTTTTTTATACCAGAAATGATGCTTCTTTTTAAAATTTCTTTCTGGGTCCTAATTTTACCGAGATGGATTCATGCCTTTCCCAGTAGCATTTGTATGAAAGTGAACGCAATGAAATCGACTGGATAAACTCGGCTCGTTGGTCGAAAGGAACGTGCACGCTCATTCGGACGGAATGTAACACAAGGCCGAGTCTAATATGTGAGTCCCGCACGTACATGGGACTAGGGACAAAAATAGTCAAAGAACATCTCTCGACATTTTCTCTTTTATTTCAAATTTGGCAATTCAGTTTAATGTTTATTCCACTGTCAAGATGGTTGAAGGGTTATGGGAGGACTTTCATATTTACGAATTAGTTAAGATTACACGTCATAGTCGAGGTGATTATAATCGGCGATAAATATCTTTTGATTTCGGGCTTGAGCAAAGGGTTTTCCTTCAGAACGGTCATTCAAATTTCGGGTTGGACACAGATTTCCAAAAACTTGACTTGGTTTCTTTGAACTAACATCTCGATTTCTCTATGATCATCACGACTATTCATTCACGTCCTACACATAAACACAAATTCTCTCTCTCTCTCTCTCTCTCTCTCTCTCTCTCTCACACACACACACACACACACATACACACGCACTTACGGACAAGCAGATATACTCTCTCTAACACACACTTACTCTCTCTTACACACACTCTCTCTCTCACTC
The DNA here is from genome assembly GCA_903632075.3 of Acanthosepion pharaonis. Taxonomy (NCBI): domain Eukaryota; kingdom Metazoa; phylum Mollusca; class Cephalopoda; order Sepiida; family Sepiidae; genus Acanthosepion; species Acanthosepion pharaonis. The sequence goes on along the minus strand of CAHIKZ030004896.1, from coordinate 6,462,986 downwards.
TCTCTCACACAATCTCTCCCTCACTCTATCACTCTCTCTCACACAATCTCTCCCTCACTCTAACACACATACTCTCTCACCCTCTCTCTCTAACACACACACTCTCACACATATACTCTCTGCCACTCTCACTTACTCCCTCTCTCTCTCTCTCTCTCTCTCTCTCTCTCTCTCTCTCTCTCTTTCTATATTGTCATTCTCTAGATCAAGATAATGGAAGGAGACTGAGAAGCCAAAATAAAATAAAGGACCACTACTTCACTGATCGCCGTAGGGCGATGTTCCAAACTTACGGTCAAGTCGCACTTGTCCCGAGGTGAGCTCGAAGTCTGAACAAAATCTGTTGGTCGGTGGGTGGGGGTGTTCAGCATGTGCTTTTAAACTCTCTCTTCCCTTTTTATAATCTTCTTCTCATAGAATATCAAAGGTCAAGTATTCTTCTCGCACGTGCAGAAAAATATTAAAAAAAATCTTTTTCCTTTTTTTTCTTTCCACTTCGACAGAAGGTGCTTGAGTTCTAAAGTAATTTGGTGTTAGCCGCCGTTCTTCAGGGGAACTTGATGAGGGAGAATAATAACAATGCTGATAATAATAGTAAGAAGAAATGGGAAAAAGTTTAAGAAGAATAAAATGATGATTATAATGATGATGATGACGATGATTTTTTGTCCCTATTGTTATTATTATTGAATATGAGACGATCACGCCAACAAAGTACAAATATACGAAATCCAATGTACCCATCATCTCACCCGGTCTTATAAGGGTACACAAGGCACATCCATCACAGCCAAATGTGCGTGATATGGTGACAGATTTTGATAAAAACAGCACATAACCTTGCAGGTATGGGCCGGGGTTAGAAATACCTTCAGTTCGGATTACGCAGTGCGCTCAGATGGTCTGTAATTGAGGATGTATCTAAATATGACTCCCAAATCACCTTAGCTGCCTCATCCTACAAATTTAAAAAAATAGTTCAGTTGACATCTGGACATAATGCTCCACACCCTACTCCCGCTCATGAACATCTTTGTTCATGAGCGGGAGTAGGGTGTGGAGCATTATGTCCAGATGTCAACTGAACTATTACACAGCAATACATTTTTGAAAAATAAAATAATACATTACACAGCAATACATTTTTGAAAAATAAAATAAAATTACCAACAATGCGTTTTTAAAAAACAAACTTACCAGTAAATTTTTTTTTTTTTTTTTTTGAAAAGAACTTATTGATGCTATGAAAATTTAATTTCGGCATTAAATGCCAAATAAGGAGTTGCTATGCCGCTAAACTAACAAAGAAATGAAATGCAGGAAATGAAATTGTTTTTTACCTCTGCCAAATTCAACAAAGGACAGAAAGAGATAAATAAAGGCCCATCTTTTACAATAAAAGACAGTTGGCAACCCTTGACAAGAGAGATCTTTTAGTGCAAAATATTATTTTAAAAACGATTCAGAAAATCTTTATAAATGATTAAAAAAAAGATCAATTTGAAACTGGAGTCTGTATTTTCCATCTACCCTGGGCCTGTTACCAGCTTTGCATAGACTTACAAATACCTGAAACAAGCGGTTCCCAAAATATTTTCTAGAAGCCATCCTTTTGGCTCCCGAATCATATCCCTAACTCTCTCCCCTGTCACGCCCACTTCTTTCTTGTTATTAGATATACTACAAATTAAAAACAACTCTCTTTAACACTATAAACGCATATAACGTATATAATTGTGTATAAGCCAACTTCATCTAAAGTGAAACTTCCTATTTTTTTTTTTTTTTTGCATTTTCCCAGTGTATAGTGCAACTGGTCACCGAAAATGTATGCTTTTTAACCTCTTCAAAAAAAATTAGCTGCGTATAATGCGACCTGCTTTTTTTTGCGTAAATAACTGGTCATAAACAAATTGCACTATACTCAAGTATATACGATATACATTTTGCATTTCCTTACATACTATTAGATGTCACCAGACGAACATCTCTGGCTATATCGTTACACCTACAAATCTAGAGAATTGACTTCTACATACGTCGATCGTCTGATGTGGCTGATGTATGACGCTACATGTGCAGATAATGTCAGCAGAACACAAACAAACGTTCAAACTTTACCTTTACATAAAACAAATTCCAAATGGATGAGATTTTTAATTAACTAAATGATATAGATTTTGCAAAAAAAAGAAAATATTACTTGGTTCTAATGCTCTTCTTTTGTGCCTTCAATCAGTAAAATGCCATACTTGATACACGCTGGGGAGATCTCTTTCGACTCTTGACTGACTAGGAAGAAGATTTTCCCGCAGTACGTTGCCGTTTATTCTTACGATAGACCGGCTGCCAATCAAGGCTATAGGACCCAGTCTGTCCTGATATTCAACCATGATAACAAGAGTCAGTCAGTTATGTGCCATACGTGATACACGCTTGAGAGATCATGTCTCTTTCGACTTTTGACTGACTAGGAAGAAGATTTTCCCGTAGTCGGATGCCATTTCTTTCTGTGGTACATTGGTTGCCAGTCAAGGTTATAGGGCCCAGTCTGTCCTGCTATTCAACCTATATCTAAGATGATTAGATATAGATTCATACCTTTCCCAAGTGTATTTGCTTTTAAATGATTGCATTGAACCCGACTGGAATTCGAACTCTCCGATTTCTCACTCCGATCTGTTATCCACTACACCACACCGCGCCTTACCAACCTATTTTTTTTTCTATCCTCTCTCTTTTTACCTGGATCTTCCTAACACCCCCATGTGTGGAGATATCGCCCACTTTGAGAATCCCAGCATTAAACAATTTAGCTGGACCGGTTTGTAAGTGTTTATTTGTGGAGATAATTGTTGAGGCGAAGCGTTCTTAGAGAGAACTTGAAAATTAACAACATTTGTTTGCAATTTGTTTACGCATGAGGTGAAGAGGGGTCAAGGATTTAATTATTTTATTACGTTCGAAAGCCTTGATGTTTGAAGCGGGGTGCGTCCGCATCTTAAACTCGAAGCTAAGAAGCATTTTTTATTTAATGTTAGTTCACTTAATACATCGCCCAAGAGACACTCAAGGTAGAGGGTTTCAGAGAGCGAGGGGAAAGTTGGAAGTAAGAAGTGCATATTAGGAGGACGTTTAGGATAGCTATCAGTTGACCACACTTTTCATTAAATTTCATACTTTTTTTTATAACGATGTTCACCCAGTACAAGGCCTGAGAGCCACTCAAGGTAGATGGTTTCAGAGAGTGAGGGGAAAGTTAGAAGTAAGAAGTGCATATTCGGCGGAGGTTTAGGATAGATATCAGTTGACCACATTTTTCATTAGATTTCATACTTTTTTACAATGATGTTCACCCAGTAGAAGGCCCGAGAGCCACACGAGATAGAGGATTACAGAGTAAGAGGCAGAGCCTATGCGGATATATGTGGAAGATAACGGTTAACTCTAGTCTTGAGCAAATTAAGATTGTAATGATCGGGGAAGCAACCTCATGGAAGTCGGTTCCACAAGGCAGCGGTTTGTAGGAAGAAGCTGCTAGAGTGGGACTTACACCTCACCAAAGGAATACGAAGGTCATTTGCTACAACGTGCGTGGTATGCCTGGTCTAACCGTGATTGTTAGAACTGGTGGAACTAATGAATGTAGTCCGCCTCGACATTTGCCATGGAAATAGCGGTAAAGCAGCGAGAGTCTTGCGACGTTTCGTCTGTGGGAAAAAGGTTGTAGAGTGAGAAATAATTCATCACTCAAAAGAACACAGAGACGCTATCGAAACTGGAAAGGGAAGACTGTGTAGCTCCAACTCATAATGAAAATCAGTATTTTTTTTTTTTTAGCTGATGTTCGGACATACAACTAAAGTCATTAGAAAATATTCAACTGTCTCGGCCACGACGCAGACCAAGAATTATATTAAATTTCAAGCGTTATTACTATATATATATATATATATATATCGATTATGGATAGGAACCCGACAAAATGATAGGATAAAGAACAAGTAGGAAACAGATCCCAATCTAACATGTTTCACTTTATTAAAGTTTCGTCAGAGATCATGATAGAAATGATAAGCAACGATAAAAAGCAAAGTGACGCAGCTTAATGGTATGTTGTGTTTGGTTAATTCTTATTGGTTAGATACGTGTCACGTGTAAGAAAGTAACAGATAATATTCAATATGTGTGGCAAACCTTCTCGATGCTAAAGTGCGTAAAAGTTAGTATGATGCAGTTGGATGTTTTGATTGGATACGTGTCAGGTGTAAGGAAGTAACAGATAATATTCAAACAAGTTTAAGAAAACATTCTGAATGTTAAAGTAATTAAAGGTTAGTGAAACGCTGTAGGATATTTTGAACAATTTTTCATTAGAGTATATCTAGTGCGTATTTTGTATATATAATAATTTTTATGTATTCGGAAGAGAAAATTTATATTCATGAATAATGGATCTATAGAAAAATGGTGATGTAGTTTTTTAAACGTGTCTTAATAGTAGGTAATGTTGCTATAAATATTTTCATATTTTCTCTTTAAAGAGTTATGTTCTTCATTGATAAGGCTGGCATTGGTGAAATTAAAGTTATGTCTGACGTTGTTGCGGTCCCTGCACGCAAGCTGCTAGTGGCCCGCTGGTGGGCCGCGGATGGCAACACCAGCGGTCCTCTGGTGGCAGCCACCGATAGGCCTCTAGTGGTTTTCTCAGCAATGTTACCATTGTAACATTGCTGAGAGGAACACGACCGCGGTCCGACAGCGGGCCTCCAGCAGTAAACGCTAGTAACATGACACCCAGTGGCAGATTGGTGGCTTGTGTGTTGGGGTGTAATATTAGTACATGTTAGTATATAAATTTTGGAGCCGATGTGTGGGGAAGGGTGTCTAAATCAAAACTAATGACAGGGGTGAGAACTGATTTTATGTATGTTACCTCAAACTTGCTTTCTTTCGCGCCCAACGCTTCCATCTAAATAAGCTAAAATCCAATAAATTGTTAGGTTCTTTTTTCTTCTTTTTATGTGTCACGCCCTTTCAGGGCGCGGGCGATCATGACTCTTTGCAATATACTTTATAGCTCTAAGTAATGCTTCCCTCTTGGCTATGCGTCTCCGTCCTTTTTCTGCTGTTCGTTTGCACAAGCTGTTTCCCTTTTTTGTCTTGTAAGTATCAAATTCTCCAAGCCTCCTTTCTTTATTATGCGTTCCAGAAATTTCAACTGTCTCGTTCTGATTCTAAGTATAAGTATACTTTTTGTTTCCATTTTCTTTAAATCTTCCTCGTTACTCATATACACCATCCATGTCATTCTCAGCATCATTCTGTAGAATCACATCGCTGTTGCCTCAAATCTCTTCTTCTTCTGTGAGGAGATTACCCAGAAGTCGTTGCCATATAGGAAGACTAAGATTACGAAGCAGTTCAACATTCTTTTTTTTTTTAACGAAATTTTTCTGTTTCTTGATACTCTTTTTAGCTTTTGAACTGCATCTTTCGTTAATTCAATTCACCTTCAGATTTCTGTGTTATATTTTAGCCATCTATTGAAACACTTCACAGATGGTTAAATTTATGACCTTGTTTGATTTTGACATTTCCAGGTCATAGCTTGCAGCTGAAGCTGTTCCTCTTGCTAATGACCATACATCCTGTCTTTTTTCAATTTACTTTCCTTTATTATTTTGTCTCGGAATTCTTGCAGGTTTTTTTTCTGTCTACCATCAACACGGTGCCATTTGCGTATTTTATGTTATGTTGTGATAAATCCTGGTAGGACTTCTAGTTCTCTGACGATTGCCGTACTATAATGGTTAAATGAATCCAGTGAAATGACAAATTCTTGTCAATTGTTAGATTACTCATCCTAATTTTCTACTTTAATCAGCTTTCGCCAGTTCTAATTCTTCGTTTAGTTCCAGCAGCAGCAAATAGTAATTATCAGAACACATCTGAAACAACATTTAGTAATTCCATAAAGATAACATGCATTCATCACGCCTATTAATTACTCTCTCTACGGTGGCAGCTACAACATAGTCACCAACATTTCGTTCACTCTCTCATTATTTAAGAAATATAAGTAGAGAAAGCACCTGTTTGCATAGCAAAGAAAGAAGAAAAAGCAGTGAATTAATTGCTTTCCTGTTCTATTTCCTTTCAACAGAGAGCAGAAAAGAAAAAAAAAACAAAAGAGTGGGAGGTCAAAGAGAGAAAGGCAATCATGTTTTTTTATTCCTTGCTTTCCAGCCGTATTTAGCCAGTTCCTTTTCGCTTAGCGAAAGAGAAAAAAAGGAAAAGCAGTGAATTAATTGCTTTTCTGTTCTATTCTCTTTGAGCAGGAACCATGGAAGAAAACAACAAAAAAGTGGAAGTTAAAAGAAAGAAAGGCAAAGAAAAGCAGAATTTTTTCTGTTTGCCTTCCAGTCGTATTAAGCCGTGTTATTGTTCTCAACATATTTTCTTCTAAAGTTGTTATTGCCCTGTAAGATCAAAAACATGCATATTCAAAAATTTAAAACTTTCCTAATAGTTGGACAGTTTAAAAAAAAAATGGGTATTTAGCAAGGCGAGCCTTAAGGATCAGTTTGGTATTTAGTCAATTTGCAAGTTTGTTTTTTTTTTTTTTTTTTGCTTTTTTTTTACTACTGATTCTGGTTTATTTCGTACGATTATTCGATACTGAAGAGTATATACGGAAAATTCGGCGACCCTAATGTCACATTAAAAGTTATTTTTTTATTACTTTTTTTTAAAAAAAAGTTTAACCCAAGGAGTTGTATTCTTACACCCTTCCTAAGCCCCAGATTTATTCATGTGACCACTACCCAGAATTTTCGTATTGACTTGTTCACACTTGAAACGAAAAGGGGCAATCTGTAAAGTTTATTTTTTGCGATTAGCAAGGTAAAGTTTTTATACATTTATACATTTAAAATTTAATTTTAAATATTTAAAAAATTTTTTTTTAAATTACGCAAAAAACTAGCACCTAAATCTTTTAGAATAAAGCTTCGATTAATTCACAATTTATAATCCATTTACATTTTTGAATTTTTCATTCAGTATGGCAAAAAAGTCAATTAGATCAGTTTCCTCACTACTTTCTCCGACCTTTTACAAGAAAAAGATTCGAAGAGAAGAATAAGATCATTCTTGAAAGATAGAAACCAAAGTTTGAATTGAAAATCCAAATCAAAGTGGGCAACAAGGAATGTCATCTTTATTTTGATTCTAAGTATTATGAACAGTCTGAGTAGATGACGGGATGTCTCATTCTGAAGAAATTGTTTTGTTTGGCATTTTGTCAACCTAAGAACACACAGGTAACTACTGGCAACAGCGAGTTGAAAAACTTGATTACAGCTTTGACAAGACACAAAAAAATCTCAGAAACTTCTGAGTTCCTAAATTGCCCTAAAGACCTTTAACCGACAACGAATTGATACAGCGATCGATCATCAGAAAGCAACTTCGATCTAGTTGCATAATACATCAGTCAAGAAGAATCGTGATTATGTTGAAAAGTTTAATTCATTTTATTGAAATTTTGGCCTATAAGGAATTACCATTTTGAAAACACGATGAAACAGCAGAATACGAGGATCTTTTAAGGTCGCATTTAGATTTAGTGAAGAAAAATGCCAACTGCGCATTTTCTGAAATTTCAAGTGACACGCAAAATTAGATCATTCAATGTATAGCTATTACAGTTGAAGGCAATGATAGAAAAAAAACATCATTTGTTGCTGTTGTTTTTGATGATGCTGAAGATCTTCGAATGGAATCTTAATTGTCCTGTGTTTTGCGATTTGCTGACGAGAAGGAAAAGCCTCAAGAAAGGTTGATTGGGAAACATCGATATCAGTAAAGATAGAAGAGCTACATCGCTGACAGAAGTTCGAAAATTCGTTAAAGAATTCCACTGTGACCAAAAATGAATCGCACAAATTTATGATGGAGCGAGCGTGATGGCTTAGCATTTGAACGCAATACAAGCAAGAATAAAGGAAACTTTAAGCGCGAACGCCATATTTCTACATTGTTATGCACATTCATTTAATTTGATACTCTCTCTATCAGCTTCAAGTCTTCGTGAATGTCGAATTTTCTTCCAAACATTGAAAGGAATCTCAATTTTTTTCTCAGAGTCGACAACCCGAATAATACTACTGCATAAAATCGTTGGAAGACGATATCCAAAGTTACCCGAGACACGTTGGAATTATCAATCACAAGTATCGACAAAATGACTGTATTTTCGGGACTATTTTCAACAATATCAGAAAATCCAGAGGATTGGAGTGTTTCAGAATTGGTAAAGGCAAGAGAATTGGTTGCATTCATAAAGGATTTTCAGTTTAAATTTTTATTAGTGGTTTTTGAAACAATATTGAGTTGTTCAAAGATTCTCAAAGATATTTCGATGTGTATTTGTGAGGTTGAAACTTCAAAAACAATTGATTAATAACAAGTTTGAGGGATTTTACTGCTGAATTCCGGATGGTGTCACTGAACCACCAGAGAAACATGGTCGAGATCAAGAAGCAGAAGTTTTTTTTTAAGAACTTTGTATACCATCATGTTTTGATGAAGTTATTGTTCAAGTTGAATAAAGATTTGAAATAACGGGAGAGTTTAGATTGTGATACTAAGCGGGGAACATTTTGAAGATTTGTTATGAGTTGCTGAGTTGAGGTAAAACGATGGCCTTTTGGACATATTTATATGGACATTTTACCTTGTTTTGTTGTAAGGAACTTATCCCAAAATTTGTAAAAGTATTTTTGATACACCTATAGGACTGGTGTATACAGAATAAATTCCAATGACCAAAAAATACTATTCTTAAAAGAGTGCTCAATACAGAGTAGAGCAAATATAATTTATTCGAAAATTATAACAAAAATATTTTATAAAATCACTACAAAATTATGTTATAATTTCCGAATATATATATATATATATATATATATATATATAATTATTATCATTATTATTATTAGTACTTTATTATTTTTAGTGGATACCCGTATTTGAGTAGACGCTCCGTTTATTTATTAAACAGTATATTTATTTATTGTCATCTACCGGCTCTATTCGTCAGGATTCGGATCATTGTTTGATCGAGGTGAAACGAGAAGAAACATCTTTTTAGATTCGTAATTACTCAATGGCGATATAAGTAAATTCCACTCAGGATAAGATTGCAAATTCTAGCATTTATTAATACATACACACGAACACATTCTGGTCCCTGGTCGTCGGTTCTGATAAGGTAATTTCATTTATTTCCCCTCATATCCTCATAAATCCCAACGCATTTTTCTTACACGCATTTTTGTCTTTCATTCCAACCTTAAAGAGTCGAACATAACACACGTGACGTCAGCGGAACGCGTCGTCTAAAGCCTTTCCCATTTTGTCTCGTTTTCTCCACTTTTGTTTCGGATACTCTTAGACATCCTACAAATACACACACACATGATTTTTTTTTTTTTTTATCATTTCACCCCAAGCAAGTTGATAATGCCACTAAGACGCAAAAGGTTACTGGGAGTTGAAGAAGATGAGAAGACAAAGAACAGGATTCAGAAAAACAGAAGATGGTGATTGGTGTTGTATGTAAATTGTTGAAGATTATAGGTGGCAGGGAAGCAAGAAATCGGAAGGGAGTTCTACAGGCGGGAAGTGCAAGAAAAAATCTATTAGAATAAAACTTAATGTTGCATCTAGCTAGTTCAACAGTAAAATGGTGAGACCTAATAGCCAATCTAGTAGTATGCTTCAATTCATGCAGTCGAGTCACCAAGGATGAAAGCCCATCAAAACAATTGCCAGGAAAATATTTGCAGAAAAGACAGGGGGAAGCCATGTTATTGTAATGGAAAAGTGACTGAAGTAGAGATGCCAGGACAGAATCGATTATATTACAGATGCTTCTTTAGATTTTATCAAGAATTTCAAGATGTATAGTAGGAGCACCAGACCAGATATGACAGCAATATTCAATGTATGGAGAAATAGCAGATTTATAGATGTGTAAGATGAATTCTGAGGAAAGAAAAATTGTCTGGGACGAAAGAAAGAACCAACTTTCTTAGCAGTAAAACTAGAAATTGAATCAATATAATTACTCCACTTCATGTCAGTGGAAAACGTTAATTCAAGAAGGCGTAAAGAGTTGCTCTCCTGAAGGTTAGCATCAGCCATGTAGGCAGAAAATGTTCACTATGGCCATTAAATAAAAGTAATTTTGTTTTGGACGTGTTAAAATTTACAAACCATTCCTTGCCCCATTTAACTACTGATTGGAGGTCGTTTTCAAGAGCAGCTATCATTTTTACTTTGTCTGATCTGCCGGACTAGATATTTAGAAATAAATAGTTGTGTCATCTCCATAAATATCTAGAAACTAGATGGGGACTGATGACATCGGGAAGATTATATACGCGTCGGTTGTTTTTTTTCTGTTTTGTTTTGTTTTGTTTTGTTTAGCGACATATCAACTTCGATGGTTTATTTAATGCCGAAATCTAAATATTTGACATGTTGATATTTTTTTTTTGAGATAATAATGGTTTTAGTGATACATGTATAATTAACCCATAGCTGGGGAGAAGACATGGATTCATACCCTTCTCAATGGTATTTGCGTGTAAGTGAATATAACGAACCCAACTGGAATTGGAACTTTGTTCTCCGATTAAAAATTCCGAGCCATTATCCATTACACCAGCCGCGCATCCAAGCTTACATCACCTGGTATTCCCAAGCGGTCACCTAATTAGGTACAGATCAGGTTCGATTTTGTTTAACTTTAGCGATCGAACGTGATGTGGCCGTAACCCGGGGGGGGGTATAATAGAATAATGGAAATTTCACCTGAGACCAAATAGTGTAGCTGGAAAGTTGTTATTAGTCACAGCAGTGAGCAGAGAACAAAATGAAAACACGGTGCAAATGTCAAGAAAGGGACACGTTACATGTTCAACAAATAGCGAAAAGTTTAACTGGCATTTTGGTGGGTGATGTCAGTTTGAAATTTCAAAGAAGTAAAAGAAAACAGCAAGCATTTGAAAAGTTAGTAATAAATATTTTATTCAAATGCTTCGATCGACAACAAATATATAAGCAAAAGCAATGACATTTATATTCGGATCAGTGCTACTTTGGCTTGTTATCTACGTGTCATGAATCTGCTTTGGTATTCGATCTACATTTTATATTATGATCTATTAGAAAAGTTATTTAGCATTTTTAGCCGATATACGTGCTACTTATCGCTATAATATTATTAGTAGAAAATTTGGTGCCGCTTTAATGTGTGTCCTTCAAATCAGTTTCTGCTTTAGTGTCTATCATGCCATCATATTTGCATCATTGTTACATTATGAAGGCATCTTCCCGATTTTTTTCTCGATATGCTTTTAAAGGCATTCAGAATATTTTTTATTTAAAGTATTCAAATAATTTTTACTTATAATTTTTTTCATTTTAAATTTTATAATACAACAATAAATGGCATCACTCCTTCCGTTTTTGCCTTTCCCCTTAGGAGACAAATACGATGGTAGGATACACTGATCGGTAGGACTCACGCTAAAGCGGCACCGCAATTTTTTTTAATATTTTAATTACATTTTCTCTATGTTATATATGTGCTATAATATGTTTTTACTGTGTAGACATCATCCCAAAATAAAATTCGTACAATATAGATATTTTTTTCTTGTAGATAACAAGCCAAAGTAGTACTTTTGGATTTTCTACATTCTGTATTAAAATTTATTATTAGCTTAAATTAAAACGTGTTTAATTCTACCTTTACAGTTTTCGTTCTGAAATGTCCACATAGAAATTGCTCAGTATTTTTTTTTTTTTAATTGCTTATATGCTTTTCGGGGATATTTGGGAAATTATAATATTTTGCTGTCTGAAGAAACATTTTTTTTAGATTTTTTTTTCATTTATCATTGAGTCAGTTTTTTTCTACTTACACTTTTGCCCAGTTATTCTTGGACGATTGGGGAACTACTGCAGCGTTTTTATCAATTCCGTCCCTTTTTCACCGTAGCAAAATGTCTATAACGCTACGAACCTAGTCTTTAAATGTCAACCTTTCGAGATATTTTATTATTAATAACTATCTTATTACACCCGCCCCACTCCGAAAATTAAATTATGCACAAGAAGCATCCACTTCAAATAAGTTTGGTTTTTAGGCATTACTCATTCGTAATGTCTTTAATGAATTTAAATATTTCAAGTGGCTGAATTATTAAGGGAGGCAATTTTTAATTAAGAATGAAAAGTTACCTCCCTTAATGTTACTTTTTTTTTTCTTTTAAATTGTGTCAATTTATTGTTAGAATCGTAATAAAAGATTTAACGTAATAAGCAATGATGAAGAAATTAAATACGAAAAATCTAAATCTTTTAAAATATTTTTTTTAAAAATAAAATAACTCTTCAGGACACGGGCAATCATAAACATGATTAATTTATTGTTTTTTTTACAGCTTATCAACCCTCTATAAGTTAGAGAATATTTTTAGATTGTAAGAATTCTTTCTCATAATAATTTAGTGATACAAGTCTTACTAATTAATACATAGCTTGGAGCTGGGAGAAGAAGAGGTGGGTTCATACCGTTCCCAAGAGTATATGCACATAAGTGAATGTAACAAACCCAAATGGAATTGGAACTCAGTTCTCCAATTAACAATTCCGAGCCATTACCCATTACACCACCTGCACATTCAAGCTGTCACCAATCTAGGTTCTGACGAAGTTCAATAATACTTAATATTGGTGATCATATGGGAACCAGTACAGATCACTACAGGTTCCTTTTCTTTATTATCGGTAAACTGCTATGGCTTATTGGAAAAGATAGAATGGATTCCCATTGCTTTCTCTACAGTTTGAAATTCAGTGTTTTCCTTCAGCTAGACCAATTGCCATCCAAGGTTAGAGATCCCACTCTAACCTGCTATTCATCTCTTAGCTGGTGGGAGGAGGGAGAGAAGAGAAACAGATTCATTCCTTTCCCAAGAGCATTTGTGCAAAAGTGGATGCAACAAAGTGGGCAGGAAGTCCATTCTGATATAATGATTCCACTTTCTAATATCCATTAAACTCTACTTTTTTTCTTAAATATACTGAAAAAAAAGATGGAAACTATTAAATTGGAACAAAAGTTTGTAGTGTTTTTCAATAGATGGTGTTTAAACAAGTGGTTTTCTTTCACATGTCATTAAAATTGTTTATTTATTTCACTGTGGAGTAATGGATAGCAACTCATATTGAGGAATCGGAGAGCTGATTTTGAATTCCTGCCGAATCCATTACATTCACTTACGTGCTAATACCCTTGGTAAAGTTATGAATCCTCTTCTTCTCCCCACAGCTATGGGTAAATAGCAGGACAGACCGGGTTCTATAGCCTTGGATGGCAAATTGTCTACCACAGAAAGAAATCAGAAAAAAATCTGCCTCGTCAGTCATGTATCAAAAGATATCACCTAAGTGTGTATCACGCATGGCACATAACTGACATGCATATATATATATATATATATATATATATATATACAAAGTCTGATCAAAAACTATCAGTACTGGTGCTATAAAATGAAAACAACAGCATATATCAATTCAGCATTTAATCTCCTTCAAAATAGTCCCCTTCTAAAGCCAGACACTTTATTTAGCATCATTTCCATTGATGGAAGCATTCCGTGAATTACTTTTTTGGGATAGTGAGCAGCTGCCTCATCATATTCTCTTGGATTTCCTCAATATCTTGAAATCTTGTTGCTTTCAAGTGGGGGTTGATTTTTGAAGTGTTAAAAATCACAAGGGGCAATATCTGCAGAGTGTGTAGTTATCAGACTTGAGGAATGTTGTGTTTGGCCAAAAACTGCTGCACAAGCCATAGTCACTGATGGAACCTGTGGTGTGGAGCAATGACCACACTCTACACACTTTCCTTCAAAGCACTGCTATAAATTGCATAAGTGAGTGAGAATGTTATAACTTAGTGTATATGCACATCAGAGTTCAAGGTCAATCTGTGCCAAGTGGCTTCAGTCTGCATAGATTAGCTGTCTTACCACAGCAACAGTTCCAATACTTTTCGATAGGATTATGTTCATATTCTGAAAGGGGATATTTCACTACATCTTTCTATAAAATTAGTGTTTGGATTGTGAATTTTAAATGTTTTTACTTTTAAAAGTGAAAATGGAGGAAAATGAAATGCAATTTCATCAATTGATTTTCTCTTATTTCCAGAAAAGAAATGAATTGCTGTACAAACAGCAAAAATAATATGTAGCATTTATAGAGATGATATCCTAGCTGAGAGTGCTATCCATAAATTTTTTGCTGGAATCAGAAGTGTAAATTTTAATCTGGAAGATTGAGAACATTCTGACAGTCATTACTGATAACCAAATCATAATGCTGATTAAAAAATAATCTAGGTCATCTGAAACATGATACACTGCTAAGATACTCGACATATCTAATGAATATTATGAAGCATTTGAAAACACTTGGATATTTGAATTGCTAAAATGTTTGGGTGCCTCACAATTTAACAAGAACCAAAATTTAATGGTCACATTTCCATCCACAGTTCTCTGCTCAAATGCTGTCACAGCTCATTTATGAAAAGAACAATCAAAGGTAATGAAAAATTGATTGATTACAAAAAATATGAAAAAAATTGTCCTGTGGAAAATTAAATGAGTTACTGTTAACCATTCCAAATGTTGGTCTGCATCCAAACGTGATGCAGTGTATCTGATGGGAACAGAATAACATTGTAAATTATGAGATTCTTTTACAAAATTTCAGACAAGTATTGCTGGAAGGTGTCTGGAATTGGCTAATCAGAAGTGTGTCATTTTCCATCAGAACAACACCAGACCTTGTCTCTTTTCAGACTGAGCAGAAATTGCTACACTGTACTCATCTTCAGATTACCACTCATTTTGATCCCTACAAATTTCTCTAATGGGAAGAACTTCAATTCTCTGTAAAAACAACTTAGCTCGGTTCATCACCCAGAAAGATGCCAGGCGGCATGTTCTGGGAGGATTGAATCATAAAACTGCATCAAAGATACCAAAAAAATAACGAAACAAAATGACACTTATGTGCTTGAATAAATCTATATCCAAATATATAAATATTGGCTTTGAAAAAAATGCTATGGACTTTTGTCCTGACTTAATATCATAAGATAAAATTAAGGAAACAAGATTAAAAGATTATAATTTTTTGAAAGGATTAGAATTTTCTCTTCCCAAAACTCAGGAAAGATCAAATCTAATTACATCACTGCTTATCTTCCAATTTGGATGCTCAAATCTCCAATTTGTCTTCTTTAATCTAAGAAGTGAATCCAGGCAAATAGATGATTATTTTTATCATCATTTGATATCAAAGTTATTTTAAAATCCCCAAAACTATGTATCCCTTAGTTTTATCATCCAGAATTAGGTTGATTAGAAAAAATAAAAACACAAAAAAAAAAAAAATATTAAAAAGATTTTATTTTCAATCAGTTTTCATTCATAAAAAATGTCATTCTTTTTCAAATCAGATGATAGTTATGAGATAAATAGAGAAGTATAAATATTTCATGTCATTATTAATAAGTTTTATTCTCTTTCCCTTCAGCTTTGAAAAAATAAACTATCAGCTCTTTTGGGGACTATGAAAATCCTAAGCCAGCCATTGTCTCTTCTTTACGACCACATCCAAATGACGCAGTCAAAAGTAATGTCATATGATCAAGCTTCATTATCAATTTTCTAGCTACATTTATATAAACCACTTAAGGCAATGGATAATTTGGATCAGTGATATTTTTAGCATGTCTTTCTGAGACAGAACATGAAAAAAAAATTAATCATAATTTACTTAAAGTATATTACACTAAGATCAGCCAATCATGCATGTGTGACTTTCATATTTGAAAGCAGTATATTTTATAGATAGAGCTGGATCAATAAATTTGTAGCTTAACATGTAGCTGCATTTTGATCTGAAATTTTCCCTGTATATTGTTTATATCAATTTTATTAATATTCACCATTGAATTAATTGCAAAGAAGGAAATTATCTTGATAAGTAAATACTTGCTTTTATTATGAGGCTACAGACATTGATATACAGACATATAAATATAAAGGCACCAAATATAGTTTTACTTGAGGTTTGAAACATAATAAATACCAAGATTCTTCTATCTTTACATTTAGAACTCTGCATCATTTATAAATATTACTTCCCCTTTTATTATATATGAAATCCCTTCAAAATATAGTGTTTTATATATTATATTTGAAATGGCAGTAGCCTGTCTCTCAATTTCAGTCAAAATTGTTTTAGATGTTGCCCTAGAAGGATATGACAAAACAAACAAGAAATTCAAATTTAACATTGACAGGACTAACATTTTACTTGGTAAAAATAATCACCTACAGAGTGCTAAAGGTAAAAACAGATTTAGTTTCATATTTCAGAATTATTTTGTTTATAAAATTAGGAAATCAAGTCAAACAGAAGCTTCATTTTACAAAAGAGAAAACTTTCACTGTGGGAAATCTTTATGAATGCAATAAAATGTCTGAAATGAAGATTATTTTTCAGTTAAATTTCATTTTACAGTATGAAAATGTCTTTACATTATGAAAATATCTCTCTATGTCATAGAAAAGAGCTTAGGTCACAATCTTTATCAATAAACACTTCAGTATTTTCTGTTGTAATGCATTTTGTAATTTGACATCTCACAAATAAGCCAAATATTTTATATTAATGATAAGGTCAATCGTGTTATGAATTTTACATAAACAAGCATAATACTATCGATATTAAATTAAAATTTCTCAACATTTACGTGACAGTTACTAAGTTCAAAACAGAAAACAAATTGGTTTCTTTATTTACTGTGTAAGAAATGAATAATTATGAATGAATATGATTTTGACTGGCAATAAAACAACAAACTGCAATCACACTTCTAACAGTATATTCTAGATTTAAATATTTGCCATAGTGTGAAGATGAAGGAAGAAAGTGGTTTTCTTCAGATGATATAAATAAAACACTGGCCAATATGTTTCTTCAATCTTCAGTTAGTTTTCTTTTGCTTTCTCCATATTCTAATTTTTGCTGGCAAAGAACTGGAATAGAACAAAGAATAAAAAAAGAGATTATAAAATTTATTTGATTGGTTGTCTAAAATATGTAATACAAAGAGCATATGTGAACAAATCCACATCACACACAAACCCACATGGCACACTTACAAGTATAATTTAAAAAAAAAACATTCACAAGGAGAAAAACTAAAAATGTAGAATAATGAGTTTATTACACTCTTTTATATATTATAATCTCTTCCCTGGCGTAGACGTGTATATACGTTGTTACCGAAAGTTTTTTTTTCAGGCATAGACGAGTAAACACGTCTAAAGCATAACATTAAAAAACCAGCTACAGACATTAATTATATGTTAATCTTGATTCTTCTTATGCACTTCTGAGCTTGAAATAAGTCCAACTGTCAACTCATACATCTGGTAGAGGTGTTAGCCACTGCTCAGGTACTTCAATATGCATCAGTTTCTTAGTATATTAAAAACAAAAACAAACAAAAATCTGCCTGAAAATGAAACGTTTTTGCCAAAATAATTAGGGGGGGGGAGAGGTTAATACAAGCTAAAGAAAACATTCATTTTCCAAACTAAAATATTTCTTTTCTAGGCCTTTCGATCTGCAAATCTTTTCATGGCACTTTCTACACCTATATTCTTTGCAAGATCATTATCTATTGACAAAATATCCAAAGAATTTAAGTATGTTTTAATAAGCTTTAATTATAGCATGATGGCACCCTGGGCCTTGATGACAACCACTCACACCCTCTGCGCCATGTGATTGCCAAGTTGCTATTACCTTGAGCCAGCTCTGGTAACAGAGCTAAAGTAAGCATCCTGAAGCTGCTTGGCACAGATTGACTCTGAACTCTGTCAGACATACACACTAAGTTATAACATTCTTGCTTACTTCCATTGTTTATAGTCATGCTTGGAAGGAAAGTGTGGTCATCTCATCACACTGCAGAGGCTCCATCAGTGACTATAGCTTGTGCAGCAGTTTTTGGCCAAACACAACATTCCCCAGGTCTGACAACCACCATATTCCACAGATATTGCCCTTGTGAATTTTAACGCTTCAAAAATCAACTCCCACATGAAAGGAACAAGATTTCAAGACATCAAGGAAACCCAAAAGAATTCAATGATGCTGCTGCTCGCTATCCCCCCAAAAAAAGAGTTCCAGGAATGCTTCCATCAATGGAAACAAGGCTGTATAAAGTGTGTAAATTTAGAAGGGGACTACTTTCGAAGGAGATTAAATGCTGAATTGATATGTATTGTAGTTTTCATTTTATAGCACCAGTCTCATTACTTTTTTGATCAAACCTCATATAGAGATTTGGATTAATTAAAGTATGAACCTTTTAAAGGAAAACAGATGAGGGAGTTTTGATCTAAAAACATTGAAAAAGTAAAAGCATTTCTTTCTTCAGATTTTTTTATTTTGTCTAAATAAAACAAATCAATCTTGGACATGTTGAATGTGAATATTTGGGTTAACATAAAGCAGTCTTAGGTTGTTTCAATTGAGATAAAATATTTTCATTATTCATTTTTCTAAATAATTTTCTTCATTATATTGTTGCTTTTTGTGACATGATTTGAGTCTTAACAACTAATTGACAACTCTAGGATTCATAACATTATACTTTATTCAGATTCATGATATGACTGATAGATAGTAGGGGAAGGAACATTTATTTTTTGGTGGTGGGGGGGATTTCTTGAACCACCTCGTAAGTATGTATTAGACACCTAAGATTAGACAGATAGATTCTCTTGCCTTTGAAATGGCACCAACTGCTTGTCCAAATTTGCAATTTTTCAGCAGTGTCCGGATCCAGTTTGGGAGTTTTGCAGCCACACTTGGTTTCTGATAACGCCTGTCCAAGAGTAAAACTATGGCATAATCTTTTTGATGACGAATTGCTCGACCTGTAATAAGAAACAAAATGGTTTCAGTGTAATGGCTTTCCTTTAATAAATATGCTTTTATTTTTTAAACAGTTTAAAATTATATTTTTTTTTTGTGTCAATAAAGAATTTTTATGTATTTCAACAAAATCTAGGGCAATGAATATTAAATTTGGACGTAATAATCAAAAAGGTAAAATCTGATTCTTAATGGTTGTTTTTGCTTTGAAAAGAGAAAAAGAAAAAAATTCTTAGTAAACAAAATAAAAAGATGATAAAATAAAAATTGAAGCATCTCAGTTGTTTGGGTTCATTAAAAATATTTTCATTTTTTTGATAGATTTTTACTACAAAGCTTATTTTTTGTACAAATTTACATATTTACCCATGATTTTGACACATTGCTATTCCCTGCTATTATTGTATACACTTTTGAGTCCTGCAGCAATGTTTATGGTTTTAAAAAGCAATGATTAGAATTTAAATAAAACTCGAAATATGAAAGTGGATTTATACATTTTCTTTATTCACCTATGAACAAACATAGCATTTAGACTTCAGGGAAGAAAATTCCCTTTTCCAAGATGTCATGGTAATTAACAGATAAAGAAAAAGTGGCAATGGTTAACCTTCATGCCTGGAAAAAAACATAGTGTCAAAAGGACAGTTATTCTGTTGAAACTACCATTAGTGTATATACTTTTGACTCCCTCAGCAATGTTTATTTTCAACATTATAAAAATATGTGAACAAAGTGTAATATGACATTTAACATTTACTATTTTAGAAAGAATATTATTTACCATTTATAACAAAATAAATTTGAAAAGAAATATTTTATTCAAAAATTTCTAAAAACTTACAAAATTATCAAAATATGTAAACCAACTTAAATGTAATATTTATTATTTACCATTATAAATAATTATGAAATCTATTTTAGCAAAATTTTGTGGAAAGAGCAAATGAAAGAAATGTCTGGAAAATGCATTTTTCTCAAAATTTATAATTGCAGCTACTTGTCATTATGTGTTTATTTAAATTTTCTTGTTCACAGACATTTTTATAAATTTATAAATAAAAAAAGTTGTTTTTCATATTTATTTCTTTATAAAATGATAAATATTTCATTATAGTTGTTTTATATATTTTTATAATCTTGTAAATATAAAATTCTTCTTGTAAATAAGCAATCTAATAAACAAATAGTGTTTAATATCTCTGTTTTCAATTCTCAAGAATAAAGAAAATGTATAAATCCACTTTCATGTGTTTTGGTTTTATTAAAATTTTAATCATCACTTTTTAAAAAAATAAACATTGCCAAGGGACTCCAAAGTGCATTCAGTAATAGTGGTGTCAAGGGAATAACTGTTCTTTTGACATAGATTTTTTTTGGAAGACACAAAGGTTAAACATTGCCTTTTTTTTTTAAATGCTTTTCAATATTTGCACATTCCAATTAAATTTATTTTAAAAAGAATGATATATTAATTTAAAATGTGAAAAACAATTAATGATGCCATACTTTTTACATACAGGAAAATGAAACACAAAATTTAAATTTAAAAAAATGTTAAATGCAAAATATGAAATGGCAGTGTGGCATTTGGCATACATCTTATTTCTAGTCTGCAGGACAGACAGATTATTTTGAATACTGCTTGGTTTTTACATACAAATTATTTTTTATTATACAAAATAAACACCCCACATTAAATGTCTTTCACACCAGGAGACGTTATCTTGAAATAAGTATAAAATATTTAATATGTGTATAAAAAAAGAAAAAATGAATAATACTGATGCATTTTTTCTGTGCAGTCTTGCTCACGTTAACCATTACGCATAACATCATCGTGAACTATTTTAAACTTTCAGCTTTCAGAATACGAAGATATAGCCAACAGAATCTTGCCTGGCACACAAACAGAACATGGTTCTTGCAAATGACTGAAACAGTCAAAAGTACTTACAGCACCTGGTATTCTCAAGCAGTCACTCATCTAGTTACTGATTAGGCTTGACATTGCTTAACTTCAGTGATTGTATAGGAACTGGTGTTGCAGCATGATTAGGATGTAAACCAATAAAAGAACAGGAATTAAGAAATTTGTAAATGCATTTCTCTTGATTGATTTTTTTTTATTATTCATATTCCTTTTTATTCTTTCTTTGGAATTCTATTACACTGTTAACCATTTTACTATAAATCTAATTATACTTTATCTGAAAAGGAAATATGACAAATACTAATAAAAGTCACTCTTCATTATCGTGACTTACCTATGGACTGGTTAACAGCTTTCATACAAAGATTTTCATAATGTATCTGACCTGGCATTCGTCCATCAGAAGAACGAGGCTGAAAAGAAATAATAAAAAATACATTCATTTTTATCTTACATTGGTTTACAATACACCATAGATATATACTCATGTATCATGAGACTTTTGAAGACCTAATTTGGAAGCTAATTTTAAGGGGGTCAAATTAAACATGAGATATAAAATTAGCATATGTACTGCTGGCACTGGCTACGCTGTTGACCAAACTATATATCCATTTATTGTAGTCAAAAAGTACAATTGTATTTAAAATAAACATGATTTTAACAGAACTGATGTTTTACTTAACTGTAACCAATAATAATGCATGTAATACTCACATATTAGTATCATATTATAAAATACAAACATAGCAAATATGCATCTTTTCCATTGTTTACTTTTATAAGATGTCTAGCTGTTTCTCGTTAGATTGTTTATGGCTGTACACGTTTAGACAATGAGTATAACATTAGTAATGATACTTTTATAATTCTCTTTTACTTTTTTAACTTATTTAACTAGAAGATGGGATAAAGAGATAAAGGAAAGAGGTTAGTCTCTTGTAATTTGGTCTCTCAAAAAAAGGAATTCACATGATACATGAGATATATGATAAAATCATTTTTATAAGTGAAAATTTGGGTGTTGCACAATACGTGAGGTTGTATATTACACAGGTCTATATGGTAATTCTATAGTTTCAGTATGAATTTCTAGGATGAGCAGTTATTTGATATACTTGGATTGATATATTTTGTTTCTTTAATGATAGGATTTAATAGCAACAAACTATTATTTAATGTCTACAGTGATGTTAACGATATAAAAAACACTATAGAATTATTTACACTATTTACATTCAGACTATCATCCTCATCTTTGTTGTTGTTATCACAATGTTTCAGCTATTGTGCCATCCAGCCTTCCTCAGTTATATATCAATCTGGGTAACTAGGAATTCTGAACTGAACCTTTTATTTAATCTACAGGGATAGACTGTTCTCATTCTACTGTTCATGTCTAGGGATATTGTTTAATTCTTATATTTTATTTAGTACTGCTCAGTTATTGCTCATACACTTCCACAGTGCAAATACAAACTGCCTGACCCAGGGATTGAACTCACAATCACTATATCACCAAATTCACAAACTCCACTAGGTTATCAAATATATCAGTCATCTTTTATATGCTGTATCCTTCAGAATGTAGACGATCATGGCTCTCCACAACTTTCTGTCTCTTGTAGCTCCTTCTTTGTCCCTGTTCTACTATCTATTCACACAAACATCTCAGGTAACTTACTCAATATTTCCCTCTACCCCTCCAACCTGCAATATTCCCTGAGGGTATTAAATTTTCCAAATATGAATAAATGCTTGAAAAAAAAAAAATACAAAGCATATTTTTATAAGAATTGGCTTATTACATAATTTTAATTTTTTCATTTCAAATAAAAATATACAAAATGTTTCTGAAAAGTTCCCAGCTGAATCGAGAAGCCTTTCAAAAAAAATATTTGATGTTTGGGAATTGAGTTGGGCCAAGAACTTTACAGCACCCCTTTGTATTTAAACCACCATATGAAAAATACACTGCCTATATTCTAATATTTTGTTTGTTAATACCAGTTTGAGAAAGGCAAATGATAATTGGTTTCTGTCAAGGTTGACAAAGAGTATAAAAACTGTTTTATAGTTATTACTTCTTGGATCATAGTTATGGAAAAATGGTTAAATTCAAAAAATATCATATTTTAATAACTGGACATACAAGAAAATAAACTTATCTAAGCTAATAAATGTTTGTTGAACAAATGTCAATGGTAATGATTAATCTTAAAATTATTGTAATGTTTTCTCATTTCACAGATTATAAACATAAAGCAATGTTGCATATGGAAATTCCTAATGAAAGATTTGTATAAACATAACAGAAAAACTGAATGTAGTATAAGCTTTTGCTGCTACCATTTGTGAGCAGTAATGTTTATGAGCCAACAAGTGTGCTGAAGTTTTTTTTCTGTTTTCAATTAAAAATTAGGCACAATCTTTGTTGACTTACATAATTTGCATTCAAGTAATCCATTTTCTCTTTCAATTCAGGAGAGTTGATATTAGGGAAAGGAAGTCCGACCAAAATGACACACCTGAAACAAAAAAGTTAAAAAGTGAATTACAGTTGAATAAAACTAGATATTTGTTAGACACAACATGGTTAATAGATTAGCTACTAGGTAAGGATGTACAGGCACTCAATACAACTGCATATATTTACACTATTTTGTTCAGACTATCGTCTTCATTTTTATTACCATATTCACAATGTTGTTGTCGATGTCTTCTTCAGGTGATATTTGTTGAAATTTCAAACTGATCCCTTTATTTAGTAAAATAGTAGGTAGATTATTATTATTATTCCACGCACCATGCCTTGGAATAGATCAGTTTTTAGTTAATTCCCCTTGATAACTCAACTCTCCAAGTTTTTGTTCTCAGGGATTGAACTCACAACTCTTTGAGACAAATCACTTTTGGATCAATCAACCAACACTTTTATCTGCTGGGCTATGTGAATATGGCAATAAAGGTAAGGACAATATTATGAATAGTGTAAATAGCTACAATACGTCATTTCAGAAATATCAACAGATATCAACTGGATATAACTGTACAATATTAAATAAATGAATAAAATCTTCAAAGACTTATCACCTGAATCTGAGTTTCAGAGATATAAGTCCACTCTCCATGGGGAAGATAAATCAATTACGTTTATTAACAGATACTAAGTTTAAATACTTTCCACAAAAAATTTAATTTTATTGATTATGTGCATAAGATAACTCTTTCTGTTATAGAAAAGAATTTGTATAAAAATCTTAGGTAAATAAATGGAGTGTATATATATATATATATATATATATATATATATATATATATATAAAAAGAAAGAACAGATGAAGTTAGAATCCACACTTCTTAGCATTTACATTTTTAAAAAGTGCTCAATACAAAGTAGAGCAAAATATTATTAAAATATTTTTATCATAATAGATTACAATAAATATATATAAATAAATATAAATATATATATATGTGTGTGTGTGTATATATGTATATATATATAAACAAATATACATAAATATATATAAACATGTATATATATATATATATAAATATATATATATATAAACAAATATACATAAATATATATAAACATGTATGTATGTACATATATATATATATATATATATATATATATATAAAACAAATATAATAAATATATATAAACATGTATGTATATATATATATATATATATATATATATATAAATATAAAAAAATATATATATTATAGAAAATAATGATATAGATATAAATTATATCGATAATATAAATAGTCAACAACTTGATTATATTATTATTTTCTTTTCTATGTACTACTCATTTTTGTTGTTGTTGCTGTCGGAAGTTTTCAAGTGATGTGGATGAGGTTATTTTGCAATTTTTAATATGGAGTGCTTAACTAAGAATGCCAAAAAAAAAAAATCAAAAGAACTCGATTTAGCTACAATTTATTTCATTCAAAACATGTTTTTAATATTTTAAAAATACACAAAGACTCTAAAAAGTATGAAAAGAATGAAGTGAATCTTGGAAAATTAAATAAATCCAATTTCATAGCACTACCTAAGAAGCAAGGGGCAAATGAATGCAGGCTTCTTTGGACAATCAGCCTAATGAGTCACATAATGAATTCTTATGAATAAAGCACACAGAAAAAATTAGACCAGAAATAGAAGAAGAACAATATCATTTCATTAAAGACACTGAAACAAGGAAAGCAATAAATATTCTCAGAATTATACTAGAAAGAACAATACAAATGCAAAAGGCTGTATAGATATGTTTTATAGATTATGCAAAAGCTTTTTATAAAGTATACCACAAAGAACTGTTTGAGCTGCTAAGCAAGCTAGATTTATTTGAGAAAGATATTAAAATAATCTAGAACTGGGAGTAAATCACCTTTATACAGACAGAAAATGACTTTCAGTAAATACACAAAATAGAAAGGGGCATAAGACAAGGATGTGTCTTCTCACCAGACTGGGTCAACCTATCCTGAAAGAACTGGAAGTCCTACCAGAATTTATTATTGGTAGATACAATCTTAATGGCATAAGGCATGCAGATAATACAGTGTTGATAGCAGACACAGAAAAGAAACTGCAGGAACTTCTACAGAAGGAAAGCAAGAAGAAAGGATTAAACATCAATTGTTAGTAGACAGAATGTATGGTTGTCAACAAGAGGAACAACCCAAGATGTGAACTACAAATTTAAATATCTGGGAAGTTTTTTAATAGAGGACAGAAAATGTAAAACTGAAATTCAAAGGCACATTGAAATAATGAAAACTAAGCAAAATACTAAGAAACAGGAAAAATTTGTTAGAAATAAAGAAAAGTGGACTGAAATGCTATGTAATATCAATTCTGATTTATGGAAATGAATGCTGGACAATCTCTTCACAGATGAAGAGATTTGAGGCAATTGAAATGTGGTTCTACAATTGAAATGTTGTGTTAAGAATCCCATGGACTGAATATGTGTTTAATGAGGAGGTTTCAGAGAAAATGCAAACAAAAAGGATGCATATACTTAGAATCAGAAAAAGACAGTTGAAATTTCTGGTACACATAATGAGAAAAGAGAGCTTGGTGAATATGACATTCACAGGACAGAGGAAAACAGCAAGTATCTTACATGGTGAGATTGTGTAATTAGGAAGGATATTTCAAAAGAAAATATTGCTTAGAACTACAAAGGATAGGAAGTTGCTCTGAAAGGACATGGCATACAGAATAATAACACTAATAAAGAAATTAGCTAATTTTAA
Source organism: Acanthosepion pharaonis (assembly GCA_903632075.3). Lineage (NCBI taxonomy): Eukaryota > Metazoa > Mollusca > Cephalopoda > Sepiida > Sepiidae > Acanthosepion > Acanthosepion pharaonis. Next base: position 6,436,654 of record CAHIKZ030004896.1, on the reverse strand, counting down.
AGTAGCCAACAAATCAATTATCAGTATTTGGATTGCAATAAAATGAAATCTGGGGCCAGTGTAACAAAAACTCATGAATGACCAATTGGTGTAGTTGTATAAAACATTGAGAATAAGAAAATAATCCTCTTTCAGGTCAAATTTGGCCCACAAGACATATTCTTGGGTGGTTCATGTTATCACCAAGAAGCTTAAAACTAAAGAATGCATTTATCATGATCTGACCTGCAACAGGATTTTTATTATTCTCAATGTTTCATGCAACTACATTGGTACAAGAAGGTTTATGCTAAAAAGTATATTCATGCAAGATAATGTTCCTTCACATTCTGCTACAATGACTATTGCTCACCTTGCCTCCAAAAGTTTCAAAAATTTTAATATATTAATAAAATATCTGTCAGTGTTTCCAGATATTAATCCAGAAGAAAACTTCCTGTCCATTCTTAAAAGTGATGTACATGAGATGGCAAACAATATTCAACCAAAAAAAGAATGTCAAGGAAACAATACAAACTGCTGCTAGTAATGTTAAAACCAAATCCGTGAAAAAAATAGAAAAATCAATGAATAAACAACTAGTGAAGGTTATAGAATGTCAAGGAGCCTATTTAATATATAAAATAATAGTCTATTCAAGAAAAAATATTTTTCTGTGGCTGATATATTTTGCATAAAAATTTGAACTACACTTTGCATAATAAAACCTGACAACCTCAAAACAAGTTATTATCAACATTTTTAACAAAGATAGATATTATATATTGAAACTAAAACAATATATTACTTATATAAATATATCCTACAAATTTTTCCCATCACCATTTAATACTAATTTAATTATGAAAACATTGAGTTGCCTAATAAAATTTAAAAGTTTATTTCATAATTCCAATAAACAAAAGCAAGTAGATAACTTAATAAATGGTTGTGTCCAACTTGTGGTTAATTATTTCCATTGTGTAGTTACATAATTTGTTAAGACTATCTTGAGTTACCCAATCAAAATTAGAGAAAATGAAATTAGAATTTTTATCAATTATTACTAAAAACCAACCAAAGTTCCATGTTTCATATTAAAATTTAATCTATATGCAAGTTATGTAAAGAAAAGTAATCAACTATAAAAGTTTTACTGTAAAAGATTTGATTACACAAAGTGCTATAATATATATGTATATATATATATATATATATTTTATCCTACCTACTTCACAGAGAATATGTTTCAAGATCCCAGCAGATGCCTGAAACAACCCTAAGTTGTTTCATATACACATATCCCTGATAAAGTTTAATTTATAAATTAAGCATGGGAAGAGATTAACAAAAATAAATAATAATAAACCAATTATAACAATATACTGTGTAATAAAAGTTATGTGAATTGCCAAAGGTTCATTTTAACCACAAATCTTGGCAAACTCAGCATATAATTTTTTTATTCCTTAAGTTAAGAACTTTCAATTTTCACTTAAAAACACTTTGCAGCTCTTTAATTAAAAATTATGAATGATTTATTTTGGCTGTTGACTAGGTGTAAATGAAATCATGGTTAGAGAAACAGCAGATAAGGATTAAAAGTTTTTATTTTCAAAACTCACCTTCCTAGATCATCAGAAAAATTAATTCCTTCACTCATTTTGCCACCAACAACACTGAACAAAATGGCTCCCATTGGGCCATTTGAGGTAGATGGACCTCGCAATTTCTGAGAAAAAAAACAAAATTTAAAAAAAATTTTTAACATATCACATTTCATATATCAATTGAATAAAACTTTGATTTTTTGAATGAGAACATTATAAATAGACTCAATTTCAGAATTGAGGGTTTTTTATACATTCTCTTTCTCTTTCACACACACACACTATCACTCCCTATCTTTATAGATAGATGGATAAATACAAGTTTAAATGACTTATCTTATGACTTGAAGTTTCACAGATACACCATTCCACTTGTCAGGGTTAGAATAAATCTATTGAATTCATTAACAGATATTACATTTATTTATTACTTAATTTAAATAATTCAATAATAAACATGATATCTGTTAATGAATTCAATAGAAATATCTTTCCTTGATGAATGAAACCCTTTATCTGCAAAACTTCAACTCAGTAGATAAGTCATCTAAACTCTTATATATTAACTACCATTGCTCTATTTTTAATATTGAACAAATTTGTTTACAAATATCTATTCATCTTAGTCATTAATCACCTGTAATTTACTAGTTGATGGCTTTTGTTAGGAATAAACAATTTAATTGCTGAAACCTCCTGATGGGTGGAATGAACAATTACAATAATATATTGTTATATATTAATATAACATCAATCTAAGCTGAGAAACAAATTTTAAATTTTTATTAACCCCCTCTCTATCTCTCTTTTTCATTCTTACTTTCTTAAATTCTCCCATAAAATACCTTTCTGGATTCAATCTCTCTTGCTCTCCCTCTCTCTGTAATATATATATATATATATATATATATATATGTATATTTTAATAGGAATAGATAGGTTTGCCTATTGTCTGTTCCACATTCCTCCCCACTCTTTTGAACAGGAGTAGAGGTTTATTTTCTGTTTCAGATTGGGTTTCCAGTTACTTCTAAAGTTTTCTCATTCTCTTTCAATACCAGTAGCCTCTTGTATCTTAGTGACATTATCACCTTGCCTGGGGTGAATTGATTATATATATATATATATATATATATATATATATACACACACACACATACACACACACACTCATGCATCTTTTGAAGACCTAATTTTGAAGTTAATTTTAAGATGATCGCATCATACACAGTTAAAATTAACGTATATACTGCTGACCAAATTAAATATCCATTTACTGTAGTCAAATTAGCTCCAAAATTATGTCTTCAAAGGTCACATGATATGTGAGTATATATATATATATATATATATATATATATATATATATATGAATGCCAGGCCACTTGTTTCTGAAGACACTCATTTGTTGCAGATATTTGTGCTCTGGCACAGTTGTGCTTGTTCAAAACATACACAGCTAACCTGTGGTTTATACTGCAATTAAGCTGAGTGGAGCTTAGTTACACTTTCTGGGAGAGAGAGCATAATCTGGCATGATTAGCAGTTTTTTGAACAAGGCCAGTACACTCAAACCCTCAGTCACTATATATGCATATATAAAGTATTATTGGAAAGTTCCCAGACTAGAATCACCAAATAGATACCATAAGTGATTCTAATCATGTAAGAGTGCTGATGGATTGTTCAGTCATAGCTTTTTCCCACATTTTCTGACACTCTGCTGGTGATTGATCAGCCTTGTGTCTTAGTGGCACTAAAGCTACTAAGACACAAAAGGTTATTGAGTACTAGAGAACATGAGAAAAAAACACTATTAAGGAATATGGCTGTGGAGTCGGAGTCAGAATCAGAAGCAATTAAGATGTCATCAAAGTGAGTAAAACTATACCAATTCCAACTTCAGTTGAATTAATACTTTTATAAAATGTCTTACATTATAGCATTTTTGTTATTTCATCTATATTTCAAAGATTTTGTCTCTAATTCTGTTAGAAATTATTGAAGAGTGAATAGGTATGATATAAAAGCCACTATATCTTCATTCTTTGATATAAATCAGTTATAATGATATAGGCCTACTCAAGTTAGGAGAATATACATAGGCTTTATGAGATTTGTAGGTCATAATCACTTAATTACATAAAGAGGAGTCAGAGGTGCCAAAAATAAAGGAGTCGGTGTCAAAGGTTTTATGTTCCGACTCTACAGCCCTGTTAAGGAAAGAAAACAATAAAAGAACAAAAATTAAGAGAGAAGATAACGATTGAAGATAAACATTACATTTAAATTTTTGAAGATTAGATTTAATTGGAAAGCAAGAAGCCAGAAGTGAGTTCCACAAGTAAGATATGCTAGAGAAGAAACTGTTAGCACTGAACATGTGGTAATGTTTGGCCATTTCAACTGTAAAATGACGAGACTATGTCACCAATCTAGTACTGTGCTTAAATTCATAAAGTCAAGGTACCATAGAGAAAAATTCAGCAGACCATTTATCATGAAAGTGGAATTAGTAGAACTTGTAGCAGTAAAAATCATTATTATCTCAAAAAAAATTCTTACAATCTAAAAATATTTTCTGGTTTTAAATAACCTGCAAAAGGTTGATAAACCATAAAAAAAATCAATGAATCACAGAATATACAATCTGGGAACTTTCTGATGCCACTGTGTATACAACCAAGAAGAGTTTGTTCACCTGTTCATGCTATACAATCAAGTTTTATGATTGATTCATTCATTTTCTACAGTTTATCAATGGTTTGCAAGTTATTAATTCAGAAATATTTTTAGACTGTAAAAATTTTTTTTTTTTTTTTTTAAGAAAATAATGATTTAGTAACTCAAGTCTTGCTAATTAACCCATAACTGGGGGGAAAAAAAGGTGGATTCATATATTTCCCAAGGTTATTTACACATAAGTGAATATAACGAACCCAACTGGAATTGGAACATGGCTCTCCAATTAACAATTCCAAGCCATTATCCATTACACCACTTGCACATCCAAGTTTAAAGCAAATGGTATTCTCAAGTGGTCACCCATCTAGGTGTTGACCAAGATGAACATTGCTTAACTTAGATGATTGTACAGGAACCTGTGTTTCAATGTGATGCAGCTGCAAGCAATGTTGTGCCCGTTTAATGTAAAAAAATATGTTGGTTTCACATGAGGAACAGTCTCTACATTTTATCTTTAACAGTAACAATTTCCATTTGTAACTGTTCTGTGTAAGACTATAATTCATCTCTTATACTTGGAAATAAAAATATTTGTTTCCTTTAAAAAAAGCAATTTCACAGAACACTTCCCCATGACAAATATGTATTTATTTCATTGGAAACTTAGCAGAAACAAATTGAATCTATTTTGTTTTTCTTTTAATTGATATATATTTACTCAATTTAAACAGAAATACATGTCCATACTGATGATCAGTGTCAATGAAAAATGAACTTTGACACTTGTGACTAATGACAATAAGAAATCTTTAATTGACAACAAAGATTAGAAAGTAAACATTTCTTATAAATACATTTTATTTGTTTTACCTTGGAATAATAAGTTATGTGGAAGTACTTTTCACAATTATATATATCCAGCATTTCCATATAATTTGACTCACCAGCCATACAAAGGAATTATTCAGCTGTCATTACAACAAGCTTTGATTAATGTCTTGACTTCTTACTCAACACAAGTACTTCAACTAGTTTTATCACAATCAGGTTCACAATTATGACTGTAAATGACTCATAATGCCTCCAAAATAAAACTGCTCTCATTTAACCACCATAGAAAAATCTCCCTGCCTCCTATCAGCATGGTTGATGCATGACTTCACAAGAGTGTCTCACATTTTCCACTGACCTGAGGTGGGACAACTACAGGGAATCAATAGTTGCATCTACCACAAAGAAAGTTGGTTTTCTGTGTTGTACCAGGTTTTCCTTTACATCTACAAATATACCATACATCCATGCATTGAATACTGTTGCCATGTATGGTCTGGTACTCATGTTGTTCATCTCAAGGTCCTTGGCAAAATCCAAAGACAGATATGCAATAATTGGTCCTGACTTGGCATCTTGATTCCAGTCACTTTCTCACAGACGTGATGTGGCATCCCTCTGTCTTTTCTATAAATATTTTCATGGCAACTGCTCTGACGAGCTATTTTCTCTGGTGCCCCGACTGCATGAATTTAAGTGTGCTACTAGAACTACATCTCAGCCCCATCCTTTTACTATCATAAGAGTGAAATGAAACTGCCTCTTCTACTCCAACAGCTTCTTCTCTCACACTTCCCAACAGTGGAAATACCTTCGTCTTACTTGCTTCCCTAATAACTATTATCTTCAAAAATTTAAATGTAATGTCAATCAACATCTTCTGATGTCTTGATCCCCATTCTTCTTTTTATCCTCCCCTCAATCCCACCCCTCCAATACCCATTTTTTTCTCTTACTTTCACTCTCTGTAGCCCCTTGTGTACTAGTGGCACACCCGCCTTGCTTGGTGTGGAATGCATTAAAAAAAAAATCTTCCTTTATAAATCTTCTGTTCTATGGGATATCTTACTTTAGGTTAGAAGAATGACAATACAAAATGATTGCATGTGACATGTTTCAACCTTCAACAGGACTTCTTTAGACTAAATAATGTTTTTATTGATGGAATTATATATATATATATATATATATATATATATGTGTGTGTGTGTAGCAAGCCCCTTTTTCCTCTTTTATATATATATATATATATATATATATATATGTATAGTGGAAAGGAACATGTGAAGTCTAACAGAAATAAGAGTAATATGTAGAATTTAATTTCCACTAAACTTTACAATATAGAACATATGTCAGGTACTGATGTACAATATGTTCCTCTTCTCAACTAGCATTCTGAGGAGGTACTGTGGAAGTTAGCACAAATTAAAATCTGTATGTCACACTTATTTCTGTGGCCAAAAACAGACATTATATTAGGCTACCATACAACCAATGAGAAGTGTTCAGAGGAGGACATAAAAAAGAGTAACGGGCCCCTTATTTCCTCTTTTTTTTTTTTTTTCTCTCCAGACAATGGTTACAAGGCTCTGCCTTTTTTTCATTAGTTTGCCAGTGTAGGAATACATTACTTGGATGTCTTCCAAAATGTACCTTTCTTAACCAGGACACATTTCACTGTCTTGAAAAGAGATGTAAACTATTTGCTTGTTATAAATCATTTTCTGTGTAATACACAAAGAAGGGTTCAGTCTTAGTTACTGGTTGTATCCTGTCTCAAATGATTTTTTCTTTCTCTTCAAATCCACTTTCTACAACTACTAGGATTTTGGGGAGTGGCTGACAGAACTATATGTCTTTGTTTGAATGTAGTTTAGGGAGTTACCTTTAAGAATAAATCCCACAGCAAACGAAAATATAAACAAATAATAAAATATAAAAAAAATGTTGCAGAAGAGTTATCTTTGTACTGCAAGAAAAACACAAGATATCAGAATTTAACTGAAGCACTTGAACATCAAAAACAAAAAATTTACAATATTGAATCAATCCGTGTCATAATTTAAGGGAGATAATTTGAATATTTGCTGTGTTTTTGTAAGATGTTTTAACAGTATTTTTTTGTAAAAAGCAGTGACTTTTTATTTAGAACTTTAAGAAAAATAAAGCAAAAAATGATAGTCTTAGTTTTCAGCAAATAAAATAATATAATCCTAATTGTATGGTATAGCATAATGATTATCAGCACAGAAAGTGTTGTTTACTTTTCACTAATTCCCTTGGAATAGGTATGAATACCTCTTCCTCCAGTAATGAGTTAAATAACAGGGCAAACTGGGTTCTTTTGCCTTGAATAACAGCCAGTACTTTTAAGGTTACAGTACATGTGGTGCCCTTATGACTCTAATGGGTTACTGGACTTGTGAAATGAAAAGACATCTTCAAAAGAAATTTTCGATATTCAAACCTAAACTAATAACAGCCCACTTCTCTCCCCCACCAGCTATGGGTTAAATAATAGGGCTGACTGGGATCTCTTGCACTGAAGACACATCCATGGCTACAGTATATGTGGTGCCCTTATGACTTTCATGGGCTATATGATTTGTGATCATAACTTTAATTTTAACCAAAATGTCATTATCAAAGAGTCATGCACACTATTTCTTATAGATTTCTAATATTAGGTACAGTCCTTTTTACTAATTGCTTTAAAAACTAACAAAAACATCATGCTCCAAGTTATATGACTGATATAACTGTTGATATTTCAGACGATTATATAATCAGTATAAGATTTATTGTGTGTAAATATCACATTCATTTATACTTACCTTCACACAATCAGAATAGTTAGCAAGGACAGCATCAGATTCTCCGGGTTTTCGGGACTCTCGAAAAACCTGTCAGTCATAAAGTTAGTGTTTAGCCATTATATTTTGGAGGGGGTGTATATTAAAATTACTTTACTTTTTCAAATAAAATGGATCAATAAATAAAGTGGATCAACTCTGAGTTTCATGCACACAGCAATCTTTAGGTACTGATTGAAAACTAATCATTATAAAATTTAAATATTAATAACCTACTATTAAAACAGTGGAGCAGTCCATTTAAAAAAATATAAAATAATAATAATAATTATATATATATATATATATATATATATATATATATATAATCAAAATTAAAATAAAATAAAGTATAAAATAAAATAATAAAATAAAAGCCACAAATATACAAACACAATGTTCAAAAATAATATACAATGCATATATATGTAGATCGCTGTAGACATACATATACTGTCATTAATTAAATCTATTCAAAAAAAATAAATATATATACACACAAAATACACATACACACTTAGATAAGCATATACATATAAACATATAAATACACACACATGCATGCATGTAGATACATGAGACTCATAATATATATATGTAATTTTAGAGAAAACTACGACAAAGTGGAAAAAGTTTTTGTCCTTTAGAACTTTCTCAGACAAAACTAAAGTGATGTTTACGCTGATGCAACTACACATGAGCATGAAAAGAGAAATTGTAGGAATTTAAATAAAAGATTATATGAATACAAAAGGAGTCTTTTACAAAACAGCACACTTATTTAAATTCCTTGAGGTTTCTCCGATGTATTCATTGTGGCAATTATTACAGGTGATAAAATAAAATTCCACCTTAAAGTTTTAGCTTATTACTTTGTATTGTATTAATTAAGTCTTTTATTGCTTTAGAGGTACTTGTAACAATTTTTATGTTAAACTTCTTTTCAATTGTGATTGTGATAGAGCTGGAGGGTAGAACAATATATTTTGATTTGTTGGGTTTGTCAGCAAGATGCAGTTTTTTACTTTTAAATATTCTATGAGCCTTTTGTTTCACATTGAAAATGAAATAATTAGGATACTGGAGGAGCTTAAAATTATTTTCAATGCATTGTTCCTCTTCATTGAAATACTGAGGCCTACTAATTCTGAGTACTCTTAAATAGATATATAAAAATTTATATATTGTTTTTCCCATATATATATATATACCCAAATATATCCATAATTTGTGTATGTGTGTGTGTGTGTGTGTGTATATATATATATATATATACATACTAGCAGTAGAGCCCGACGTTGCCCGGGGATGTAACAGTAAGAGATAGATCAAGTATCGACCATCATAAAGACTAAGAAATAAAATTGACAAAGATTATTGTTTAAGGTTGACGGACACGCATGTCTTAATTAGTTTTTTTTTTACGAATTGGTCAAACCCAAACTCAAACAAAAACATTGTTTTCAATCATTATGAGTCTACCGATTGAATAGAATTTTATTATAAACAATTGTCTTGTAAATGGAATTTTTAAAGCATTCTGAATGTAAAAATAAAGAAAAAAGTGTGCAAGACAATAAGAAACACTACCTGCCAAAAAAAAAAAGTGAAGTTTTGTTGAAATTGGTTGAAAAATATAGGAAATCCAATCCCATATATAAACGAACACAGACACACACAAACAACCTGGGTTTTATAATAAGTATAACTTGATATGAGTTGTCCCCCTTTCATTCTCGCAATGCCTCTTAATCGTGTTTTCAAATTGATTTCATGCAAAAACAATTGTGTTTTTCTAATTTTTGGCACTGTCAGAACCACCACAAGGTAATTTTACGTAGTCCTGTGAAGTTTTGTTGGAATCGGTTGAAAAATGTAGGAAATCTGATCCAATATATAAACGTACAGACACACACACACACACAACCTGGGTTTTATAATAAGTATGGCATTGGTAAATGAAAACTTCTCATATCTGAATTTTTATTTTATGAAAAAAATAACTGACAACATAACAACAAATGTCTTTGAAAATGGCCAGTGGTGTTAGATGGAAATACTCAAATAAGGGAAGTTTTCATTTTACTAATACTAAGCAGAAATCAAAAAGTGATGAGAAATATTGAAAAAGTAAATTAAAAAAATTTGTAAATCAATATGAATCATTCAGTGCTTTTTAATGAAACATACCTATATATGTGGATGTTAACAAGGTTGTGGGTTTTGTGTGTATTCCTTTAGGTGAAGATGCGTGTTCAGTATATAAACAAAGCAGATAGAAGAATGTGGGGTATTCATTCATACCATAATAGTAGCAATAATAGAATTTCAGGCTTATTTTTACAAAGATAAAAACAAGAAAAATAAATGTACACAATACAGAGAAGGCAGGACAAATTGTCTAGTAATTCCATACTATTTTATTTATGTATTTGTGTGTGTATTTTTTTGCCTTACAATTGTGATAATGTTCATATTATAAAAGGGAGTAACTTACTCTGTAATACCACAAGTCCTATCATGGAAGGAAGTTACACACATGTCATCGTGACAGTCTCTTGATGTAGGACTATTTTTATGTCTTTCATCCAATGGCTGAGTCATTGGGCATAGATTGTATCTCACATCTTTTGCCAGGATGTCCATATTTCTGGCAGGAACAGTTTTTGTTGCATGCTGGGAGTAATTTTATTATTTTTATTTAATTTATTTTAAACAAGGTTTAAATATTATTGCTTTATTTTATTTATAATTTTCATTATTATTATTTTATTTATTTGTAACAATAATAATATCCCTACAAGAAGCAGACAAAAACAACTTGAACTTCTGCTACATACATTTATTCCTTTTTATGATGATTGTATTGAAACAAAATTAAATGTCTTTTGAGTATGCCCAGTTTAGTTTTTGGTTTGGAAATAATTTATGTGTTATGAGGGGAAATATTTCCCTACAAGTTTGGACTCAGCCATTGGATGAAAGACATAAAAATACTCCTACATCAAGAGGAGCAGCAGTAGCCTTTGCTAAAAATAGTCATTCATGGCTAAACATTCTCTTCCCTAGTTTTTTATTCTATTGTATGTTCTCCTGTACCAAAAGGTAATAAACTTGTTGTTAAACCAATTCCGGTTTTCTACTGTTTTTTTGTTTTTTTTTTGATAACTCAGTTACAACATTATAGGAAGTAAGGATAAGAATGGGTAAAGATGGTTGGGCTCAAGTTGGGCTCGTGCTGAGTTGGGATAGCCAGATCTTTACTTCATGAGTAGGGCCTGCTGAAAACATGTCTGAACGATCTTGTTGGAAAATGAAAAGAGAAAGATTCTATTCTTTCTGGGAGTGGAGTCATAAAATCACACATGTGAGCAGAAAACCTTTCCAGTTTCTTTATAACTTGACTCATGGGAGAATATTTTTTTTTATTCTTTATTATTATTTTATTTATTGATTTTATTTCATTTTCTCACTTATATAAGTATGCTTGAATCATCATTTGAATATTACCAGATATTTTTAATAAATATTCCTTGCCAAATCAAACCCATTTAGAATACTCCAAATGTGTCCCTGCAGAGGAGTAAGATCTCTTCCTAAAAGGGGTAACCTATCAAATAAATACAGACTCAAATATTTGCCTATCCCCAAACCAAGTAAATTATAGACTCAAATATATTTAAAAAGAAACTTATTTCCAAATTTAATAACCAAACAAGGATTTACATGTAAAATCAACCAACTAAACCCTGCTAGACAAATGAAAGGAGCATTTTATATTGCAAGAAATACGATACTTACAAAGTCTTTAAGGGAGATAACACCTTTATCCAATGCAGGAAATTCTAGAGTTAATTCCCATAATATGATATGCAACCTGATCTAAATTCAGAAAGAACAATTCTCATTCAAATGTGAATCTATCAATACATCTAATATTAAGAAGTTTTAAAGAAAAAAAAATTCACTATATAGAAAAATTAGAAAATAAAAAAATATTTTTCTTTTGCAGTTTCTGAATGTTTTAAATATGAGAAATTACTTCAAAGTTTGTGAAATTTAACCAAAGAAACAAAATGACTTACCCTAACACTAAGTGTTGACTGTCTCCTTCAAACTGCTACTTCATACAAGAAAGTAAAATTAAACAATAGAGAACTGCACACAAAGGGTAAAAACAGATTCGTTTTAGATGTACTGTTTAAATACCTCAAACTTTTAACATTTAGCACTCAATATCACCTTTAAATAAATCTTCCAAAATATCCCTTCAAAATATAGTGTTTCATATATGAGTTCTATATATTTGAAATTGCAGTAGCCTCACTCTCAATTTCAATCAAGATTGTTTTAGGTGTTGCCATAGAAGGATATAACTACACAACCAAGAAATTCAAATTCAACTTGCATTGACAGGACTAACATTTTTGGCTAGCCAGTTGAACTCTCTGCCTCTGGGCAGAGAGGAACCTGGACAAGGCTCAGCCGAAGAACAGAATCTTGTTCGGGGAGGTTAACCAACCCGATCTACAGGCATTTTTTAGCCAAGCCTATGGGCTTGGGGAACCCACATTAAACCCGGCCTTGTGCCACATGCAACCCTCGTGGGGAGGTAGCTAAATATACTAACATTTTGCTTAGCAAAAATAATCACCTACAGTGTACTAAAGGTTAATTAGCATCGCATGTTTTTAACTCTTGTTTTTTTCATTAAATCTTTATGCATAACTAGCAGTATGGCCCGGCGTTGCCCATGCTTGATTCAAAAATCATACGACTCATACAGCAATTGCTATCACTTGACGTAAATATTTTTGCCCTTCCTTGCCTTTAAAGGAGTGCCCTTTGCCATGCTGATATTGCTACATGCCTTACTTCTTGCCTATCTCACACTGCAAATTTTTTCTAAGCTCTATACTAAACATTAAATCTGTTACGAAAAAAGAACTAAACAAAATGAACACAAAATGATCAGCTTTAAAAAAGGACTTGTAACTGGAAAAACCGAATGAAAAAAGAATGTTAACAACAAATACTTTTTCACACCGAACCCAGTTCTGCAGAATCAGAATCAACGTTGAGTTTAAGCAAGCAAATGAGCCAATTGGAGTAAAGTACCATGCAGATTTAAATTTTTCCCACTTGTGACAAATGCAGCTATCGATTTTTTTTGCATGCTAGCATGCTAGTTAACATTCATGTCAATCAGCTGTTGGCTCTCACTCTGGCTAGTAGAAAATGGCCACAAACTACATGAAAACTGCCATAGAAGTATGAAAAAATCGATTATTTCCACTATCGATGGGAGTTGGGAAATGCAAAGTCAGTCTTGGCCTTCCCACTAACTTGGAGTATGTGCATGTAAATTTTCGTGCAAATCCGTCGAAAATTCCGGCCGTGCATTCGTTACACACACACACACACACATACTGCCTTTTATAGATAGAGATAGTCTTTCTTTGAATTCTGTAACTTATAATCAAAATTACTTTTTATACTGATGATGAAACATAAATTATTAGGTGTTTTTTTAAATATTTACATAAAGCATTTTGACTATTTCACTATACAGACATGGCATTGCTAGGTGGAGGACATACAAGACTAGTCAACAGCCAGGGCAAAGGGTTCCCCTAATGGAATCAAGAGCCATGTGTCTGTGACCAAGTTGGAGGATCAGTTTTGGTATGACCTGGAAAGGGATAGACTACACCAGGTCTACTTGCCCAAAACATGCTATGCATAAATGAATATCTCTTCAGATTTCAACCCAGGTATGTGGCAGAACTGGTCAGGTATTCAGCTGCACAACCACCCTATAATCACATGGAGTCATGGGAAAGATGATGAGTTTCACTCTTATTATTTTATAAGCTTGACTCCATCTTATTTTAGCATTTTGTCACAACACTCTAGATCAATATGCTCTTTATGACTATTCTTCTTTTTTTTTATTCACAGGTTCAATGAAATAAAACTGGCAACAGCTCTCAAAAGGGGCCTCTAATCAGTGGTTAACTGGGGCAAGGAATGGCTTAGAAATTTAATGCCCCCAAAACAAAACTGCTTTCATTTAGTCACGATAGAAAACATTTTTCTGCCTTCTGGAGAGTAACTTTTGTTGCCTTCTTGGGCTCATTTTTTTTAGCTGACATAAAGTGGAGTGATTAAATAGAATCAACTGCTAGATCTATGGCTAGGAAATTTGGTTCACTATGTTGTGCCGGACAATTTTTTCATCAGAATTCATCTTGCACATTTATAAAACTACCATACATCCATGCATGAAATATTGCTGTCATACCTTGCATGGAGTATTGCTACCATATATGTTCTGGAGCCCCTTCTGTTTGCCTCGGGGTTCTTGATAAGATCCAGAGGCGAATATGCAATATAATTGGCCCTGTTCTGGCATCTTGTCTACAGTCGCTCTCTCACAGACGCACCATCACCTCTCTCTGTCTTTTTTACAAATACTTTCATGGTAAATGCTCCGAGGAGCTGCATTCGCTGGTTCCCAGACTTCATGAATTCAAGTGCCCTACGAGGCTGGCATCCCGCTCTCACCCTTTCACTGTCAAAACTATTAAATGTAGCCATCTCTTCTACTCCAATAGCTTCATATCTCGCACCTCTCGCCTGTGGAACTCCCTTCCCTATTTCAGTTTCCCTGAGAGCTATGATCTCCAACTATTCAAATGTAATGTCAATCGACATCTCCAGTTGCCTTGATCTATCCACTATCCTTCTCCTCATCCTTTCCTCTATCATTCCTATCTGATCTTGCTCCAAATCTTCTGTAACCCCTTGCGTCCCTAGTGGCTTCCCACCTTGCTTGGGGTGAAACGCTTAAAAAAAAAAAAAAAAAAAAAAAAAAAAAAATATATATATATATATATATATATATATATATATATATACCTAGTCTGGTGTTCCTACCATATATCTCGAAATTCTTGACAAAATTCAATAAATGTAATCGATCCTGACCTGGCATCTCAACTACAGACACTTTCTAACCGACGTGACATGACTGCGCTGTCTTTTCTACAGATATTTTCATGGCAATTGTTCTGATGAGCTTTCATCCTTGGTGTCTTTATATGAATTTAAATGTGTTACTAGATTGGCAACTAGGTCCCACTGTTGAACTAGCTTATTGTACTATAATATTTCTTGACTGTGGAACTCCCTTCCAACTTCTTTCTTTCCTGCCACCTACAATCAGCAAAAATTTAAATGCATCGTCAATCACCATCTTTGGCCTTCCTGAAACCTGTTCTTTTATTGTCCTTTCTCCTCACTTCTCCTCACTAAAGTCTTTTTATTCTCTTTCACTTCCATTATCACCTTACTTGGCATGAAATGATTAAAAAAAAATCACATTGAAATTATTGAGATGATTATTATATGCCTTTTTACATGGACTAGTAAGCTCCTGTTGGTTGTAAACTGTACTAATAACCTCAGAATTTTGAAGTAAACACCACAAAGGTAGATTATTTTCATTCCCCCTTCCATCCTTAGTAGATATCTTATATTAATTTTCTCCCATCTATTCATCTTTGTGTCACTTGTCAGTTTCTTCCACTGAACCAGAGGATATGACTTTTTTCACACTACCTAAGCCACAGATTGAACTCCCAACGCTTGGAAATCAGAGTAAAAACAATGGTTAGTAATTTAGCCACTGTTTCTACTCTTTCCATAAAAATTTTTTCAAAAAAAATTAGGTTTACCGATGGTGTCCCCAATAAGATGCGTTCTTGTTTATCTGTTCCTAGAATTTTTAGACTGACCCATTTAAACATCTCATACCTAAAAACACCTAAGATACTTCGATATGTTTTTATCACTTTAAACATTATTTTTATTGGACATTCATATTTGAATAGACACTCTGTTTATTTATTAAATAGTACATTTATTTATTTTTGTCTACTAGCCTGAATATGTGAAAGAGCACATATTTATATTAATAAATAAAAAAAGGCATTACTTCTATAGATATATGTCTATATATAAAGTGAAGTGAGAAAAATATTACAGATTGATATCTAATAATGTATTGTTCCTCTCTTTACCTGAATAATTGTAGTTACATGGTATAGTCTAGTTTTGCTCATTTCTCTGGGAATTGAATGCAATAAAATTAACTATGTGTGTGTGTGTGTGTGTGTGTGTTTAGGTAGCACATCAGAATACATTTAAATACACACACAAACCTAAAAGACTCCACCTGAAACATACTAGTAGAAAATACAAGCATAATAACCTCATCCACATGTAAAAAAAAGATTTAAAATAATGCCCTAATAATAAAATAGAAAAAGCCAAGACTCAAAAACATTAACTACGAACATGGCCACAATGTGCTGACTGTGTTTAGAAAATAAAACATTCCTATAACTCTCTCTCTCTATATATATATATATATACATACACACACACACACACACACACACACACACAACCCATATATTCAGTTAAAAAGTAAAAATTAAATCATTCCTTGATAATGGCTAAAAGTATAGCCAAAAGTGTGTGGAAATGCAATACATTTGGATAGTTTTTACAGACTTTGTGTCCAGAAAAGAAAACACTTGGATGAACACAAAAAAATTAAATAAAAAGCTTAATTGCAGTGCCTTGTCAGTCACCTTTATATATATATATATATATATATATATGGAATATAGACATTGGGTAATGGTTATTTGCACAGAAAATGCCAAGCTAAGCTGAAATTGCCAAGCTAAGTTCAAATTCCAGGGAATTCTGTCTTGTGGGTAGAAAGCATGAATCCATCCTCCTTTAGCCATGGGTTAAATAGCAGGACAGACAGGGCTATCTTGCCTTGGTTGGCAGTTAGTCTAGAAAAAAGACTGAATTCAAACCTGAGGAAGACTGTTTGGAGTTTCATGGCACACTATGCACAATTTTTTGGTTATCAGTTCTTTGAAAAAGTTTGGCTGGTTCTACACTATAATCAAATCACCTGTGTGTCTGTGGACGTGCTGTAGTGGTTCAGTTCTAAAACTGAACTGTTGAGCCCTTATACATCAAAATTGACAGAAGATTCTATCATATATATCATAGGACAGGGTGAACCTAGAATCAACAGCAATTAAAAGGTTGGGTACCACACTCCTGATGCCTACTATTTTGGTGGCGAGAGGATAGGGCTTACCCCTACTGCAGAGCTTTACCCAGCGTATTCTGACTGGAAGCTTATCCAAAATAAGAATTCATATAAACAAAAGAATGATCTCACCTTTTTCTTTGAAGATATTCTTCTGATGACTCCAGATTTGGACCAGAAATCAAATACTTTGGCTTCATAATCATAGGATGGGAAGAAACACACGATCCCACCAGGAACAATATTGCAAATATTACAGATGACATGGCCAAGCTCTTCAAGCTGCATAAAATAAAAGATTTTGATTTTTAATAAAATGTAAAATATTTTTAAAGAAAAGAGTTTATTGTTACCTCTTTGTATAAAGAAAATAGCATGTATGTTTATATAAACATATGAAATGTATAGTTCTTGAATATCTTAGAGAATCAAGGAAACATTTTCATCATAAAATTTCCTCTGGAGTCTTTTCATAATTAGTATTAAGTCCAATCAAAGATTATTTTGGTTAATATCTTTAAAGCAATTTACAGTTAAGCTGGCTAGATATAGCCGTATATTCTAACAGTTTCTTCTCTCGCGCTTCTTGCTTATAGAACACCCTTCCAGCACCATGCTTTCCAGACAACTTAATCTGTAAAAATTTAAATGCAATCTCAATCACTATCTACTGTCCACCTGATTACTCTCTTCTCTTTCTGCTCATCACTAATGTTTCTGTTCCTAATTCTTCCACAACCTATAACCCCTTTTGTTTTAGTGGCATTACTGCTTTTCTTGGGGTGATTCTGATTAAAAAAAAAAAAAAAAAAAAAAAAGAAGCAATCTAACAATGTACACTTGTTTTTTATTATCTGCCTTTGTATGGATTATTCACTGACCATTTTATAGTTCAATTGTTAGTGAAAGGGTGTGTAAATTAAAGACTGTGTAACACAATGGATTCCCACTCAGTTGGTTAGGACATCAGTCAAATGAACTATAAATGATTTTCTCTAAACCTGGAACAACTGGGGATTATGACTACTAGTTTTTGACCACCAACCATTAAAATCAAGATGTGAGAGTTTCAAAGCAACTGCCCACTGTCCAAGGAAAAAAAATGTGTAAATTTCTATCTATAAAAGGCAGGATGTGTGTGTGTGTGTGTGTGTGTGTGTGTGTGTGTGTGCATGTAACAAATACACAGCTGCAATTTTCGACGGATTTGCACCAAAATTTACATGCACATGCTCCAACTTTGCATTTCCCAACTCCCATCGATAGTGGAAATAATCGATTTTTTCATGCTTCTACAGCAGTTTTCATGTAGTTTGCGGCCATTTTGTACTGGCCAGAGTGAGAGCCAATAGCTGGCTGCCACAAATAAGCAGGAAGATTCTATTGGCCAGCGTGAGAGCCAACAGCTGATTGACATGAATGTTAACTAGCATGCTAGCATGCAAAAAAAAATCGATAGCTGCATTCGTCACAAGTGGGAAAAATTTAAATCTGCATGGCACTTTACTCTAATTGGCTCATTCGCTTGCTTAAACTCAACATTGATTCTGATTCCGCAGAGCTGGGTTGGGTGTGAAAAAGTATTTGTTGTTAACATTCTTTTTTCATTCAGTTTTTCCAGTTACAAGTCCTTTTTTAAAGCTGATCATTTTATATTCATTTTGTTTAGTTCTTTTTTCATAACAGATTTAATGTTTAGTATAGAGCTTAGAAAAAATTTGCAGTGTGAGATAGGCAAGAAGTAAGGCATGTAGCAACATCAGCACGGCAAAGGGCACTCCTTTAAAGGCAAGGAAGGGCAAAAATATTTTAAGGTAGCAATTGCTGTACGAGTCATATGATTTTTGAATCAAGCACAGGCAACGCCTGGCCATGCTGCTAGTGAATAAATAAAAACTTGGGATGAAATGATACTCAGCCAGAAAGTAGATAATTCTCATCATGGGCTCATGTAGTCTGGCTATATTCCAGATAAGGACAGAAACAGGCAGAATCAAAGTTATTATTTACATTTGTCCTTAGCTTTGTTGATGTTATCAAAATATTTTGGCCTTTGTGCTCTCTGGCCTTCATCAGGCTTATTACAAACTGAACCCATTATTAATCTACAGGGTAGATTGTTTTGTTTCATTGTTCCATATCTGCTCAGTTGTTCTTTGCTACATTTCCAATGATTCCAAGTACATACTGCCCAACCCACTGATTAAACTCACATTTACTATGTCACTAAATTCACAAACCAACAATTTAATCCACTAGGCTATTGTGGATAGTTGCAGAAGTAAATAAAAACTAGATGAGATATCTCTAAACATGGAATCAGAATGAGAATAATCTATCCCTGTAGATTAAATAAAGTTCTCAATTTGAAATTCCCTGTAGGTTACCTGGATTGATATATATCTGATGAAGACAAGAGGACACAACAGATAAAATGATGTGATAGCAACAACGAAGATGAGAACAATAGAATAACTAATAATAACTCTTCATCCAAAGAAATTAAGACAGAATTTGGTTATGTGATACACAAATGGAGACTTTTGGAAAAACTCCATAAAAACATTTGCATTGATGTCAAACCACCTGACATTACTAGACAGATGTAGATTTTAATGATTAAAACAATTTTTTCAATATTTGATATAAAATGTATTTTAGCAAGTCTTCGCACTTAATCTGTGATTTGTATAAATCAAGAAGAAACAGACTGTAAATGGTTAGGAATTTGATGTAAAAATGTTGCTCAAATTTGTCCACTGTCATAAACATTGCAGAGTCATTCCAACTAAACTTTGAGTAATAACTAAGCACAAGTAACTAACAGGAATCCTATTGGCAGACTGACTCAGTAAGTTAGGTATGTGTGGGCTGCATGTATACTTTCATTGAAGAGAATAATCACAGCAGGATTCTGAAACTTTCTCATAGCACATTGTATTACATTCTTTGAATGAAGACAGGCTTTGTTGACATTAGTGGTGATTGATTTCACTTGATCCCAAATCTGTTTCCTTCCATAATGTTGTAAAGCATCCATTGTTCAAGGTTCATCATAATTTGTTACATTTAAATTGTAAATTGCATAAGGAAGCCACACACCAAAGAAACTGACATAAACAAGCTGGGGATAATGATTTTCAGTGCTTTATTCTTTCTGATTAGGGGTCAGTGACCCATCAGTGATGGAAACGAATGGATTCTTAATAGAAATAGACAGCTATAACCCTTTGATTAGTTTCATTCTGGTTCATGCTGACTGCAGTCAAATTCCCTACCATTGCTAAGCTTCTGACAAACACACACAATAAGCGTTTAGTAACAATATTTTAAGTATTTTCCTGATTTCCAATGTGCTATAATGTTTATTATTATTAATAGCAGTTTATTTTATTCTTTAAATAATCAGACCAAAATGGAACTGTATAGCATTAATTTTCCCACTTCTGTAATACACGTTTGGAAGTGGATGCTTATTCAAGGAAATACAGTATTTGGTTCTATAACAATTGTGATTGCAAAACAAATACAAAATATTACTGACTAGTGGTGAGGAATATAAAAAAAAATTGTGTAATGCTAAACTTGTCTTAAAATCTTTTACTTAAACTAAACACTGATTATGAGTGTGAGATGAAAGCTGATACAGTCTGAGGCATGAGTAAGCCTGCCAATAACACAGACCAAAAACAGATTTGAATGTTTTAAGATACTGGGTAACCAAAGGATTCTGACAATGGGAGTATTTACCTTTAATTTTTTTATCAAATAGATTGTCTTTGATTATATTGGGACAGCTGCCATTTCAAGAAGAATTTCTTTTTAATATTGAAAAAAAAAAAAAAGCATATTTTTTGCTTATTCATTCTATGGAGAAGGTACCGTGAATGATCAAATATGTCAAAAGTGGTTTGTAAAGTTTTATGCTCTTCAAATAGGCAGAAGCATAACTATGATGAAACTGCCTGTCACTACTTGTCCATAACTATTGCTATTTTTTTTTACTGTGTCTATCTCAACTAGCAAAGGTGTTTGCTGTAGTACTATGAAATTATACAGGACCACAGCTATCAATTCCCATGTCTGTCATCCATATTGGTGATTTTTGCAATCCCCAACAATTTACAAATTGTCTTGTGCTGTGTATCTGTGGTTTTTGTGATGCAGCATAAAGGATTCTTCAACCTCTTTCTTTTCAATGACCAAAATAGAATATCTTTGAATGCCACCACAATTACCTGCTTCATGTCATGAGTAAATTTTCCTTTTTTGGTTATCATTTTATAAATTGTCCCTTGTATTTTCAATTTAGTGTATGATAAGCAGTAACATAACACACAAATGTTGTTTGTAAATGGTTCAAGTTTTTAAACCAAAAATTAACAGAAAAAAATATAAATTTTCTTATTTTGCTTATTAAAACAAAGTTAATTTTTAAGAATTAAATCCTAATGTTTTTTTTTTATTTTAAAAAATGAGTTGCTTTTAGAATAAATATAATAGAATTTTAATTTAAAATTTTGTATTGATTTGGTATTATCCTGAAAACCTAATCAGTCATCTCAAACTAATATACTGTGATATCTGGGACAATGTTAATTTCAAGTTCTGATGGTATAGAGTGAACCATTACATCAATGACCATAACTTTTTGAGCCTTTTTTATAATAGCTGTGTTTCAGTCTGGCAAAATAGCATCCTAAATGAAAGTGTGTATAAAGCAGAGGTATGTCATTGAATTACTCCATGTAGAAAAAATTGCACACATTGACGTTCATAAACATTTACTGGACTAAACTGTGGATATGAGTACAGTTAGTGACAACAGTGATGTGTGTATGAGAAGCCATGTTTAGGCCCATGAAACCGAACCTTGCTTGCAAGCCACATGCGGCTTTTTGACCTTTAATATGCAGCTTGCGAAAATATGTTAGCAGAGCTCCTTTTGTTATCACAGTCAATATAAAAGGTAAATAAGAAAAATTTCAAGCTTTATAATTATTTACTCGGTAAGAATTGAGACACAATTGGATTAAAATTTAAGTTTAATGTTCATGGTTAGTAAAAATATTTAAAAATTTAACTCGTAATTTCATGTCATTTGAACATTATTGTATGTGGCTCTTACATTAAGCAAGTTTAACCTGCGATATATATATGTGTGTGTGTGTGTGTAAAATTTCAGATATAACTAAACTATATCTGTAAAAGGACAATATGAATAAAGACAAAAGGAAAAATTATTTAACTGACACATTTCATCCTCTGATGGACTTTATCAAGGCAAATATAAGGATTTTATTTTGCAAGAAGTATTTATAAACAAAAGTAGAAATGTTGTTAGTTTTTCAAAATTTTTAAATTTAAGAGACACTCATAAATCTTCAACAGGTTAACTGAAAAATCTACATAAATTATGAAGGGTGCTAAATGATAATATTAATGTGTCTAATGAACAAAAGTGAGTAAATGATGTTGAATATTTTTTTAATCCAATTAGTATTTAAATTATTTTAGTATGGGATAAATTTATGCATTACATATTTTAAATAACAGGATATTATGAATTTAACCATTTTCTTCTAATTTTTAACATTTTTATAGTAGCCATGTATATTGACTTGGGGAAAGAGTAATTCTTTCAGGAAGGGCGACATTTGAAAAAATCTGAGGCACAGATTTATATTTTGATAAGATTCAATAGCAGCACTCTCAAGAATTTTCTGTCTAAGTAAGTTACTTTTTCTTTTAATAAGTGTGGTATTCTTTAGATCAAAGTTGTGGTTGAATTTATTTCTATGTATAATTAACACATTTGATATATTGTATATAAGACACTTTTATAGTCATAAATACATTTTTTAAAGTTTCTGCAAGTTTCTCCAATGTATTATGAAGAGCAGTTGTGACAATAATTCTGAAGCAGATATATATAAAATAAACTGTTACAACTGCTCTGTGGCACCTTGCATTATTAGAAATATTCCTAGAAATATGATTTAATTTTTTCTTACTCAGTTTATTAAACAGGTTGTTAATTTTTTTTAAAAACGGAAAATAACTGAGTTGAAAATAATTCACTAAGAGTGTACTAGACGATCCTAAGGAAAGAAGAAGGAAAAGAAAGGAAAAAGGAAGGAAGGGAAGAAAAGAAAGAAAGAGAAATGTATGACGCATGACCCAATTGAGGGTGGAGATAGGAGTCAGAAAGAGATTTAGGTCAGCGTCTTGGCCGATTTTCGAAAAGTCATTTTGATAAGAATGTCGGTCAGAGCACTTGGCCTACTTTTTGCGTGGAAAGGCTCATTGGATAAAGAGAAATTTTGGGAACAATGAAACAATCTTAATCAGAGAAGAAGTGTCTTTTGGGTTGAGGGGAGACCAGTGGAACGATATACAGAGAATTGGACACCCACGTTAATAAAGTAGAGACACTTCAATGTAGATAATTAAGATTTTCGACTATCAGGAAAAACAAAGAGGTAAAAAGAGGGACAATTGCTTTTGGCTCACAGAGGGGCGCCAAGAAGGCGGAAAAGATCCTTTCTAAAGTCAAGACTAATTAGCAGCGGGCTGTTTGACAAAGTCCAGGTGAGAAAGCCAAAGATTGTCATTTTGCGTACGTGCAAAAAGGGGCAAAATTGGATTTTGTTTTTTTTAAACAAGAACGATGTAACCACGCCCGCAAAACAGAGGGGAGAGGATGTTCGATCAATAACAATTGGTCGAATACGATCACGTGACCTGCGGAAGAAAAGGGAAAGAAATGTTCGATCAATAACAATTGGTCGAATATTTATCACGGACCTGCGGAAGAAAAGGAAAAAATGTTCGACCAATAACAATTGGTCGAATACGATCACGTGACCTGCGGAAGAAAAGGGAAAGAAATGCTCGATCAGGAACGATTGGTTGAAAAGGTCACCTGACATACGAGAGACTAAGAGAGATGGATGTGCGCCGCCCCACCAAAGGTACTGCGAGGAAGTAGGGGGCAAAACAATAGCGATAATGGAGAAGACAGAATTAATGCAGTTTTTGGAATTATCGAGAAAACCCCTGACGCCGACAGACCCACCCCAGTTTGTTGGGACGGCCAATAAAAGCAGGACCCCAGTCGACAGAAATCAGTTGGAGTTGCAGTTGGAGTTGAGAGTTGGACCCGCTGGCAGGGATAGAGCCTGAACGCGCCATCAGGCCCGATTCACTCGCCCCTTTGCGGGCAGAAGAATCCTCAGACAAGAAATCCTTCCAGCCCAAGTCGAAGACAGGAGAACTTCCAGCCCAAGTAGATGAAGAAGAAGATTGCCTGAAAGCCTGAGAAGAATTGGAGCTGCAGACAAGCCGAAAGTCGATGAGAAGTTAAAGTTCAGCTCGGACGGCAGTGAGAAGAGACCACCTCAGGCGACAGAGAGTTGCGGCTAAGTTGAAACAAGAAATCTTCCACCAAGTTGAAACAGGAAAACTACCAGCCCAAGCAGACGAAGAAGAAGAAATACAACTCAAGTTGGAGAGAAGAATCAACTGCGAATGATCGATAGAAATTAGCCCCAGTGTCGAACTGAACCACACTCCGACATACATACATGATTCTAGAAAGTAGGTAATTCACATTTTTCTATTGTGTGATAGAAGCTTGGTGCCATAGTCCACAGAGCGGGTCGGGAAATGAGAACACTTTTGTTTTTATGTAACGGACTTTAAGATATATAAAGGTTGTTACCCTTTTTTTATCAGCAATTTTGTTTGGTGTCGTGAGTTTTTATTTTATTTGTGTTTTGCCACCCCGTCGGACTCAACTTGTATCGCCCCGATCCCTGC
The DNA here is from genome assembly GCA_903632075.3 of Acanthosepion pharaonis. NCBI lineage: Eukaryota > Metazoa > Mollusca > Cephalopoda > Sepiida > Sepiidae > Acanthosepion > Acanthosepion pharaonis. The sequence goes on along the minus strand of CAHIKZ030004896.1, from coordinate 6,411,731 downwards.
TGGTCCCGTCTGTCTAAGATCTAAACACAGCGTGGGTAGACAGACCGGAGATCGGTATAGTTGCTTTAGTAACCAGGTATTGGAAGCGAGTCGGGAAAGGCGAGGCTGGTGATCATCTGACAAAAGGGTTGGAGTGGCACGCTTGGACCCAGGAGGAGCGACCAGGAGGAGCGACGTCACCGTTGGCGCCGTAACCAAAGGATCCGACACTGGGCCAGGTGTGTAACCGTCACAGCTCTTCATAAATAAAACTACTTGATAAATGCTTATGATAGTTGAATGCACTCAGAAAATATTTGACAATTTATGTTCAAATTCTTCCTGGAAGTGAACAAAATGGTTTGAACCATAAAAAAATTAATTAAAAAAAATAACAAAGAACTTTTGTTAGTCTTCGACCAAACCTGCATATAAAGTTGGTTGCCTGGAAGTAGAGATCCATGTTTGTGTGTGTATACGCACGCACACACATATGGCATGAAATTGTGAATATAAACTGTTTATGTTTGATTTATGTTACATTATTTACAGTTGAACTAATATCCTCATCTTTATTGTTACAATCGTAATGTTTTGCCTCATAATTTCTATGTCACCAAATTTACTAATTATCTTATTTGGTGACATAATTGTGAGTTCAATCCCTGGGCCAGGTAGTATGGATATACTAAGATACAGTGGAAACAGAACTAACAAAAATTGAACAGTACTAAAAAGAATACAAGATTAAATTTCCCTGTAGATTGAATAGAGGAGTGGTTCCCAAACTTTTTATTTTTGTCTGGGTCACATTTTCAGAATGAAAATTTGCTCATGTCTCACCAAATTTTATGTGATAAGGAGTACATTTAAAAATAAAAAAAAAACAGAAAGAAGGTTAAAGGAAAATAATCACGGATTCAAAGTCAGAACATTATTATTGATAACTCTCTCCTCCAACTTGTAGACCTTAGTTACTATATTCTCAATACTTGATATAATGCAAAAATATCACAATGATAAAATCAGTCAATAAATATTTATAACTATTTATATTGAGAATTACACGTAATCCATAATAATATTTTAAATTTTGAAATCATATTTATTTTTGGCATATGAAGATTTTTAAACTGTTCCTAAATCGTCTTTCAATTATTCCACCTCACCTGCTATCCTTTTCCGCTGCACTGTTTGGGAACCACTGGAATAGAGGGTTCAGTTCAAAAGTCCTTGAATGTTATCTAGAATGAGAGACGCCTAAATAAAGCTGGAGGGAAGAATGACTGAAACATTGTGATGGTAAAAACATGAGGATATTAATAGCTGTGTAAATAGGTGTGCCTGCCTATCGTCCAGTTTACACACCTTGTCTTTTGAAGTGCTGTAGAGGTTTATTGCTTGTTTCCAGCTTTGGATTGGGTTTCCAGTTACTTTTCTGGTAGTGAAAGAGAATGAGAAGATTTTAAAAGGAACCAGAAAGCCAATCCTAAAAAGAAAACAAGGGATAAACTTCTACTCTTCTAAAGTCTTCTCATTCTCTTTCACTCCCAGTAACACCTTGCATCTTAGTGGTGTTATTACTTTGCTTGGGGTGAACTGATTAAAAAAAAATATTTAACTGTAAATAATAAAATTCCTCATCCCAAAAATTCAGACAGAAATTATTCTTCTTTTACATCTGTATCCTTTCAAGATGTGTGCAATGATGACATTTCATAACCTTGCAGCCCTGTGCAACATTTGTCCTTTTGCCAAAACTCCACACTCCAATTCAACCATCCATTCATAAAAGCTTGTCAGATAGGTGGCCTGTTACCTTCTGCTGTCTCTCTTACTCTCAATATACCCTGTGAGTGTGAAATTCTCCAAGCCTACTTTTATCATTGCATGTCCAAGAAATATTTCATTTATCTCTTTCTGATTTTGAGTATAAGTGTCCTTTTTGTTTCCATTTTCCTTAAGACTTCCATATTGCTTATGTGCTCTATCCATGGTATTCTCAGCATCCTCCTGTAGACCCACATTTGTATTGCCTCTTCAATTTTACTGCTATACACTAAGATTGACATTACATAATTCTGCACTCTTTTCTAACTAAATTTTCCTGTTTCTTAATACTTTGCTTAGTGTTTCAAATGCATCTTTCACTAAACCAATACATGTTCAGATTTCAGTGTCACATTTTCCATCCTTTGTTAAAACGTTTCCCAGATATGTAAAATTCTGTAGTTGTTTAATGTTGACATATCCAATTCATAGTTCATGTCTTGGGTTTTTTTTCTTTTGCTGAAAACCAGACTTTCTGTTTTCATACAGTTGATGATTAGTCCCTTCTTGCTTTCCTTTACTGCTCTGCCTTGAAAATCATGTAGTTTTCTTTCTGCATCTGCCATTAACACAGTGTCATCTGCGTATCTTATATTGTTCATATTACACTTGCTGAGGATAAATCCTTCCTTAGGATAGACTCACTGTAGAGATTGAACAAATCCTTGTCATACATCCCTATTTTTGTGTACCTACTTATCATTTTCTGTGTGCAAATTGTTTGCTGCCAGCCAGACAGAAATTACTTAACATGTAGCACAACAATATCTTACATCACAGACATTTTTGCAGTTCTTCCTTAAAAGGGACAATTAATTTGCATATTCAGTTTTCAAAATCAAATTTTAAAAAGTAATTTTTGTTATTAATTTTCAGTTTGGTCTTTTTTTATCTTTATAAAAATGCAATTTTTGTTGTTTCAAATGAGTTTTATTAAAATCTGCTGAAACATTTATGTTGCTTTCAACTTTATAAGAAAAGGAAAAAATATGCAAATTTCCCAACTTTTTAAATCATTGGAAGGAAGGATAAAATTATAAAATTTTAATGTAAGTTTTTAGTTTAATCATTTGCCTTTTGGGGGATATACCATTTGCAATCTGAAAAAAAAACCCCAAAAAACAAGGATTTTCTACTTAGAGAAACCTTTTTCTTTTTTTTGTTGTTGTTGATTTTAAGAATTTTAAAGAAACATTTGGTTCATTTATTGACTTCATTTGTATCTAATTAACAACTGCCATTATTTTGGGATTGTCATTCACTAAACATGAAACAGTAAATTAGAAACTCAAACTAAATGCAAAGAAAAATAATTATGGAAACAATCTAATATCAAGCTGTCCACATGTACCATCCTAAACTAATCCCATGGAACCAACTATAGGCATTAATCACAATTGAAATAAAACAAAAATATTCTTTTTGTCAAACAAACAAAAAATTGTTTTCTTACTAATACAGTTTTAGAAGAATAATTCAAAAATAGTTTAATGTTCATCCAGGTTCAATTTACTATAGAAAAAGCTTTTGTTCATGTTAAATAAAGTATCAGTTCCCAGTTTGACATTGTTTTTTTTACATCCTATAGTGCAGTAATAACATTACAATCTATAACAAAGAAAGGTGTTTAATCTTGAATTAAATTTATATTGTAAAATATTTTAACATGTCTTTAGCTTTTATTTTTCTCTAAAACAATTGAAAGATTTCTTACCACTCTTTCTGCTTAAAAAATTCCATATAGTCTCACTCAAATGTATTATAAATTGTCAAAGAAAAAATCAATTAATATTTGTGTACAGATGAACCTTGTGCTACAGTTTCTGCTGCCTCTCTGGTCTTCTGTCCCAGGCAATGTGGGTAACTTTTGCTAGTATATATATATATAAATATATAAACTGGACACTGAGATCAACACCAAGTGGCAACAGTCTGTTTCATGCTTCAACACAATCTTCAGACCATTTTATATTTGATATTTACATACGCTCTATCTCTGATGTGTAAAAATGTCAAATAGAGTATATCTGTAAAAGAACAATATGAATAAAGACAAAATGAAAACTTATCTTAGCCAATGCATTCCATCCTCTGAAATTTGCCTTGGTAAAGTACCTCAGAGGATGAAGCATGTTAGCTAAGTTTTCATTTTGTCTTTATTCTATCTCTGATATTGAGCACTTTTATTCAGAAATATAGCACATCTTAAAACTATATTTTTTATCATATATATATATATATACATATATATATATATATATTTTATCATAATCCTTTCATATTCACAAATATTTTTACATATATTACAATTGAATGCACTGTAACAGTACTTGGGAAATAAAAGTAATTCTCACTGTTACAGTGCATTTCTTGCCTTATTCAATTGTAATATATAGAAAACTACTCATGAATATGAAAGGATTATGATAAAAATAAGCAGACATAATGTTTGTAATTTATTTAATCAGACATGCCTAAATATATATATATATATATATATATTAGGTAGATTAATTTTGGAACTGTAGAAAAAAATAACTCAAGGAAAGTTGCAAAATAACATCAAAAATTACCACAAAAAATATTTTTCTTCAAAACTGTGTTTATTTGAGGAATTAAACTTAAAGACAAAATAAATTGTGATTTTTATCATTATATTGGTGTCACTGAAAACGTAGGTTAAATTAAAACCGATTCTTAAGGAAAAGAAAATACGCTTAATAATGGATATTTTTAAGTTTAGTATCTATTCTCTTTATTAATAAATTAAATGAAATTACCAAAAATAGAAAAATAAAACACACTAAAAAATATTTAGTTTAAAATACAAATAACTACTTATGAACGCAGTCTTATTTACTGGATATTTCTTCGGTATTTACCAGTAGTAATTACTTCCTCTTGTAAGTTTGTTTTATTTTTGTTTATGCTTTTAACTAGCACAAATATCTATTCTATTTTTCATCAAAATATGCTTAACTATTTAAAAACAATACAACTTTTATAATTATTGTAATTTGTTTATATTTGCAAAGTTAATGTGTTTTATTAAAAAATTACACAAAAATATTTTTGAAAATAAATTTGAAAATAAAGTTCGAAATACATTATTAAATTAATAGTAATGTTTACTTACCTAAAAGTAGTTAGTTCTGAGATTAGCTTGTAAAAAAGCCCTTTTTACAAGCTAATCTCAGAACTAACTACTTTTAGGTAAGTAAACATTACTTTTAATTTAATAATGTATTTCGAACTTTATTTTCAAATTTATTTTCAAAAATATTTTTGTGTAATTTCTGATAATACATATATTTTCTTTTTCAGATATTTTAATAAAAATGGCAGGAAAAAAACATCCCAAATGGCCTTATAGCCTTATCAAAATTCCACGGTATGCTATTGAGTCGATCAGGGGGTGATGAATCTTCCAGCCTTGCCAATGCCTTGCTCTTGGATTTGAGGTCTACGGACCTTCTTATCCTCAATATTAATATAAAAGATATCTATATAGATAAATATAAAATTGACAGAGAAAAGGCTAAAGTGAAAACAAATGTCCATCAAAAGCCAGATGAAAAGGTGGAAAATCTTCTTTGTATTGGAGTTGATAGGAGAACTGACAAAGACACACCAATGTACAAGGAAATAGTGGAAACTAGAATGCCACTTGACTGTCACAAAGGAGATGACATATGAAAGTGAATATCTGATACATAGGGTTCTTCCAAATATTGGTGCAACTGGTGCTGTTCTTGCCAAGCAAGTGGCTGATGTTTTGCCTGAATTCAAAAGTGTGAGCACTATCAAGGTTATCCTTGTTGACAACACTAATGCCAATACAGGCTGTGAAGATGGATTTGTTGCACTTCTAGAAAGAAAACTTAACAGAAATCTTCACACTATTGGTTGCTCCTTGCACAAAATAAACTTCCATTTAGAGATCTTTTTAAACATGTAGATGGTACCACAAAAAGCCCTACCACATTCAATGGTCGATTGGGTAAATTATATCCAAATGATTACCATAATGTCAGATCTAATTATATATATATATATATATATATATATATATATATATATATACACAGTCAATGACAAAATTATTCATGCACCCATTAATTTTGAATATTTTTATCCATTTCTCAGAATCTAATGCCTGTATGATGCTGTTTTTTTATATGTTAATAAGCACACAAAAAAGAAATATAAAACTCAATTTTCAGAAGAATAGGTTAAATATGATAAATTTAACAGGTGAATTATACAAAATAGGAAAAGACAAAATTATTCAGTATTAATTATACAGTATGAGCATTGAAAAAATTGAAAAATTTTCACAATATTAATGGCTTCACATCTTTATAATTTGCTGCAATCATTTTCTAAAGTTTTTGATGAGATTTGATCAAGTTTTTTCTGGGATTTTCTTCCATTTACAATGGTTACACATTCTAATTCTTGAAGGTTTTTGGTGACCGACAATTTATTCGAATTTTCAATTCTTGCCATAGATTTTCAATAAGATTCAAGTCAGGATCATTGAATGCTATGGCAGAAGTGTAATCTTCTTTTTCTGAAACCACACATTCATGGATTTAGATGTCTGTTTGGGATCATTATCTTGCTGGAAATTAAATCGCCAACTTAGATAAAGAATTTACTGTATAAAATATATGCTCTGTTATAATAAATACATTGACCTCTCTGTGGAGTTTTAATATTTGATATTACTAGGATCCACCTGGATTATATACTAATGGATCTATTACCTGTACAATATATATATATATATATATATATATATATATATACCTGTACTATATATAGAAAATTAATGACATCTTCTCTCTTAACTTCCTTCCCCCTTTTTCTCTCTATGGGTTTTTTCTTCTCTACCCCTTCGATATCAATATATAACTTCCATTAAGTTAACCGTTTAAATGTGTCAATATCTGTTAACTCACTTATGTCTTCTCTCTCCCTCCTCACTTCGTTAATTTACATATGTTTAATACGGCCAGTCAAAAATGTGTAAATTTTCTTTTCATTTTTTGTTTGGAAGTAAAGTCTGATGATCCGCAGCCCTTTTAAAAGGGCTGTGGTGAAATAATTTATTACATGGAACCTTAAAGTGGTCTGTTTTTATTTAAATTATATATATATAGATATATATATATATATATATATATATAATCAATAACAAAATCTGTTACTCAGAGTTTTATGTAATAACAATCATCATATTGTATAAATATACATATATTTACACAGACTATCATGCTGATAATTGTTATTACAAGAAATTCTGAGTAGCAGATTTGGGTACTGATAATATTATTATATCATATATTATATTTAAGATTTGTTGATTTTGGCACTGAGACCTCAAGTTATTTTATATTTTAAGCTTTTAGCTTATATTCTTACTATTTGTGTGTGTATATATATATATATATATATATAAAGACAAGAGGAAAAACTATTCTTAAATGATGCGTTTCGTCCTCTGAGGGACTTTATCAAGGCAAATGTAAGGATTTATTTTGTTGCACATGTTTATATACAAGAGCTAAGATGTCATTGGTTTAACAAGGCTTTTAAATTTGAGAATGTTCATGAATATTCATCAGATGGTTGAAAGCTCAGTACCTGGTAAATATTCATGAACATGAATATGGCATAACAATATATAAATATTTATATACAGGAATCCCTCGATTAGTGTGGCTAATGTGTACACTAGTAACTGTAAAAAAAACAATTTTCATTTACTATGGTTAAACTGAAGAATGTTTTACCACACTAATAGATTATGTATGCATTTGGTATATAAAGAATTTTAGTGCATGAATTGGAAACGCATTAATCAAGAGATGCCTGTATCAAGAACTGTTTTGAAAGAAATGATATATGACAAATTAGAAAGTTTGTACAATTTGTCATATATATATATACTAGCAGTAGAGCCCGGCGTTGCCCGGGGATGTAACAGTAAGAGATAGATCAAGTATCGACCATCATAAAGACTGAAAAATAAAATTGACAAAGATTATTGTTTAAGGTTGACGGACACGCATGTCTTAATTAGTTTTTTTTTTTTTTTTACTTAATTGGTCAAACCCAAATTCAAACAAAACATTGTTTACAATCGTTATGAGTCTATTGATTGGTGAATAGAATTTTATTATAAACAATTGTCTTGTAAATGGAATTTTAAAGCATTCTGAATGTAAAAATAAAGAAAAAAAGTGTGCAAGACAATAAGAAACACTACCTGCCAAAAAAAGAAGTGAAGTTTTGTTGAAATCGGTTGAAAAATGTAGGTAGCCTTTCTCTGTAATCTTTTACAATTTATGATTTTTTACTTATTGAATACAGTAAAAAAATTGCATATTTTGCTTGTGGTGATTCATAATTAGAATTCTGATTTGAATATATTTTCTACTCGTTGTTTCTAATACAAAAAATATTAACTTTATTTGGGTTTATTAATTTATTACAAGTACTGTGTTCTTTCTTTAATAATTATCATCTTCAAAATATTGTTGTTTTTTTTTGTCTATCAGATTTCTTACATCGGCATTTTTAAATTATTTCTTAATACTTTCTTTTAAATATTGAATTAATTTCAAATAGAACCAATGCCTTATTGATCTGCCTTGTAACAAATTGCAAAGGGAATTGTAAAACGGCCCTAAAAGTGCGTGGAATTATCTTTCCCTAAAGATAAAGAATTATCCGATTTTTCGATTCATTACAATCAGTAGAGATCGTTAGATTATTGTTTAGGTTGACAGACACGCATGTCTTAGTTTTTTTGTTTTTTTTTACGAATTGGTCAAACCCAAACTCAAACAAAAACATTGTTTTCAATCGTTATGATGAGTCCCACGATTGAATAGAATTAGAATTTTATTATAAACAATTTTTAAAGCATTCTGAATGTATAAATAAAGAAAAAAGTGTGCAAGACAATAAGAAATACTACCTGCCAAAGAAAAAGTGGATGTTTGTTTTATCGGCTGAAAAATGTAAGAAATCCGATCCCATATATAAAGACACACACACACACACACACACACACACAAACAACCTGGGTTTTTTAACCTAAGTCACTCCACGGAATCACTAAAACAGAGCATAGTCTGATGAAAAAGACGCCAAAGTTTATGAAAACAAAATTTTATCATCAAAATGCTTATGTTTTTATGAAGAGGATATTTTTTTAATTATTTTTTAAAATTTTTCCATCTTTTTAGAATATTCTAAATTTTGATTTAAAAAACCTTGTTTCTCTTTGTCGCAACAAGGGGTAGTAAATAACATAGATAATTTTTAGTGCGTTTTTTGTATTTACACACATTAATTTGAAAAATCTTACAATAATAAAAATAATTGTCAGATGTTAATGAAACTTTCATA
>CAHIKZ030004896.1:6170000-6397500 GCA_903632075.3 Acanthosepion pharaonis | reverse complement strand
AATTTATTAATAAAATGAGATAATGTAAATTTTGACTATGAAAGTGCATATCAAATATTATAAAATATTTTTTTAAATCATTTCACCCATCTAAGATGCAAGGGGTTATTGGGAGTGAAAGAGAATGTGAAAACTTTAGTGAGGAGAAAGGACAATAAAAGAACAGGATTCGGGAAGACAGAAGATAGTGACTGGTGTTATGGTAGATGGCAGAGAAGCAAGAAACCAGTAGAGAGTTCCACAGGTGAGAAGTGGACTGCTTTGTTTGTGGGGCCTATACCAACTGCATCACCTGAAAAGGGGTAAGACCTACACCAATAGGGGCCATCTACAGGATCAAATATAAATGACAAATATTTACTTATCCTGAAACCAATTTAATGGTTATAGATTTAAATATATAAGCAATTAATATCATAATCATAAACCAAAAAAATGTTCATAAAATTAAATATAAACAACCATTTATTTATCACTGAATGAAGTGCAAAAAAAGAAAAAAAGACTGATTTTGATATTAAATAAACCAACAAAGTTTGACATTATATAAAATCAACCAATTTAATCCACACTACCAAATAACAATAAAAACATTTCCTAAACTACTGTAGGGGTTGGTCCTTGCAACCAATTCTTTCTCTCTTTCTTATGTATACCTTTACAAAACTGAGATCATTTACTTTGGACTGAGAAGCTGCATTCAGTGCCTCTGAAATCCATGCCAGCTGCCACCAGAATTCCTGAGTCCAAGACTTTGAACCCAGCCTTCCAGAAGTTTAGACAAGGCCCAGTGTCACTAGAGAGATTGATGTGGGAAGGGTTAATTTTGTTGTAACAAGAGCTATATAAACCAATTGAAGATTAACCCCAAGAATCTCTCATTTTATTTTTCATCGTGAAGATATTTTTTTCTTAATATTGCACCCAACATGGCTTGACCAGTGCTGCAAGACTACAACCTTCGATCTTCTACTGCTCTGAAATCAAGAACACAACATGGGCAGAGACAGTGTGATCGAAGCAACCAACAACCAGCTTGGACCAGCGTCAGCAATGACCAGCGCAGAATTGGCTCATGGTTAAAGCATAGTCCTAAGACCTTGAGGACCGGACAACTAAGCATGGTTACACCACCAGATGTAGGCAGTGGCAAAAGGTGTTACACCAAGTTTAGAGTAAAAGATGTTAAGTTTAGGTTAATAGATACCAAGTTTAGATTAATAAATTAAAAGATACCAAGCTTAAATTAAAAGAAGCCAAGTTTCAAGATTAATACCAAGTTAGATTAGTATATTAAAAGATACCACTATTAGATTAGTAGATTAACAGATACCAAGCTTAGATTCAAAAATACAAAATTAGATTAGCAGATACCATGCTTACATTAATAGATACCAAGCTCAGATTAAAGGAGAGCAAATTTAGATTAAAAGAGATGCCAAGTTGAGGCTGGTTTAATATATATTTAGTTTAGATTAATAGATACATAGATCTAGTTTAAATTGATAGGTTAACAGATACCAAGCTTATAATAAGGTCTACCAGACTAACTTTCTAACCATTACACTTGAGCAAGGTATCCAACTATACATAAATAGGTATAGGGTGACCCCAAAAAACGGGAACTTTTTAACAATCCAATAAAACCAAGAGTGATGCAAGAAAAATATTTTATTCATAGTAATTGAAACCTTAAGAAACAATGATGGAATTTTCATTTTTTTAAAATTACGTCCTGTATATGGCGTCCTCCTGTACGAATGCATTCTTGAAATCTGCTGTTGAGATTCCTCATTGACTGCTGCAACATCTCAGCTGGGATACTGTGAATTTCATCTTGAATTCTAAATGGCGAAATGTTTACTTACTCAAGGTCACTGTCTCGCAGTGTTGCCACTTGCTCATGTCTGGCAATACACACTTCAAAAATTACCGTTTTTTGGGGTCACCCTGTATATATAACATAGCCAGCACATTTGTCATTTTGGCCAGGTCCAAGAAGTTCTTGGAGGCTGTCCTTTCAGGCAACATCAGTAGCCTGAGTAATATGCAATAAAATGCAACTAAGAATTTAAGGTTACAGAAAATACTAATCCAAACTTTGTTTAAAAATAAGTTTTCTTTTGTTATTTAAAAAGTTTTCAACATTTAGCAGCAACTAAATAATAAAATATAAAAGGGTGTGCAGGTAAAGTAATGGATATCAGTGCAGAAAATGAAAACGGAGCTGGGTTCAAATTCCAGCTTAGTCAGTCAAATTTGCCTTTGCATCAATGCTCATCATAAAAGCATGAATCCATCTTGTTTTCTTACAGCTATGGGATCTCTAGCCTTGGATTGCAACCAGTCTAAGAGAAGGAAAACTTTCAATACTAAACAATAGAGAAGGCGAAAGTGAACCTCTTGACTGTCTTTCTCAAGAAGACATTCAAAGAAAGTAAAAAAGTCTATAGAGAGTCATGGTTGCCTATGTCCTGAAGAGACATGGCATTTAGACTTCAGGGGGGGGGATTCCCTTTTCCAAGATGTCATGGTAATTAATAGATAATAAAGAAATAACAGTAATGATTAATCTTTATGCCCACAAAAATCAGTGTGCCAAAAAGATGGCTATTCTTTTGACTCTGCTATTACTGTATATAATTTGACTCCCTCAGCAATGTTTATTTACAAGATAACAAAACTATATGAACCAAGTAAAATGCAATATTTATCATTTAGCTTTTTATAAAGAAATACATTTGAAAAGAAATCTTTTTACTCAAAAATTTATTAAAAAATTATAAAATTATCAAAATATGTAAACCAACTACAATACAATATTTATTATTTATCATTTTATAAATAACTATGAAAACAATTTATTTTTGATTCTAGAAAAATATCAATGAACTATTGTCAATTCTCAAAAATAAAAAAATCCACTTTCATGTTTGTGTTTATTAAAACAATAAACATTGCTGAGGATGTCAAAAGTTTTTTACAGTAATAGCAGTGTCAAAGGAATAACCATCCTTTTGACACAAACCATTTTTTGTGAGCACAAAGTTTAAACATTGCTGAAAAAGCAACCCGCTTATATCCTGAAGGAGCAAGGCATTAAAAAAATAACCAATAGAAAATAAAAATAAATACAAGGTAACTATAAAAATCATAGAACAGAAACATAGAATTTAATAACTTTATGTTGCATCAGTTTTTCAAAACATTTCAGCTGGGAAACTCTCCAGCCTTAAAAAGGCTACAAACACACTGAGTAATCCATAGAATGAATATCTGCTTCTAATCACATATTTATCACAGTTAAAAAAAAAAAAAAAAACTTTATTGATTTAATTTTTTCTTAACATAAAATTGTCTCTCTAGGGTACACAGAGTTATATGCCTAACAATAAGACTTCAAATGTGCCAGGAAGAGCACTAGCCAAAAATATTGTATTTAAAAGTAACTAAATGGGCATGATGAAACCATTTATTTAGAATATCTTATAAGTACAAAAAGAACAATAGTCAATAGAAAATAATAATTATACATATAAGAGCTTTATTTTGTCAGTAATTTCTGAAAGCTGACATTACCTTTCTTCCTGGTTTTCAGTGCAAAAGACTGAATGCCAAAACCTTTCTAGAATAAATTCAAAGATGTGATATATGTCTTATATACATTATATTTAGCAAGTAAACATGTAGTCAATGTACTAAGTAGAAAACCTTGTTTTTTTTTTAAACCCTTAAATTGACATCCACTGTTCGGGGCAATTGAAAGCCTTATTAAAGAAAATGTGCCTCTTGACAGGGATTGAACCTTTGAACCTGCATCACCTTTATCATGGAAAACCAACTTTAAGCTATACATACTTAATTACTCAGCCACGATAGACATCACAACATTAATTACTTATAAATATTTATTTGAAATAATAACGAAAACATGTTATATAATCACTACTCAAATGCAATCATGTTTCAGCACTATAAGTGCATGTTCATCAGGCGATGGTGATTTACTGGAAATTAAAAGAATTTTTTTAAAAGTTGAAAAAAACAGTACCCCTTCAAGAAGAGAAAGGGTAAAACAAAATTTAAAGTTTAAAAACAGGCTAGGGGATGATTTAAATTAACCAATTATATATTCTGTTTATACATTATTTTTATAGATACAAATATTTAAGTAAATGCTCTGTTTATAATAGACAGTATTAACTACATTTACCAGCCTGAATATCTGAGAAATTTCATAGAAAATATGTCTTTCAATAAGAATCGAACCTGTATCCTACACAGAACCATCATTTGGCCTTACGTGCTATACCATTTAGCTACAGAGGAAGCATCTGGTTAGCAAAATCAGTTTAAAAGTTCATATTATGAATTGAGAACAAAAGGACATCATCAGTAGTATACAGTTAGCAATGACATAAGTAAAGCTTCAAACTTGACATTTGTAAATAAAACAAATTACAGATAACTCTTTAAGAAATCAGGAATCAAACTGAGACTGTAGTTATATTATGAACAAGACTCCTACTTCTAAAATTATAAAATAAATCAATATTTTTTTATTCTGAAAAATGTTGTTGGTAAAGAAAGGCCTAATGAATGTTAAAAAAAATTTATTCTAATGCAGACCAGTTAATTTTGATTGATTACCTAACACAACCAAGCTTAGAGCACCTGGTATTCCCAAGCAGCCACCCATGTAAGTACTGATCAGGCTCAACGTTGCTTAACTTCTGTGATTATATGAGAACTTGTGTCTCAACATGATATGGACATAAGCCTAATAAAAAATTGAACAGACAGATCTTGTCAGTATTGCTTAAATACATACACACACATTATTTATATATATGAGAATTTCAGAGTATATAAAAAGTAACATATTTTAAAGTTTTCATTTTGTAAATAAATGCTTTATTAGTTATATATACAAGGGAAAGTCAAAAATTATCTGCATTCTTATATACAGATATGTTATGGTGAAAGTGCAGATAATTTTTTACTTATCTCATATGTGTGTGTGTGTATATATATATATATATATATATATAATAAATGCACATATACCTATACATAGCTCTATTTAACTACATTCAGCACTGTTTTGTTTACACCAGAAATTAAATAGATATTTATTTGCTTATCTGCGTATGCACTCTCACACACATATACAGTTATCTCATTATTTAGTTTATATTTACACTTATATAAGAACAGAGAAGTGTGTGTGTGTGTGTGTGTGTGTGTGTGTGTGTAAGTATACCAACACATACATGTATGTAAGCAATCACTAATGTTTATATAAGTCACATCTACTATGATAAAAAAATATGCCAAACACATCAATGCAGATAAGGAGCTGCTGCTGCTGCTGCTTCTGCCTCCACTTGTATTATTCAACTAGTCACCTAGTTACAGTAGCTGACGGTCAAAAAAGGTCAAATCCTTGTCAATGCAGATCCATTTAGAGTCAATGTAGGTTAGACCAAACAGGCTGATTGGGTTATCTCTGCCAGCAGGTCATATGCAATGGTGAATTAGGCCAGGACTCATCAGCTTTTCTACTTAGATAAATAGCTCTAAACTCCCTTGCTTGAAGGAGGAAAACACAGATCAATTCCCATATAACACAAGGTCCTTATTGCAGGGATTGGGAGCTGCAGTAGCTCAGCTAGCAAAGATGTTAGTTCCTAACATACTGTACTCCAAAAGGGTAACTTAATCATAGTAACACATTTTTAGCAAGGTCTAAAAGACTAAAATCTGAATTATCTGCATGATGATTTATTTCTCTTGGACATCATATTAAAATTTTTGAATAAAAGTAGTGGTCAACCTCAGCTGATACCCAGAGTTTATTTAATCGTTGAGTTAGTGCAGAACTATGCTTATGTTAAACAATAGACTATTGTTTTTTAGAGAAAAGTATTTCTGCTCTGACGTCCTCAGTTTGACCTTTGGGGTCAGATACAGGACAAAACAAAGGAAGTTGATTTTGATTGCCTAGCATGGGAATGATAGATAGAAAAAGATTTTTCAGGGAGTCAAGTCTTAACTGTCAAACAATGTAAATGTGTTCTCTGTTGTATTTTGAAACTTGCTCCCCAAGTTGCTCTCCTGCAAGTACTTATCTCAGAATATTAGATAACATTTTGTCTAACACTTATTGAAATCATTTTAAAGATATCTTGAATGAAATCAAAAATGTAGGGGTCTAAATATTTTAACCTTTATCACTCTGTATATGTCTTATACAAAAAGCATATCCTGCTACTGAAGGTGACTGATCACTGAACAATAATGTGTTTGAATTTTATAATTGTGTTGTCATAACCTGATGTAGAAACAGAAAACAACTTTGAGTGAAATTAACAGTAAGGATATCACAACTGAGAAGCCTTGAAAAATAATGCAGAGGAAAGAGAAGTAATATTAATAATGTAGTGTGCTAAAAGTTAAATTTCTTTAAAATAGTTTACTTTTTTAAGCTAAATAGTCATGTAATGTTAATAATATCTGATAAGAATATAAGGCTAAATTTTTTATACATAAAATAACTGTCTATATCTCCGAGATGAGATATTATGATTGTTTACATTTTTTATATTAATCAGACTGTTATCTGAATAAACATTGCTATATTCACAACATGGCTGTTGTAAGCTCTGGCCTTCTTCAGGTGATTGGAAGTTCAAACCAAACACTTTATTTCATCCACCAGGATAGATTGTTCTAGTTCCTATCTCAGATACAGGAAAACAAAGGAAGTTGTTTTTGCTTGGCTAAAACTAGTGTGGAAATGTTAGAGATTGAAAGGGATTTCAGTGAGTTAAGTTTTACTATGTAGAAATGTTTTTTTGGGGTCTCAGAAATGACTAGTTAGAAATGTACACATTGACATGTTTAATAAACTAGTAAGATTTAAAATCACTTTTGTTGAAGTTCTCTTCTTTTATCT
Organism: Acanthosepion pharaonis; assembly: GCA_903632075.3. Lineage (NCBI taxonomy): Eukaryota > Metazoa > Mollusca > Cephalopoda > Sepiida > Sepiidae > Acanthosepion > Acanthosepion pharaonis. Next base: position 6,390,542 of record CAHIKZ030004896.1, on the reverse strand, counting down.
CCAAACTAAAATCCAACTAGCAATCACCTGACTGAGAGAAAAGAGTGAAGATATACAACAGTGTATTAATTGACACCATCACCCAAGAGAACCTCCAGAAGAAGAGGCTATACAACAAGAACACACAGATGCCTGGTAGGATCTTTTCCTAACCAATAAAATATATAAAATCTCAGTTCTGTTTTTTCTTGTCTTGAATCCAGAATGCTGTGATTGCTTGTCTGTATCCCCTTTTGTGTTTTAACACCATTCTTAGTTTGTAAATTTTTGCCATGTTACTGTTGATTTGCCTTACATATATTGCTCACTTGCTTAATATCAGTTTTGCCTTGTTCTTTTCTTTTCTTTCTCTTGTTATTGCTTAATGTAAACTTTGTCAATTATGTTTGTTGGACATTTCTGCCAATTACATTTAACCATGGCCAATTACTCTACAGGATGATGCCTTACTGATTTGTCCACAGAAGCAGGTATAATTCAAATTTAATTATATAGTCACATTCTTCTTTATTCAAAATCTCTCTAAGCTATTAATGCATTAAATGAAATTCTAACAAACTAAAACCAGAGAGTGTTATGAATAATCAAGAGTGGTCTCCCCTTGTTTTGTTACTCACCTCTTTGAAAGAGCTATTTCTGTTTACTGGGACTATAAAAGGACACTATACACAAATCCTGTATTCTCAGTTGAATAAAGCTTTCTTAAAGCCTACACCTGTGTACTTTTGTCATTACAGAGAGCATCTTAAAAGTGATTATACATTGATGTTTTTCAAGTTTTCTCTTCATTGATTTTAACATATTTCCAAATATCCTATCAGTAGACTTAGCATATGGTGGCTTCAAATTATGAAATTTGAGACATTAAAGCTTAAAGATAAAAATAAAACATGAGCAGTGATTTGCTACAAGTCAAAGGGGATAAAAGTGTTGATTGTACTCATCTAGTTCAGTCTCCGGATAATCTAACCTAGCCCAGTGGAAAGATAGATCAGTAACATAAAAGTGCTGGTAAAATTCATCTGGTTCAATTCTTGGCTGAGATACAGTGTTTAATTAGAGTAGTATTATAAATGACTTGATAAGACTCATTTATTTCAATCCTTGGGTGATTTACACTAGCTCAGTGGAGAGACAGTTTAGTATCATAAAAAGTCAGGCTTACAAGTTCTGAAACTTCCTAGGATGTAAGACAGTATAAAAATGAAAACAACCCTCACCGGACAAAATCATTCTCTTCACTATTCTCTGAAGTTTACTAAATCCTATCGACACCCAAGAAAGGTCAACATAGTGATAAAGACAATAAAAGCCAACCATAATGACAAAGACAATTAAGATGAGGAAACTTGTTCAAAAGAATCAATGAATAATAATAACAATATTTAGTCTAAAATAATTCAAGATTTCTTTTAAATTAAGAAATAATGCATGAAGGAAAATATGTAATTTCAAGAAACCATTCTTTTTCTCTGATAAATGTTCATGAATTTCAATTATAATTTTGAACAATTTTTAAACAGTTTTATTTTATTTAAAATTTATAAATGTCAATCCATTTCAAAGTAAACCTAAATATTAAGGAGGTGAATATATTTCATCATGTAGAATTTGATGCAGGAAAAAAAAAAGACAAAATCTAGACAAGTTTAAAAATGACTAGATAGGCTCATCTATCATCCAGTTCATACTCCTCCCTGATTTTTTGAACAGGAGTAAAAGTTCATTCCTAGTTTCCTGTTTAGGATTGGATTTCCAGTTCTTTTAACTCTGTATTTCTGACGTCTCTGCCTAAAATCTTAAATTTTATTCAGTAATTATTCTTATTTTTTTCCTCTCCTAGTAAGAGTAGATAGGTTTCCCTATCATCTGGTTCACATTCCTCCCTAGTCATTTGATCAGGAGTAAAATTTCATACCTTGTTTCCTGTTTAGGATTGGGTTTCCAGTTCCTTCTAACGTATCTACCTGAACTCTGAAATTTTATTGGCTTATTAAATCTTGACCTCTTCAAGTCTAGAATTAGCTATCTTTCCTGTTATCTTGCATTTTCTTATGCTAATACAACTCCATATAGTAGCCCTCTACCTTGAGTGGCTCTTGGATGAAGAGTAATAAAAAATAAATAAATAAATGGTACTTAGCAGGAAAGCTGCCACAGCAGAAATTTGTTTTGTACACATTTTGAAATATATAGACATCTACTGAAGAAATTAACTATTAACCTTAGAATTAATAAAAAACAATTTTTCTATCCTAATTTTGACATGAAAGATGAAGCAGAGGTTTGTAACAAAGCAAAGAGAGAAAGAAAGAAAAAAGAAATTCTGCTAGACAAGTTCATAGAATGTCAAAACAATAAAATCATAAGAAAAATGGAAAGATCTGGTCAAGATGGTCAAAATGATCTTTTTAACTTTGCCAGAAATTGATTTGACACAACATGACACAGACTTTCAATGCTTTGGAGGCCAAGATGGGTCAAGTAGCTGGCAATTTCTAGGTCTTTCTTCTCTTCTCTGGGCTAAACTAACCCAGACACAAAAGAGGGTTAGAAGGCGGAGACCATTATAGGAAAACAATTACTGTATCCATAAAGTACACTGACACCAGGTAACACATTGAAAAGAGGAGGAGAGAAGCAAAAATGATGACCAGAAAGAGGCTGGCAATGTTACTACTATACTATTTCAGTGTGCTTAAATGAAGAGGTGTTATAGCTCATGTGGTAAAGTTTAATTTACAGCTGTTCTAGATAAGTAAACGGCAAAATTATTAGTCAGAAATTAATTTATTAGTAATTATTTATTAATTAATTCAATAGTAATTAATTAACTGAATAGTAATTATGAATTAGTTGAATAATAATTAACAGAATCATAAATAATTATTAATTAACAGAATAGCAATCATTAATTAGTTGAATAATAATTAACAGAAAAGTAAATAATTATTAATTAACAGAATAGTAAATAATTATTAATTAAGTGAATAGTAACTAAATTTTAAACAATGTAACTTAAATTCAATACTCCACTACCCAGACTACTGGCTGGGATCAAAGCGAAGTATCTTCTCTTCACCTCTGCCATGTTTCTGCTTTTAACTTGTTCATGAAAAAAGCTTTAAAGGATGCCTTAGCCTAGAGAAACCAATTCTGCAGGAGCAGCTTCCTCATTACATTAAAAGATGAAGGACCAGTTGAATACCTACATCAGCATGACAATAGTCACAAGGACTTGGCAATTTTGGGGTTGCCCAATGGCAACTCCACATTAAAAACAACCTTGTGACACATCTTGCTACCATGGGAGACAAGTAAATATACCTAACCTTCAGGTTAGGATCAAAGTGAAATATCTGTTCTTCACCTATATCCCGTGTTTGTCTTAGCCAGTTCACAGAAAGAGCTTCTGGGGATGCTTGATCTCAGTGATTCCTTGCAGTAGAACCTTCCTCATTGTACTAAAGAGGGACGGTTATTGCCTGCCATAGCCACTATGCTTTTCTATTAAATTATAATAATAATATAATTTTAATATTAAACTATAGCTTTTATAAGTTACTAAATTTATTTTCTGTCTATATTTCTGAGATGAGGTATTATGTACATTATTTACAATATATCGTCCTCATCTTTGTCGCCATATTCATTACAACGTTTCGGCCGTTGTATGCTCCGGCCTTCTTCAGGTGGTTGGAATGTCGAACTGAACCCTTTATTTTGCTCACTGGGGTAGACTGTTCTAGTTCCACGTGCCATGTTTAATGTCCTCAAGGACACATGGTACAGTGGATAAAGGCGTTGGTTAGATCCAGTGACAGGACCCAAAGAGTGTGAGTTCAATACCCGGTTAAGGCAGTGGAGAACTTTCAGAGGGAAAATTAACAGGAGATAACTGATAACTGACATACATCAAACACGGCACATGGAACTAGAACAGTCTACCGCAGTGAGCGAAATAAAGGGTTAAAGAGTAAATTTATTTTGTTTTCTACAGCAATTATATTACACTAGAATTCTTCTACAGAACTCTTTTTTAATGTAATAGATTATGATTTTTCAATGGTAAAAATATTCCCCAATAGTTTTAATGTAATAATATTGCATGATTATTTTTATAGTATTAATACTGGGTAATACGATTTTTTAAGAGTAATAATAATGTAAATATTTTTCCACATATTGATTTTTTTATTAATATCAAACATAAAAGAACCACTTGATCATATTAAAATTAAAATTACCCAGTACTTTTTAAAACTTTACTGAATATGATCTATATTTTTTATTGTAATTTAAATATTAAAAAATTCATATTGAAAATGTACATAATTGTTCTCATAAAGTTAATAATGTATTATTGTTATTTATTAAATTTAAAAATATATGATATATACAATATATTTGTTGCTTATCAGGCATTAATACATTGTTGGAACTATTTCAATATATGCATGAACAATATTATAGCAATATGGATTTTAGAGCTTAATATATCAATCAATAATCTTGTAACAATAATATTGAAGTCCTAGGGTTTTACATATTACAAAATATAATGATATGTAGTCATAATAATATTTTTATAAAAATGCTTTATAAATTATTGCATTACATAATATAAATGTCAATAATATTCTAAAAATACAAATGTTCTTTTAGGATTCATTTCAAAGATACTAGTTCAGTTATAATATCCCAATATTGTACAATATATTTGTAAATAATCTTAGATTGAACAATACAGATAAGTATTGCACAATGTATCGTTGTTATAACAGACATATCAAGTTCACTTAGTTTGATTATTACACAATAATTTTAATTGCATTAAAATAACTTTCTTCCTTACTTCTGTTTCTAATATTGTTGAATATTCTTTTTTTTTTACAATATTGTTATATGTAAATTCCAGTTAGTCTGTTGCATTCATTTTCGCACAAATGTCCTTGAAAAAGGAATGAAATCTGCTCTTCTCCCCCAGCTATGGGTTAAATAGCAGGGTAGACTGGTCTCTCTAGCTTTAGGTGGCAAAACTCTGAATTAAAAATTATGGAGAAGACTACAAGAAACCATTGCACTATCTTTCCCAAGAATGCATGACAGTTCACAAATAATAAAGAAAAGGAATCTCTGGAGAGCCATGATCGGCTATGAACTGAGGGGACATGGCATTAAAAAATAATTAATGTTTGCATTCAATTATATGAGACATTAAAAAACAAATGGAAAACTTTCAGAGATTTAGTATTGCACAATAATATTGTACAAATATTGATTTTTATAATCTCCCGATCAATAATCTTGTATCAGTAATATTGATGTATCAATAAAACTGATCTTAGAGAAAACCTTTTAAAATTCTTGTATCTTATAATACAGTGTGGCAGAAATACCTCACACATAATGGTAATACATTAGCTAGATGAAGACAATACTGCCACTAATGTCTTACCATTATGTGAGATGCATTTTTGTCACCCACTGTATATTTGTCAATAATTCTAGTAGAACCAGCAGTACACAGTATATATCTAAAGAAGAATATTGATTGCTTAAAAGGCAGCATTCAAGACATTTAAGTTAAGAAAATATGACAGTGACACAGACAGAAGAAAGGTCATCCAGTAAATGTGCTTCCAATCCCCACACCCACCCCAGGTCGGAAAAGAGGCAAATCAACATAATATTAAGCTGTCTGGTGTCAGCTTAGACAAAGAGAAACCAGACACTTCCACTACCCCAGCACTCTTCTGCTGCCAACTTATATCTCCAGACATTATTGATTTGTTCTACTAACCACATTTTCAAGCCAAAATGTGTTAGTGACATAGAAACTGTAGTCGATCAGGAATAAAAGCCAGAGGAATAAACAACACCCCTGTCTACATTTTTGAAATGTTCTACTTGTTGGCAGATTCAATATAGAATCATCTTTCCTAGCAAAGGGGAAAATGGAATAAAAGGGGGTGCAGAGTGGAGCTCATGTTTTAAAAGTTCAAATTCTTTACTCAGATGAGTCAAGTTCAAGCCTAGTAGATAACATTAACAAATCAATCACCCTGATTCTACTGAGTCTAAATTTACACTATCTGGCCCAGGGATTGAACTCACAATTACAATATCACCAAATTCGCAAGGCAATAGTTAAATCAACCATGTTGTTGTCAATCCCTAGGCCAGGTATATGACTTCTAATAAAACAGATTTATTTAGATAATTTATTATAATAAAATCAGTAATATTTTAATAAACTAAATGCTAGTGATAATAGTTTTAATTAATTTATAGTAATTGAAATAATAATTTAATAGACTGGTTGATTAAAATAGTATATATTTTATTATTATAAATTAAATATAATTTTTATTTTATTTATGCTATTTACATTGTTTGGACTGTTGTCGTCACCTTTATTGTCATATTCATGACATTTCAGCCATTGTATGCTCTGGCCTTCTTCAGGTAATATACAATGGAATTTCAAACTGAACCCTTTATTTAGTTAACTGGGGTAATCCGAAAAATGTAAATAGTTACAATACCTCATCTCAGGAATATAGACAAACATTTATTTTATTAAGATATATTAAATAAATTAACATATTTTATTTACTATTTTTTTAAATGCTATATCACTTCAGTATATAAACAGTAATGACTCTTTACAGCTTCCCTCTCTTTAAGATCTGTGAATTTGCAAAACAAAAACTTTCAGGATCAAGTGCCACTTGACTGGAAGGTAGGAAATTCTTATATAGTCAGAGTGCATTCTAGATATGAGCAGTGAAAGTCACAGTTATAGTACAAAGAAATGTAAAGTCAGATGAAAACAGAGTTCTCACTGGCTAAAGGGAAAATCTGGTTTAGTGGTCAGTGAAGATGTCACAGATGTCAATTACCTACCCCCAAATGGTGCCAGGTAAATGCATGAATAAAGAACACTGCTTAACAGAATCAACAAACCCCTTGCTTTTCTAACTAAGATCATCTTTGAGAATTTTCTTGTTTTCATTTTCTTTGTTAAACATACACCAGGGGCTTTATCAGTTTTGTTCCCACAATCATAAACAGGGATCAAATGATAATATGGAATAGAAGCTGACCAGTTGGTAAAAAACTGAGAGACTTGGATGTATGTTAACAAGTGTTTATTCAAGCCCAGGTAAAAGCCATAATTTTGAATGTTGATTTTCAAGGCAGATCCTCTTCAGATGAGAAACTGGCACAATACAATCTTCTTACCTTTCTTTCTTCTCATTTAACTTTGCGTTGTGCTTAGTAAATATCAATATTCCTAAAAGTTTCTTAGCTTGGCTTCATTACGAAGGATCTAGGAATGGGGCTTTCCATGTCTGTTGCAGACTTATTGCTAACAGACCAATCCAATGCAGGACAAAGAGAACCAGTTACAGCAACTACATGGGAATTTTTGGTTTGGGGTTGGAACTCTAATAACAGAGTCGATGAGATTTTTCCCCTCCTTTTCCTTTTGTCCATCAGGTCAGTCTTGTATTCATTAAAGGAGAAAGCAATTTACTAATATGAAAGTTTATAAAAACTGCCTTAAATGCTAGATCATCCATACTAAATTTGCATCCATGTTCTTACAACATGTTGCATTTCATGGCAGATCTTCTATTATTGCCACATTAAATAATAAAATTGATAAAAATGAAAAGAAAATAAAGTAAATGTAATTGGCTAGACTATATCTACAAATACATATTTAAGAAATTAAATTTACATTTGAAAATTTCAGAGACCCACCCCCTTCATGTACATATATAGGCACATTCTTGGAGAAACAAGAATGATAGCATTAGCTGTTTCCTTATAAGGAAAGATTTTGGCAGTCAATCACCAAGCAGACAATACTCCTGTTGAAATTTATAAAATTTATGTCTTAAAACAGTTTTTCAACAAAATAGGTTTCTCAACTCCAGTAGCTATTCTTGCTCCTTCCAATATTAATGGCGTTTTCTTTCTTAACCTTTTATTTGAAATAGTGTGTGACTATAAGTAATTTTGACTATTTTGATTACCATACTGAAAGCACCCAGTTCTTGACAATGACTGTGATAGTCAAAAGTACTTGAATATAATAGAAAATAACATGAACTTTGGACAATTTATTCATAACTGCAATCCCATGTACAACAACATCTCATTAAGAAATTGGAAAGATATAATAAAACATTGAATAGACAGACCTTAGTGGTGGAAAATAATAAAACTTGTTTGGAAATATATATATATATATATATATATATATATATATATACACACAAGGGGGAAGAAATACAACAAATGCTTGTTATAATTTTACATTGAGAAATGCTGCAGATACAGGGATGCATAGCTTTAAATTTGAATTCAAAATTTTTTGGGATGTCTGATGTATTTAGTTGCATAAGCTAGCCAATCTTATGCATAAGTTTCCATCTTGATGGACAAGGCATATGTCAGTCTGCCTGTGTGACAATGAATGCTGGACAATCTCATCAATGATAAACTTGAGGAAATAGAAATGTGATTCTACAGAAGGATGCTGAGAATACCATGAACTGAACTTGTGAGTAATGAGGAAGTTTTAGGAAAATTGGAAAAAAAGGACACCTACTTAGAATTAGAAAGAGAGAATTGAAATTTGTAAGGTACATACTGAGGAAAGAGGGTATGGAGAATTTGATACTCACAGGATATAACTAAGGCAAGAGAAACAGAAGAAAGCAATGATAGACCTACGTAATGGGATTGTACAATTGGTTAGTAGAACAGGGACTAGGTGAGATAGCAAAAAGATGTCCACAAAGGACAGGAAGTTGTGGAGAGCCATGATCGACCATGTCCTGAAAGCACATGGAAGAAGAGGAAGATCAGTTTAAAAACAACCTTCACAATTGGTCATACAGAGTTCCTTATAATGAGCAGTTGAGAAGATAACTTCATCTTATGCTTTTTCCTGATCAGTACAGGAATCAATTCCTTGATTAATACGCATTTGATTAATATGTTTTCAATTAGTGCGTTGAAACATTTTATACTAAAATTTGATTAGTGCATGTATAATACATAATTAGTGCGGTAAAACATTCTTCAGTTTAACCATAGTAATTGAAACATGATGGAATAATGGATAGTGGCTCGAATTGAGGAATCAGAGAGCCGAGTTCGAATTCCAGTTGAATCCATTATATTCACTTATGTGCTAATACCCTTGGGAAAGGTATGAATCCTCTTCTCAAACCCCCCCCCGCTATGGTTAAATAGCAGGACAGACCAGGTTCTATAGCCTTGGATGGTAATTGGTCTACCGCAGAAAGAAATGGCAACCTACTGAGGGAAAAAATCTACCTCGTTAGTCATGCATCAAAAGATCGCTTAAGCATGTATCACACATGGCACATAACTGACTGAATTGAAAATTGATTATTTATAGTTACCAATTAATTAAAAATTTTCTAAAATTTAAAAATGGAAAATTGGTAACTATTTCATTCATCAATTTTGTTTATTTTTGATTAGTGAATGTCTTTTAATGTACACATTAGCTGCACTAATCAAGGGATTCCTGTACATTGTTTTGGGGGGGGCTTACTTTAACATCCTCCCCACTTGAATGGTCATTTTAAATCATCCTCTCTAACTTTTGGCAGTTAAACATCCTCCTAACAGAATAGTCAAAGAAGAAGAATGTTTAATGAAAGTTAAAAAGACAAGGCATTCACTCATTAAATGAATACATTTTTAAATGCATAATCACCAAATTTCTTTTCCTATTTCTAAGCATATCTCTTGGGATTTTTTTGCATGTCTGGTCTCATTCAGTATTCCCCCCCCCACTTATCACAGATTCAAAATTTATATGAATGATTGGCAGTAATTCCTTCACAAGCAAAGGAAAGATGAAGGCTTACAATGCAATATGAGCTTTTATCTATTTTTAAATGCAACAACGTTTCAGGACATAAGCAATCATGGCTCTCCACATGCTTCATTTCTTTATTATCTGGCAAGTGCCATGTAAATTTGGCTTCAAAAATTATGAAAATATTATTCTTTTTAAAAATAGGTAATTAAGGGTAGGAATTAATGAAAGATACTAATGGAAATATTGATAGTAAACAAAACTTGAAATCATAAGGATAAGAATTATTGAATGATTCTAATGGAAATAGGATAATTAAATAAAATTTAAATCATAAGGGTAGGAATTAATGAAAGATTCTCATAAAAATAATGAAAGAGTCTAATGGAAGTATTAATAGTAAACAAAAATTGAAATCAGAAGGATAGGAATTAATGAAAAACTATTATAATTATTAAATTAGTTGATAAATGGTAATCTAATTTCTTTCAAAAAATATTGGTGAAATAAATGACTGAAAAACTATCAGAATATTAATTAAATTCTTCCTCTGGCTCAGATAATTGATGATTCTTAAAACAGAGATGAGATTTCTGTGATGTAATAAAAAAAGAGAAAATGTTGATATAACCAATTAGCAATTATCAGTCAATTAATTTGCACACCCCTAATAATGATATCTAGTTTTATTAAAAAAATTGTAATTCAAAAATAAGAAAAGTGAGTCTAAGAAACTCTGGTCTTAAAAATGTAATTATAAATTTCAACTGATGATTTTAAACCATGAAGAATGGTTTTCAACAATGTCGGTTTATCATTTCCATACTGTACAAGTTTTCATTTTTTTTCCATACATCAATCAAATCAATTATTTCATATTTTCTCCTTTTTGTGGATTGTCTCCCTTCAGTATTTCTTTTTGTGTCAATTCTTTTCTGACAGAATCAATGACATTCCAGATGTTTGGATATATGAGAAATACAATTCAGACCTTAAATAGCTTTGTTTTTTTTACTTTTGAAATAGTTTTATATTGAATTTGAAATAGGGACATACTTGATAACCAAATTTTTCTGACAAAAATTTCTGATCACCAAACTTTATAATTATCATCCAAAGAATTATCTAATTAGTTTAAAAACGAAACATAACTTACAGTTTGTGGCCGATCTCGGTATTGGTAGGTAAAATCCATCTCTCGTCCAGAAGGTCCAGTTGCAAGGGCGATTGGCAGCAAATGGTTATCCGGAATTACATGACCTGTCAGAACATAATAATAAATTGAATATAAAAAAATATAAGGATGAAAATATTAAGAAATCATAATCTCAATATAAAATGTTGCATAAGGCCTTATTTAAACATGCAAACCTATACACATCTGCATGTTGTTTATAAGAATTTGCTCAATTACATTGGCATTTTAATCCAGGTATCAAGGTTTACCTATGGACTCTACATTGTAAGTGCAATAGTCAGATTCTACCTAAGAGACAGATTCCCAGACCAGAGACAGAATTCCTTAAGGAAAGAAAGGGCTCAATAAAAATAAAATAAAATAGAGTTATTCTTCCAGAATCCCATCAGATTCATGTCTGAAAAAATGTCATTAATATAGGGCATTTAAGGAAGATAAACAAAGGTTTTGTACACAGGTACTTTAATAATTACATTTCTGATTTGTTGGTTGATTAAAACATTTATATGCTAGAATGGGAGGCACAATGGAGTAATAGATAGTGGCTCAGATTGAGGAATCAGAGAGCTGAGTTTGAATTCCAGTCAAATCCATTACTTGCTAATACCCTTGGGAAAGGTATGAATCATCTTCTCCCCCCAACTCCCCCACCCCAGCTATAGGTAAATAGCAGGACAGACTGGATTCTATTGCCTTGGATGGCAACTGGTCTACGACCGAAAGAAATGGCAATCTACTGTGGGGAAAATATCTGCCTCATCAGTCATGTATTGAAAGATACATGATCGCCTAAGAGTATATCACACATGGCACATAACTGGCTAACTGATGCTAGAATAGAGAAAAATAGTGATAAGTGAACAAATACAAGAAATATTTTATTAATATTAAATTGCCTACCTATCTACCTCATCAACCTCAGGTGAGATCATAGAGATAACAACTCTTCACCACAGTTAATTGTGAACTCCCTTGATATTTTTAATGGCTGTATGGCATACAGCTTGCCAGGGCTACATAACTGGTTTTAAATTCAGAGCTATATTCACTTAGACTGGTTGCCAACTATGGCTAAATCCCAGTCTCCCTGCTATTTAACTTGTAGCTGGGGGAAGTATTAAATTGCACTTCTTAGATAAATTCTCAATAATATTCCTTTGTTGCTAAGTAAAAAATTATGCTTATAAATATGACAATTTCTCAATAGTTATTTTATACATAAACTTCATAACTAGGTCTGATTAATTTCTAATTTACATGAAGTTAACTTGGTTAATTATAATATCTATGTGGGTATCCCAATCTGAAGTAGTGCTAGTAAGCTAATCTTGTTGATCGTTACTGCTGTAGTGAGTCCACTCATCAGTGGATTCTCTATGTTTGTGGCCTTGTTATGCTTGATTAATATCTATGCAAGCACCCTACCCTAGAATAAGGGTCTATATGATACTCTTGCAAAGTGTTACTACTGTAGTTAGTTCAACATTTCTCCACATATATAAATATCAAAATAAATTGGAGAATATAAATTCTATCAGACTCAAGGTGGGTAACTGAATGACAAAATGGAAAAATTTTATTTATTTTAGTATTTAGAAGAATGAGACAAATTGCCTAGATTTCAATTACCCATCAAAATAAATTTAGGCTTCACTAAATTCAATCCAAAATGGAAATTAGAATTTATTTCTTTTGTCCTAGTTTATGAAACTTTTTCATCCTATGATCAGTTATGTGCCATGCATAATACACGCTTAGACGATCATGTATCTTTTGATACATGACTGATGAGGCAGATTTTTTTCCTGCAGTAGGTTACCATTTCTTTCTGCGGTAGACCAGTTGCCATCCAAGGCTATAGAAGCTGGTCTGTTCTGCTATTTACCCACAGGTGAGGAGAGAGGAAGAGGATTCATACCTTTCCTAAGGATATTAGCACATAAGTGAATGTAATGGATTCGACTGGAATTCAAACTCAGCTCTCTGATTCCTCAATCCGAGCCACTATCCATTACTCCACCGTGCCATCCTATGATAAAATCATATAATGCAAGGTAAAAATCAAGTGAGCTATTATTTTTCTTATTATTAACAATTTTCTTTTCTTGTAATAATAAGGAACAAGAAATTCATACATAAATTCCAAGACAAGAAATAGAATAAAAAACTTACCACAAGAATATTCTAGAATTCTTTCTGGATGAACACCAATTGAGCAAAACAGTTGTTCCTTAAATTCTGAAACCTTAAATAATAACAAAACAATATAGATTTATAAAATGGCCATCATAAAACTGACCACTGAAGTAACAATATTAATTTGGTAATGTAATAAAATTTTCTTTAGGACTAATTACATCCTTAATGTCCTTTGGGATGGGGGTGGGCTTAGTTGACATAAATGTAGGTTAGTTGTTATCTAGTAATCATGAGTTCAATCCCTGGACCAGGTAGTGAGAAAATATACTCCTGTTTAGCAGGAACAAACAAGAACCAGCATCATAGGGGCAAAAATAACACAGTAATCAATAGATAATATATCACATATAGCCAAAATAATGGACACCTGAAGATGTCTGGAGAATAGTTGGCTGAAGCATTTTGTCTATAGCATCTGTAACAATCAAAGATGAGAACAATATTATCTCCTTTTATTAACATATTAAAAGAAATAATAGAAAATATTGTGAAGAGCCATGATTGCCACCATCCCAAAGGGACATGATGTATAGAAGAAGAAACAAGAATTTCATTCAATATTTGTAACATATTTGCTCATAAAAAGTCAAGTACAGGGCATTCCAAAAGTCACCTAATTATTTTTTATACATTTATTTCTTTGTTTTTAAGAACTTAGATTAACATAGTAAAATTAATTATTCTTATCTTATATATATATATATATATATATATATATATATATATATATATATATATATATATATATATATATATAATTTTTTGTTTTAAACATTCCACCCCAAGCAAGGCAGGAGTGCTACTAGCATGCAAGGGGTTACAGAGAGGGAGCAAGAGTAAAGAGACATGATAGAGGAAAGAATGAAGAAAGGATTGGGAATAGATCAAGATATCTGAAGATGTCAATTGACATTGCATTTGAATAGTTGGAGATTATAGGTATCAGGGAAGTAAGTAAGAGGAAGGGAGTTCCACAGACAGGAAGTGCGAGACTTGAAGCTATTGTAGTAGAAGAGATGTCTACATTTAACCGTTTCGACAGTGAAAGTGTAGGACTGAGATGCCAACCTAGTAGCACCTTTAAATTCATGCAGTTTGGGAACCAGTGAAAATAAATCTAAGTTCTGAAAAAAGAAAAGAAATATATGAAAAATACTGAGGTATACTTTTAGAATAGCCTGTATAAAAGTGAAAGAAAAAAGATGAAATATTTAAAGAATTATCATAGAAATACAAATAAAAAATAAAATAAAATTAACCCTAAAAGATAAGAAATAGAAAAAGAAACTAAATTAAAAAGATTCTTACTATTTTTGTCCAGTTAGTTTTCCTCTTGACTCCAATGATGTTTAGCTTAATCTACAGTTAGGTGACAATAAAAAATCTGTGGTGTTAGTGACTCTCCTTCCAAACTATCCAAAATAAGTTTTGCACTTTCTCAGAGCGGGGGATTACAAGATCATTCAGTTCTTTAAGGCTGAATTAAGCTTTGAACATATATTTATAAAACTGACACAAATACTCACTTTATTTGGGCAACGTCACTTTGTGACACATTGTCCTTTCACCTTATGCTTAATTGGCAGTTCTGCCACACAAAGTAATTTTTCAATTAAACAGTATATTTAACTTGTACAAAAAGAAGACAGTTTAATTATTATGTTTACAATAAATGCTTTTCCTCGAGAGATTGCCTAATATTATCAACATAAGTAATGCAAGTACAGTCATCATTACCGTATCTGACACTATATAAAACGCACTTTTCTCCAAACAAAAAAAAAAAATGTAAAAAGATAAATAATCATTTGGTGTCTTAGAATATTCAAAATTGAGGCCAATTTTAGGCTAACTTTATGCTACTATAGGCTAATAATTTTACCTGAGATTTTCACTTCTATCTAACACAACACCAAAATAATATTATTTACTCAAATATTATTATACTACTTTTTTATATGCTGTGTCCTTTCATGATGTTGGCGATCATGGTTCTCCACAATTCCTTGTCCTTTGTAGCTCTTTTGTCTTTTTGTTATCTCTCTTAACCCTGTTCTGCCATTGATTTACACAAGCTCATTAAGTAGGCTATGCACTGCTTTTGTTTCCATTTTCTTAAAACTTTGATGTTGACCTCATGTTCCATCCCTGGTATTCTCAACATCCTTCTGTAGAGCCATTTTTATTGCCTCAAGTTTCTTCTTCATCTGTGAGGAGATCGTCCAGCATTCACTGCCATATATTACATAACAGTTTAGTATTCTTTTCTTTGTTCCTAACAAAATTTTTCTGTTTACATTGCTTAGCTTTTGAAAGGCATCTTTCCCTATCCCAGTGGACCTTTGGATTTCCATCCTCCATTAAAACATTTCTCTGATATTTAAATTGTTGCACTTACTTGGTATCTCTAATTTATAAATTTGCAATTTGGGCTGCTCTTTCTGTGGACAACCGCACATTCAGTCTTCTTACAATTGATCTTAGTCCTTTCTTTTCACTTTCTTTTGCTACCTTCTGTAGGGGTTCTTGTAGTTTCCTTTCTGTGTTTGCTATTAATACCATGTCACTTGCATATCTTATGTTGTTAGGATTGTGACAATCAATAATGAATCCTGGTAGAACTTCTAATTTTTCTTGTAATCACCTCACTGTTCTCGGTTGAATAAGTCTGGTGAAAAGACACATCCTTGTCTTACACCCCTTTCTATTTTTGGTTATTTACTCAATTCATTTTCTATCCATATGCAAGTGGTTTTCTCCTAGTGTAAGTTCTGGATTATTCTAATATCCTTCCCAAATGTCAAGGTTATACAACAGTTCCAAAAGTTCTTTGTAATGTACTTATCAAACACTTCTGCATATTCCATAAAACATAGATACACATCCTTTTGTATTTGTACAACTCTTTCTGTCATCATTCTGAGAATAAATATTGCATTCTTTGTTCCAAACCCAAACTGTTCTTGTTCTATTTCTAGTCTAATTCTGCTGCATGCTCTATTCACTAGAATTCAGATGATAAGTTTTGTTATATTGTTCATTAGGATGATTGTCCAATTACAACTTCACATTCATTTGCACCTGGTTTCTTCAGATGAAAGTAATACTAGTCAAAAATTATTAATGGTTGGCAATGCTTTATAAACTAATAGAATTCAAACTTAATAATATCTTATATAATACAAAAAGTCCATGATTGCATGCTTGGTGGTACGTCGTCCGTCCAGCACATAATGATTTAACTTCTCTGTGATTGCGTGCTTGCAAGGTACGTCATGCATCCAGTGCATAATGATTTAAGTTTCTTTCCACTTCTCTGTGATTGTGTGCGTGCTTGTGTGGTGTGTCCATCCAGCACATTATGGTTTAAGTTAATTTGATTTAAGTGAATAAAATTTAAAAATACAAGTTGTTTATACAATAATTATTTTTATTTTAACTTTCAAACAATTTTTTAGACAGACTCAAAGAGATGCTGCTTTGCTGTTTTGTCCAGTTTTTTGTAGAGCAATTATTTATAGTTCAGTTTTCTTTAAACAAACAATATTTTAAATATTTAAAAAATATTTTCAAGTGAATATGATTTTAAAATATTTTTAGCATATGAAAAATATTTTTAAGTTAATCTGACTTAAAAAAAATATTTTAAGTGAATAAGATTTAAAAATATGAGTTGTTTATACAGTAAGTAATTTTCTTTAAAGTTTCTTCAAACAAACAATTTTTTAATGTTGAAAACAACTTCACTGTTTATAACAACAGAACACAGGCAGTCTAGTTGTAAATAAAACAACTGAAATTAAGACGAAAGAAATACCAGTCAAAAACTAATAACCGACAAAGCGTCATCTTAAAAAATCCAGACAACTTCAGACTCACTATGAAGTGAAAAATTAGTCAAAAATTAATAACAGCATCCAGTAATCTTAAAGAAACTTTCAAAAGAATCCATTTAATTTTTATCTGTATTTCTGGGATGGATAAGGAATTATAATTATTTACATTCAGACTAATGTCCTCATCTTTGTTATTATCATAACCTTTCAGCCATTATGCCCTTTGTCTTTCTTCAAGTGTCCAGTAACCTTCAGGGAATTTAAAACTGAACACTTTATTTAATCTACAGGATAGATTGTTCTCATTCTACTGCCCATGTTTAGTTTGTCTTGTTCTTTTTAGTATTGCAGTTATTGCTTGCCCTCTTTCCAAGTTTTATCCAGCCCAGGGATTGAATATATAATTACTATGTCCCCAAATTCACAAACTGTTACTTTAGGTTACTATCCCTAGATATGGTCAGCAGAACAAAAACATTTACAATTATCCCCATAGATTAAATAAAAAGTGTTCAGTTTGAAATTCACTGAAGGTTCCCCAGATGAACAGGGACCTGAAGAAGGCTGTAAAATACAATGCCCAAAACATTGTAATGATAGCAACAAAGATTTATACAAATAAAATTAAGTGTCTGTCTGTCCACTATAAATCAGAAACTATTGGATGAATTTCAACTAAACTTGGCATGTAGACAGGCCATGACCCAAGGAGTGTCATATGCTATGTAAAATTAAACCTGAAGGTCATGAAAGCTCAAAAACAAGGTCAAACAAACCATTTCTCATGGAAGTTAAATATTTATTCCCATGTAAAAATATAGTGTAAAGGGAGATAAATTAACATTAAGTAGTAAATTAATGTGAACACACAAAGATGATCCTTAACCCAGGCCTCTACACTGTGTTTAGCTCTTCAGTGACTGGGAGCTAACACATAAAAGTTTGTTGCTGAAATTGGATTAAGAATTTTTTTTAAAGAAACTTTTACCTTTAGATTAACTTAAGTATATTATTTAAGATACTGAAGTAAGTATAATGTTTATTTTATTTGAACTTGTATATTTTACCTTTAAACAAATTTTATGAAGCAAAATTCATAAATGACATTAAGAATTTTATCATGTTTTATTATAAAGTTAATTTAAATTAAATATTTTTCTCTATGTTATTGTTCTTCAACAATGACCATATTAAATACAAAATTTTTTATGAATAATTTGTTTTGCTTTAACAGAACAGCTATTTTTTAAATAATGTTGAATTTTTCTGTACCTTTGTAAATAAATAGAAAACATGAAAAATGTAATGTTTTTCCTTGTGAAATTAATGGAAAATGACATTTATTAAAGAATGATTTTTTATCTTTATAACATGTGAAGTATACTGATACCATCCTTGTAAGAAAACAATAGATGAATATAACTTTTTGCACTGCTAATTTTACCAAAGTACTATACAGAAATTTGCCCATTTTAAAAAAAATTAATGAAAATTTAATACTTTTTTATATTATCCTTTATAACACAAACATATTAACATTTAAAGAAAATTATTTATGGGTATTTAAAAAATGACTATTGAATTCTACTAGCATCGTTATTGCTAAAAAATAGGGCCCTTCACAAAAAACATGATACCGAAGGTTGAAAATGAATTTTTAAAAATGAAAAGTCTTTCTTGAAGCTTTTATTTTAGCTTTAATTTCAAGCTAATAGATTAAATTTAATATTTCCAATAAGCAAAATACTTTACTGTATTTCAAAAACTAAATTAAATTGATTGCAAGTAGTTTTTTTCTAAAATAACTGATTAGCACCCTTTTTTAGTCATCTTTCATTGCAATGTAATTCTCTTTATTAAAAAAATCTTCCAAAAATAAAACTTTTCTGAAACTTTATTTGAGAAATATTAGCTGATTTAAAGTATAATTAATCTGATTTGAAATAAATATTATTTAAGTTTAAAATATCGCAGAAATGTATTTTTTTAACCAGACAGTACTTTTTTATATAATTTTTAAGTACTCAGTAATCTTAAAAATTTAGGAAAATATTCTTCGTAATCTAATGTTTTATTGAATTTTAGAAATTTTGTCTTTAAATTTACTAGTTATTGCTCTTATTTTTTGTTAATGTTGTATATGGTCACTCATACTTACAAAAATCAACACATTTATGCACATACAAAACAAGTTCAAAATTATTTTTAAAATATTGGTCTTTGATGATTTGTATTAAGCTTTTCCATTTATGATTACTAAATGAAATATGTATGAAAGAAAGTTTGCTGCCAAAATACACATTAATATATACAGTGGAACCTCGACTTACGAACGCCTCTACTGATGAAAAACTCACCATACGAACAAAAATTTGTCAGAAAATTCTAAATTTACAAATTAATTTCAACTTACAAAATTGAGAATGGGCTTCCTACCACTGAATTTCAAACTAGATATTTGATATAAATGTACCATAAATACTTTTCAATCTTATCTAAATATACCATATTTTATATTTTTATGTTATATTATTATATATTTTACATATAATAATATAATACTGTAGTATTATACAGTATTACAATACTTTTCATACTGTATTTTTATATTGTACCGGACCCTAAATATTTACAGATATATTTTATACTGTATTTTTTATTCATATATATTTATGTTTTATATACAGTGTACATTTATTATGATATATTTTATATACAGTACTGTATTATATTATTATTCAGTGCATATTTCTATACAATTGCATCACACTAGATGTAGTATGATACTCCGAGCATTGCATCATGCCACTCAACCCTCTTTGTTACCTTGTAGATTACACATTTGTAGTGTACGCATATCTGTGATTATATTAAGTGTAAAAAAAAACTAATAATGTGCAAACATTTAAGTACAGTAATACAGAACATGTACATTACTGTAAAGTACAGTAACATGTAAATTTTATTAAAATTTATTGAATTAAAAGTAGATAAATTGTGATAATGCTGAGTTCATTTTGTTTAATCTCTATGTAATGCAAAGTGTGTTTTAGTTTAATATACAGTGTATAATCATTGAATTTTAAATTGATATCAATACAGTACAGTAGAAAAATATTAAAAAAAAATTATAAAGTTTAATTGGAGTAAAATAAAATGTATAAAATGCAGATATAGCATGTAAAGTATGTAGTAAAATAAACTACGCATCCAGTTCAGGTTGATTTGTACGCTACATTTCATTACTGCAGTTTGTTACTTTACATTTTTCCATAAAGTTACTGTACTGTACAGTTTAATGTGTTACTGTAAATATTACTGTACATGTACAATAAATTTTAAATTTTAGTGGGTAATTTTTTTGTAGCCCAAGAAGCTGGTTGCTACTAAGAAGAGGGAAGAAATATCCGTGCAAATTGAAGAAGATCATTCAGAAGTTCAAAATAGGTACCCATGTTTCTGACATTGCCAATTTATATGGACGTTCAGCATCAGAATTTGCACTATCATAAAGAACAAGATAGAAATAAAAAAGCTTGATGTAACCAAGCGGACATAATTACCAAGCATTATCCAAAAGACATAGAAGATATTGAGAAGCTGTTGTTGATGTGAATGAATGAGAGAGGCAGCTACAAGATGATTATGTGTCTGCAAAGACAAGGGCATTGTACATAGATCTTATCAGAAAAATATCACATGTAACCACATTTTCTGAAGATGAAAATGCATTTAAGGTAAGCTGAGGATGGTTTGAAAAATTTATAAAGAGAACCAGCATCTACAGTGTAGTGAGACATTCTTGTTTCAGAAGTGTTTTGAAGTGACCAAAAATACAAACCTAACCATAACAGAATTTTGGAAGGATCACTTCAATTTCCTAAATTGCTTAAATCTCATTGATAAAGCCTGAGAAGGAGTCCCAGTAATATATTTATTTACATTATTTTTGTATAATCTTTAAAAAAGTAGTTTAATTTTGCATAAAATATGATTTTTATATCAATATTTTTGGGGCTTAGAACAAATTAATTTAATTTCTATTATTTTAAATGGGGAAAAGAGTTTCAACATACAAAATTTCCAGTTACAAATCCACTCCTGGAATGGATTAAATTCGTAAGTTGACATTCCTATATATCAAACATCTCTCCACAACCATCAACCTCATCTTGCTTAACAAGGGGACCAGCATACTGAAAGTTTATTTAATAGGAAAATCGCTCATGCAAATTCCAGCCATGCCAAACATTTGAAGAGTCAGAATAAACACTCTTTCTCGTATTCAAAAACCACCCAAATGATACATTTCACACAGTCAAAACATGAAAAGAAACTAACAAAACCCCCTTGAAATTAGTTAAGGAAGTGGCAGAAAACACTTGGGACAATGGATGGTACAGACAGTTTTTTACTCTCTCACTAACACCAAACAGAATAATCTAAGTCTTTAATGAAAGATGTTTAAAAGAATGTTTGCTGCTAAAATATACATAAAACTAGATTGCATACTCTGTCCCTGATATAGAGTACTTTTCTCCTTAAAATATAACATACTTTAAATATATGTGTGTGTGTGTGTGTGTGTGTGTGTGTGTGTGTGTCTAGATTGATTGATTTGTTTTTTTTATGGCTTATCAACCTTTTGATTTTTATATCAATATTTTTGGGGCTGGGAACAAATTAATTTAATTTAATTTAAATGGGGAAAGCCAGCAATTATTTTTAGATTGTAAGAATTTTGGGGAGATAATGGTTTACTGATACAAGTCCTACTAATTAATCCATAGCTGAAGGAAGAGGTGCATTCATACTTTTCCTAAGGGTATTTACGTGTAAGTAAATATAACTGACGACGGAATTGGAACTCAGCTCTCCTATTTCCAATTTCAAGCTATTATCCATCACTAACCTGTTTCAAACCTCACTCTACAGAGCTAAATTGAGGTTAATAAATAGGTATACATTATCAATAAAAGGAATAGAAAGCATGTGAAAAAAAAAATAATTAAAATGGTAAACAATTGGAGGCCATGGACAAAACCCTTCTGTTTATATGACGCCACACACTACAAAATGGACAAAGTCCGACAATTATTTTACTATATTTTATTGTTATACATTATTTATATAGACAATATATAACAATAAATTGTATTAAAATAATTGTCAGACTTTGTTCATTTCGTAGTGTGTGACTTCATTTGTTTACATTTAGATATGCTTTGAGCAAATATGAATGTTCAAGGGAAATCATGGAAAATTCTAGTTTAAAAGCAGTAAAATCGACCTTGCTAACCAGATGCTCCTCTGTAGCTAAACTGGTATAGCACTTCAGGCTATATGACGGTTCTGTGTAGGATACAGATATGATTCCTGTCGAAGGATGCATATTTTCTATGAAAATTTCTTGGACATTCAGGCAGGTAAATGTTGTTAATACTGTTTATTATAAATAGAGCATTTACTTAAATATTTGTGTTTATATAAATAACATATAACAATATATATATATATATATATATATATATATATATATATATATATATATATATATATATATAATATAAAATTAGAAAACCCTGTTAATTTTGAATCTTTTCATTTTTATACTGATTTCATTACATAACGACCTGCATTCATATTTATGATTGTTATTACTAACAAGGAGTTTATTCAATCATTAAATTAAGGAATTATGATTCATTAGAAAATTCAAATAGAAAAACCACAAAATTCTGGGTTGATTGATGGATTCTTTTTTACAGTTTATCAGCCCTTTGTGAAAATATTTTTGGAGATAATGATTTTTTTTCCAGATTTTACTATTTAACCCATAGCTGGGAGGATAAGGGAGAGATTCATACCTTTTCCAATATTTGTGTGTAAATGAAAGTAACAAACTTGACTAGAATTTGAACTCGGCACTTCAATTTCTCATTCCAAGCTGTTATTGAAATTTTTGAGGTACTACTAGTTAAAATTATTACTATAAATTATTATTAGTTGGTTAATAAGCATGAAATACCAATCATCTAACAATGTCTATATGATACTTACAGGCTGCATTGTCCCACCGGCAATAACCACTGACCGTGCTTCATTGACAATTACTTCAAACTCAACGGCAGGATTAAGTAAGAGGAATTTTATACTGGACACACTGAGCAAAGCTAATTAACAAAGAAAAGAAAACATGTTGTAATATTATTAATCAATAAATGTAAATCATTCAATTATTAACTTTATTTCATATAATTTTTATTAACCTTCATACATCATGAATGTGAGGATAGTGTAATGGTTATCAGTACTGAAAGTGGAAGCAGTGAACCAGGATCAAATTCCTGTCTAGTCTGTTAGGTTCAATTTTTGTAGACTTCAAATCACATCTTGATTACATTTTAAAAAACAATGTTTGTTTCCTTCAAGCTTTAAAAATAACACATCTGTAGTTTTTAAGGAGGATTGCATTCTGTTCGATACCACAGACTAGTGATACAAAATCACAAATAACAAAGACCATATCACTTGATCTCTTCCAAAAGCAGCAACAGCTAAAATACATAGAACAGTTAATTTGAAAAGAAAATAACAAAAGATGTTGACTTTCCACAATTAAATATACACAGACCTATAAATGCTTTAATAGAAAGATTTTATAAATTTCAACTGACAGCAATACAAACTATTCAGTCAATGAATGCCGAACATTTCCTATGTAAAAACAGTTAATCTTACCATTTTCTTTGTTTCTTAGACTCCAACTCACATTTTGATTACATTCCTTCAAGCTTTAAATATACCACATTTTCTTTGTTTCTATAATTCCAAATCCACCAAGAATTTACAAAAACCAATTCAACAAAATAATTTGTTAATTAGACTGACTCAAACAAGTATTAACCCATTAACATCCACCATCCCAAAAATGAGACAGCAGGTAGTTATCGGTAGAAATAATAATAATACCAGATATTTTATAAACCTATAATTAATACTGAAGAGACAATACACAAGATATAAGAATGGACACACACACACACACGCATACATACATAGAAGGAATATACAAATTACTCCAGGACACACATCTGTATCATGCAGCAACTTGCAAGAGATTGTTTACTTACATTTCCTATTAAGAACCATTCGCCCATCCTTGTCTGCATTTGTCAAAGCCTCCAAAAAGCCTTCAATATGCATAAGTGGTGAATTCATTTCAGGGGCAGAAGTGATATTTTCAGGTGCCTGGAGAGCAGCTGGATTTAAGATATTAAAAATAGTTTTTTTAATCTTTTACTTTAACAAAAATTTTAATCTTTACTTAATTCTGTATTATAAGAACATCATCTCAGCAAGAAATTTGCAAACTGATTTTTTTTTTCATTTCTGGCAAGAATTTTTTTGGATGATCATTACTTTAGTTATTTTTTGACATTATGCAACAAATACTAACAGCTTATCTCAAAATTTCAGACAAATTCAGGAAATTCCGAAAACATTAAAACATTTTGGAATTTTTAAAAAGAAGTATTTTAATAATAATTATTTATGTATATTTAACATGCAGAAATCATGTTAGTTTTTTTGTTATTTTCTGTTTTTTTGCAAGAGATAAATAGTTCTGGAAAGATAAAAAATAGGCAGTTGCAGGATCATAAAATGTAGGCAGTTCTGAAAACATAAAACGTAGATACATCCAGAAAGAACAGAAGTAGGTAGTTCCAGAAAGAACAGAAGTAGGTAGTTCCAGAAAGAACAGAAGCAAGCAGTTCCAGAAAGAACAGAAGCAAGCAGTTCCAGAAAGAATAGAAGCAGGTAGTTCCAGAAAGAACAGAAGCAAGCAGTTCCAGAAAGAACAGAAGCAAGCAGTTCCAGAAAGAACAGAAGTAGGTAGTTCCAGAAAGAATAGAAGCAAACAGTTCCAGAAAGAACAGAAGCAAGCAGTTCCAGAAAGAACAGAAGCAAGCAGTTCCAGAAAGAATAGAAGCAAACAGTTCCAGAAAGAACAGAAGCAAGCAGTTCCAGAAAGAACAGAAGCAAGCAGTTCCAGAAAGAAGTAGGTAGTTCCAGAAAGAACAGAAGCAAGCAGTTCCAGAAAGAACAGAAGTAGGTAGTTCCAGAAAGAACAGAAGCAAGCAGTTCCAGAAAGAACAGAAGTAGGTAGTTCCAGAAAGAACAGAAGTAGGTAGTTCCAGAAAGAACAGAAGCAAGCAGTTCCAGAAAGAACAGAAGCAAGCAGTTCCAGAAAGAACAGAAGCAAGCAGTTCCAGAAAGAACAGAAGTAGGTAGTTCCAGAAAGAATAGAAGCAAACAGTTTCAGAAAGAATAGAAGTAGGTAGTTCCAGAAAGAAATATAGGCAGGAACTTATAAGAATAAGAAGATAGTTCCAAAAGTAGATTGCTTGAAAAAAATTATATACTAAATATTCAATCACTCAAAAATTTCAGTCTGTTTTTTCAGATGGTATTAGGAGTATTTATTTTTAATTAACTTCATTCAAAAATATTGCTTTTGAACAGATTGTAACCAGTCATATTTTTTTAAATATCAAAATTGGTATATTTTTGTTAATTGTTTCTGACACTGAAGCAAAAGAAGAAACATTTCCAGAATGCTTTTTTTTATTTTAAGCAAAGTAAAAATGAGAAATAAAGATATACAGTGAATGATCAAATGTGTCAAAAGTGTTTTTTAAACTTTTATGCTTATTTTTCCTCTTGAACAATGATCTACAGTCAGTTCAACCAAATATTGATGTTGATAACAATCAAATGAAGATACTACTTGTGAATAATAAGTGTTATATGACATGGAAGATAATCAACAGACTCAAAATATCCAAATCAAGTATTGAAAATCATTTGTACTAGCCTGGTTATGGTAATATCTTATGTGCAGCTTCCAAATAAGAAAACATAACCTACTGACCAATATTTGAATATTCTGTTTTTGAAACAATTTGTGATAGGCGATGAAGTATGGATACTTTACAACATGGAATGCATAAGATAATGAGGCAAGTAAAATAGACCACAAACTAACTATAAAATGGCCGGTCTTTATCCATAGAAATTAATATTGTTTGTATATGGTATGATTGGAAGGGAGTCCTTGACAATGAGCTCCTTCCAGAGAACTAAACAACTGATACAAGCAATTGACAAAAAGCTTTCAGAATTAATAGCAAGGGTGTAATATTCAATAATGTTTCTTTGGTGACCAGACAGTAAGTGTTCCAAGTCAGTTGATAAGAATTGGTTAGCAATTGTAGCAAAAAAAAAAAAAAAAGCTTTAAACTTATTGTCACAATGCCTCCAATCAGTTTCTTGTAGCCAGTTCAACACAGCAGTCAACCGTCTTCCACCCCCTCACTGACTTGTCTCATTCTTCACATTTTTATATATCATTGACAGCCAAAATTTGCATATACACAAAGATAATCTTGCAAGAGAGTATCTTACTCCAAGATCTAGCTATTTTAAATATGCGACCCACAAAGCCGCCATTTCTTTCTCCTTTGGACAGTTTACACTGTGAGGTACGTTCGAATCTTTGCTTGCACTGGAGGTAAGCTATTCTAGCATTGAAAAAAATACATGCAAGCCTGGGCCTCTTTTCTTTCTGAAGTAGTTCACAACAGTCATCAAATATATTTACCAGATATTTTACCTTTCGAATACCATTTATTATGGTTTTTGGAGAATTCTCTAATAGAGAAAAAAGTTCAATTCTTTGTAAAGATGAAGACGCAAGAGGTAACTAGAGCTGTTCTTTGTTGACAAAATGTTCTGGGGGATGGACTAATGAAGTTGTCTGTAAAATGGCAGAAGATAGTGAGGCAAAATACTTAGTTCAATTAAGCTAATATTAAAAATAAAATAAAAAGTCCATTTTTATTTTTACTTGATATACCAAATGTACTTTTAATATTACCTAATAAGAAGCAAGTTGAAGATTGATTTAATGATTTACAACCAAGAAAGAATTTTGTTTACCTTTAGTCACCTGATCAAAATTGGACTTGTTCTTTTCGCTCAATTCTTTAAGAAACTGACTGACACCAGATTGGCTATTTTCAGGCTCTTTGGCCTTCAGCGGAACTGCAACACAAAAGAAAAAGAGATTAAAAACCAGAACCATTTTTGTCACCTATTGTTATCAAATAATTTCCAAGTAAAACCAGTAAATAAAACTGTATCAAAAAAAACAAATAAAGAAGTGAAAACTGTGTTAACCAAGGAATAAGCAATAGAATAATTTCTGAAAAAAAAAAAAAAAAAACATATATGACCAATATTAAAAGAGATGAAGCTAACATTCCAACAAATAATTTTGATATGGAGAATGCTTGAAAAATACTTTGGTCCAAGCATTTCTTAAAAAAATTATATTCAATATACAATGTAATATCTGATAGGATATGCTATATTATATCTTAGGATAGGATAAAGTTTTGTTTTTATTCTATTTTTATTTTTTTTTAAATGATGTTAACCCTGTACAAGGCCCAAGAACCACTCAAGGTAGAGGGTTACATATAAAGAGGTACAGTTTATGGGGATATGAAGGGAAGATAATGGTTGATTCTAGACTTGAACAGATTAAGATTGCAATGTTTGGGGAAGCATCCTCTTGGGAATTGGTTTCAAAAACAGCAGTTCCTTGAATGAAGCTGCTTGAGTGGAACTTACATCTCACCAATGGAGTCACAAAGGGGGGATGAGAGTGGTTTTCTGTAGTGTGCATCACATGGAGGGTCTTTGCTGTGAAGATGGAATTAAGGAATGAACACTTTCTTGTCAATATTGAGCTTCTGTAAATTGTAGAGGAAAATCCTAAGCAAATTGTATGAGAATTAGTGAAACAGTTCAACACAAGACACATTTCAATCATATAAACACCTTCACAAACTAAGAAAAAGGAACAAGGGCCCCTCATCATCTGATTGCATCTCTGCTCCTTATTGAAGAGTACACCATCTAACAAACCTTTTCTGTGGAGAATCATCCCTAGAAATGAAAAGTGGGTTCTCCATAATCATATCCAATGAAAATGGCAATGGTTAGCACCTAACAAAAAAGGATAATCCATATCCACCAAAAATGTTATGTTATGAGTGATATGAAGGGTGTCATATATCATGAAGTGCTGAACTTAAACTAAATCTATATAATCAAACATTTAATTTTATTTGCTGTTATATTATAGCATATCTATATATTATAACAGAATTAGTATGTTACATATGACGATTGAAAAAATCTTAGCTTTTTGCTAAGAGGAAAAAAAAAAACTCTTAGTATAAAGGAAATTTACATTAACCAGAAAGAGGCATAGGCAGAAGCCTCTCTCTTCTTTAAATTTAGATTTTGTAATGTAACTATAGCAACAAAAACATTTTGATTTCATTTTTGCCTTGAAAATGTCAGAACACAAAACGCATCAGCAAAAAACTAAGATTTTTTTCCAATTGTCATTTTATACCAATTTATCTTGTCCAAGAAATGATCTGGAAATTTAACTATGTTATATATACAAATATATTAATTTATACATATAACTCGATATGTGATCGTAATATTTTCTTATAAAATACAATTCATATTCATTGAGGACACTTGAGAATTTATGGCTTGGATTTTTAATGAAGTATGAAGAAACAAAAAGAGCAAAGGTCATTTTTATAGCAAATTAAAAGATTCAAACATTAAATCTATCAACATAATATAGGCTGCTGACAAAAATATTCTGCTGACAACCATGTTAATATCCAATTCTGACCAGACAGGAATTAACAAAGTCAGAAATAAGTGACTCCACTTCTACCATAACAAAACCAATTGATTTATTTTTTATGGCTTATCAACCTGTTGCAGTTAAACATATTTTAGATTGAAAGAATAATTCCTTTTCTTTTTTGTGAGTGAATATTGCATTGACAATGATTTTTTTCCCACATACAGGTCCTACTATTTAACCTATAGCTAGAGAGAGAAGAGATGGATTCATACCCCATAACAATAGGAAAAATTAATTATGTCAGACATTACTTGAGCTTGTTAGGGTGTAACCATTATTGTGTTTGAAGATTTCTAAGTGGGTTGGGGCGAGTATGTAAATTTAAATTTACAGCCACATGTTGCTTAGCAATTTATCTGTTTAATGACCCCTGGATTTACAACAGCTATAAAAATCACATAAAATGATTTTTTTTTAATCAATAAAATAATAATAATAAAAAAAATGGCTATAAAAATCACAAACTGATTTTCTTTTTTTTAATCCAACTAGTCACTATTGTACATTGGACAAAAACTTTGATCACAATTTTGTCTTTTTCTTCAAAACAAATCAAAATACATAAAATGAATTAAGTGAAAAATAAATAAAAATTTACTTCTATTTGCAGTTTTCAAATGAAAGTAATGTACAGAATATAGCACTGATTTCCAAATTTGTTTATTACATTTACTATTCAGTAGACTACTGTAGTATAAAGATATTTATAAATAAATTAGAAATCTTATAAATGGTGAAAAAGTGACATTAAAGTACCATCAGCTGCTTGGTAGAAGACTATTACATGTGTATAATGCCTAAAATAGCAGGTACAACTTTTCACTTCGCAATCAGGTTGCTGGAATGGAACCCAGTCATTAAATGAAAAGTGGCTGCATTCAAAAAATGGCAAAAAGCAACAGTATCATGCATTATTTAAATCAGTTAGTGCACTAGAAGTTCTGGCTTTGTGGTAAACTAAACTAAGTTTGATAAGTAACAACATTTCCAAGTCGCAGTTTAGGTTGTACATTTTGTAAACTGTTAATTTTTGTTTTCCCACTAAGGAGGCTATAATATCCCAAAAATCAACATACCTCCACAATATCAGCAAAAATTAAATTTTCCATTAAATAAAAAAAAATGAAATAATTGTTTACCATAATTTACTGATGAAGGCTGATATTTTTCCACAAATCCATTCAACTGAAACAAAAAATAGTCTTTTGTTAGTCTTGATATTAAGTAGAAATCCTGTATGAGAAAATAGGTTTTGCTAAGTAAACTGCAGTTTATTTTATTGTATATGCAATGGGAAAGTTTCTTTAATAAAAAGCTACTTGGTTAACAACCTAAGTTTTAAACAACAAAAGCTAAAAATTTAAATCAAGATTGATTTTTAAGGGAATTTATTTCTTAATGACAAAGTAAGAAAGTAAGTTTAGTCAATGAAAATTTTTCAGCTGCTCAGTTTGAAAAAATTGTTCTGCTATAAGTTATTTGAGATCAAAGAAGAATAAGTAAAACCAATGAAAACCTTAAATTGATCCTATCTGCTATACCATAAAATAAGCACAATTTCCATGTATATTATTACCCAATGCTGAAAAGAAAAATCCCAGCATGCCTTTGTGTGCTTCTGCACATAAATTGGGGATGGGAAAGTATTTTATAATCGTTCCCAAACATGATTGTTTTGTAGGATCCCTGTGAATTTGTGATATATGTCAGATTGAATGGTGACAGATGAGTTCTTGTGGTGAATGAGTAAATTATAATGAATGAATGGGTTGTGAATCGAATTAGCTAGGTTTAGGGTAGTTAGTGTAGACCAATCTCACCCCACTTCTCCTTTGGCCTTGTGCCAAAATTGTAATTTACATTACAATAAATCAACATTCCCGATGAGGATTGGAACCAACATATGGCTAACAAAGCAAAAAGAGCACATGACTAACAAAACAAGTGAATAAAGCTAACAAAGCAAGAAGAGAGTAAAGCTCATGAGCATGTCTTTTGAGTGATAAAAGTTATCAGCTAGAATTGGAATAATTTTCTTACCTTTTTTGATATGAGACTTTTCTTGCAGTAATTAAGAACCTTAAACAGATTGATGTTGTCTAGTTTGGTTTCATATAGAAAATCATTAATGGTCATAATTTTTGACTCTGAAACAAAACAAAAAAAAAAAAAGAAAGAAAATTATTGTCTATAACTTTGAGAAGCATCATTAATGGAATGATCCAAATGATTTATTAATAGGAGGAACTCATTATCCAAGGTAGATAGGTTCATTGCAGATGGGGAAATCCAATGATCATAACTCATATGTAACTGGTATATTAAAAAACATTGTATTTTTCCAATTTTTGAATAACATGTTTGTTGTGGCCTTGTTAGGGCCAGAAATAAAGACACAAGAGAGAGGAATTGAGTTAAACAAATATATTAACAGAAACAGAAATACAAACATATACAAATGAGAATGTTACAACAAGAATGTTCAGTCCAACTGTCAGAACTGACTGCTGGAAATTTCCCTCTCCAAAAGGCAGTACCTGCTCCTATTTATAGCTGGGAGAATCCATGCATGTATGGGTAAATTACCATAACAATGTCCAAAGTTAATTTTTTTTTTGTTTTTTTTTGTGTTTTTGAGTTTATTCACAATTCTGATTTCTGTATTCTCTTTTAAAATATATTTAGATTGAATTTACAATCATTTGAAGATCACTTTATGTAGAAAAGACATGAGAGTCAAAACTGGTTAATAGAACATTGAAAAGTTAGAAAAACTTAGAATTAAAAAAACAAAGATATAACAATACAAAAGATTCTCCCATATCTTCTAACCCAAATGTAAAGCCACTAGATGGCACTTCACCAAAAAAATGTTAAACTAAAATAAAATAAACACCCAAGTTACAAGATTTTCTGTAAGTTAAATTATGTTTTAATTTTTTTTCTTAACCCTTTTCTTGGTGGACCAACCATATCTTGATAGCCAAAAACATGTTTACAACTAATATTAATACTAATAATACCAATTGGTCATGTTCTACTGAAATCAGCCTGAGTTTCCATATAGTCTTCAAATATAACAATTTATTTTACAATTTTGTATCAATAGATAATTGAATTTTATTGCATTTGGTTTCCATGGAAACCAAAACTAGATATACATGAGTAAAAACCCTCTACTTCTCACATTCTTCTTAAAATCAGATTATTATCATCTGATTCATGCTACACTAATTTCCACCACTAACTAGATATGAACACTCTGAATGCCCAAAACTGAGCTAAAAAATCTGTCAGCTGTGCAAGGATCTACACATCTGTTTACTTACACACTCAAAGAAATAAAATAAGCAATACAATCCAGAATATCCACCCACTCCTACCTAAAGAAACAAAATAAAAACTGGATTTGAGACTAAAAAAGGACATAAAAGTCCATCAAAGGAACGTTTCGGAGTTGGACAGCATCTTGACCCAAGTTCACACACTTTGTCGAAAAGTGACTTCCCATCTCCAACACATCAAACACGACCAGCTCACCAAAGATCGTCATCCCAGTAAGTCAAAACTCATCTTCTCTCTCCTATCATACGCCTCACCAGACGTATTTTTCAACTCCACTTATCCCATAATTTTTTTATACAAGAGACATTACCCTGGTTTTTTATTTATTGTATTTTATGCTAATACAATTGTTTATTTCTTTACATTTTCGTTGTTTCTTCTTCCTTCTATCACCATACGCTTAGTAATGCAAAACACACATTCACCACATAACTTCATAACCTGAGCATAATCCTACAAGAATATACATAGTATAGAGATGAACTGTGTAGGGGGGTTCACAAATAGAATTTCAATTTGAGTTACCTTAAAAAACTAGTTCAGTCTGGAAAAAGGTAAAATCTATCTTTAAACTATTTTTTCTAAAAGTTGACTTACACTACGTTGTAAAGTACAGCAAAAGTGTGTTGTAATTTGGGGAAACATACAACTGATAGCACTCCCAGCAACTACAGGCGTAATAGGCAAAGAGGGGAAGGAGATGGGAGGTAACAAAAATAACAGTCTCAGAAGCCACAGCAACTTCGGGAACAATGCCCACATGACTGACTTCACAGAACACTGTGTCTTGCCAACTGCTGGTTTTCCTGTTGCATTTATTGCCATGAGGCAACTTGCAAAGACCCAGACCTTGATCAGTTGCAGAGAGGCCTATATCTAGACAAGCCAAGCTGTCCAGCTTGCTAATGGGGAAAACCCAGATGCAACTAGTGTTGACAAACATGTCCGCATGCAATTCAAGGCCTCTTTTGCATCTGTACTGACATGTGTTCGCCACACACTAATCTTAATAAAATTACAATGAAAACCCAAACCCTATTGATTGAAGAATGTAACATACAAATCCAATGATATTTATATTTAAGAGATGTGACATAGTATCAGTGACACTTATAGGTATATTATTTCAAAATTATTTCTCACAGGTGCTAACCTTTTCTTACCAGGTAAGTACTTGGTCATTATATAAAAATAAAAGTCATAGTATTTCCTGATTTTTTACTCTAAAATTCACTCAATACAAGTCTCCAGAGCCACTCAAGGTAGAGGGTTACTGTTAAAATGGTAACCAGTGACCAGAAAGCCAGTGAATAAAAACACTGGTTGAAGTAATCCAAAAGTGACTTGACCCAAAGAGTTGTAAGTTCAATGCCTGGACTCATCAGAGATGGAAAAAAAAAACCTGGAGAGTTGAGTTACTAAAGAGAATTAACTAAAAATTGAGATATCCAGAAAAGGCATGGCACGTGGAACTAGAATAATCTACACCAGTGGACTAAATTTGGTTCAAAATTTCAACATATATCTCCTGGAGAAGGGTGGAGCATACAACAGATGAAACATCGTGAATATGACAATAAAGATGAGGACAACGATCCAAACAATGTAAATAGTGTAAAAATTAATACTTGATATTAATTAGAAAATTAACTAATCAATTATAGGTGACATCATGGATCATTCTTTGCTGCTGATACTATTTAACTAAATACAACCTGTTACTTGGAGAGAAGATGGGTACTACTAAGTAACATCTTAAGAGATGCCATGGAGGTAAATTAATTGTCAAAGTACCCTGATGATCTAACAGTTTATGGGAATTGTCTGTTTGCAGAACCAATATCTATAACCCATCAAAACCTATCAAACCAGAAAATATAAAAATAAAAAATATGCTCAGAAATAGATTACTTACCAATTTTACTTAAATGCTGTTCATTAGAAGCAATATTTAATTTCCCTGAAAAAAAAAAAAAAAAAAAAAAAAAGTTTGTTTTAATACATATGCTCACATGACATGCATAATATAGTACAGTAAGTATTCAGATTACAACAGTCCCAACCATGATGATTAATGGTTATGATGCAATTTCCATTAATCTTGCATCAACTTATGTTGTTTTCCCCATACATAAAGTGGTGTGGGTCAATGCCTGGTTGTATGCCATATTGGATTGTTGTGCATTCATTCCCTTTTGTTTGTGTTGTATTTGTAAAAACTTATTGCTCTACATTATGGCTCGCAAGTGTAGTGTAACCTTTTCTGATGGCAGTGCTTTGAACAAAAAGAAAGATATAACCATGGAAGTGAAATTAGACATTGTTAAACATTCTGAAAAGGAGAAAGAAGCAACAAACATTGACCGGTTGTTTGGCTTAAATCATTGAACTGTCGTTTAAAACATATACATATTTTCTTATTAAAATATAAGTTGGTCAATTTTGGAATTTAGGAGCTAAAATCTGTTTTAACAAATTTCTGTATTCATTCTGTATGTTATGCATTGAAAATCAGAAAAAAAGGGATTATCTGTCAGGAATTAATGCGCAAGTTACTAACACAATAGGACTCATATGAATATTTTCATGGCAACTGTATTGACAAACTTTTTTTTACCTGGTGCCCTGACTGCATGAATTTAAGCATGCCACTAGATTGGCATCTAGGTCCCACCCATTTACTGTTGAAATAGCTAAATGCAATTGCCGCTTCTACTCCAACAGTTTCTTTTCTCCCACTTCCCACCTGTGGAACTCCCTTTTGTTTACTTGCTTCCATGATAACTACAATCTTCAAAAATTTAAATAAACATGAATCATCATCATCTATCTTCTTGAATCCTATTCATCTTTTGTCATTTCCCCCAATCCTCCTTATGCTCAGTCCTTTCTATCACTTTCACTCTCACTGTGTACTTATGGCATCTTGCTTTAATTGGCGGAAATGATTATAAAAAAATATGTATACTGTAAATGCATTGCTAATTATTTTAATACATAGTAAACACAGCAAATAATTTTACTGTAGAAATTTACTGAAAACCAGAAAAAAAAGGGATTGCCAATGGTCAGGAATTACTGCACAAATTACTGACACATTAAAATTATTATATGTATAATGCCATATTTCCTACCATGTATAGATAAATTTTTTCTCAAAATTTACTTAAGAATCCATTATACCAAAAATGGTTCATGATAAGGCTCCAGACTAAGGTGAAAGGTAACAATAAAAACCTACCTCCAATATAATTGACAAATCTGGAAAGTATAAAAAGAATCTGGTTAATGTACATAAGATTTTTGGCTTTCAGACGATTCCGGTATCTTTGCTCATATTGGCTGAGTTGTGAATGAGCACGACACATCTGCAACAAACAGGAATCAACAATTTCAATTCCTATCAAAAATAAATGGCAAATTACAAGTCATAGTAGAAAATCTGCTTTATTAGACAGTTTGGGATTTTGTTTTTTTGCATATTACCAAAGTTAAACATTTGGATGGAATTAATGTTTTAAGACATAAAAATAACAATGATTGAGTAAATTAGTGATTTTATATACCATTTTGTATTACTATAAACCTATAAAGGTTATTTTACTGGTTAAATATGTTTGAGTTGCTATCCCTGTTTTTTTTTATTTTATTAAACAGTGAAATAAAGAACAATCAGCCTTGATCAAGAAGTCCTAATAAGGAAAAATGTGCCTCCCAACATGAATCAAATCTATATTTTTCCTTAGTAGGACACCTAGATCTAAGTCAGTTAATATTAATTTCATTGTTTAAGAAAATAAAAAAAATAGGGGTAGCAACTCAAACATGTGGACCCACTAAAAATAAGATTTATAATAATAAGGACTAATGTCAGATTAAAAAGATTAATTTAAGGACAAAATAAAGAAAAACATATCTTTTTGCATAACCATCATAACACCAATTATGCTACTTTATTTTTTAAATCTTTCATTTTTTGCAAACTTGTTTTTATTTCTACAGCATTAAATATAAAGCAAAATTTTTATTTTTTTTTATATAATCTTGTTTTTGTTTTTTTAATTCCTTCTTCAAGGCTGTCTTTATCTGCCTCTCCATTCTCTTTGAAAACAATTTTTTTTTATTCAAAATTGAGCAAAAAAATAACATAATAATAATTTTACAATAATCAGAAATTTATTATATTCAACATTAAAGACTCAAATTTAACTTATCTCCATTTATTAATGAATAAAATTAAAGGCTCAGTGGAATTACTTAAATAGACAGGTCCTCTTGTAAAAAACAGAGAAAAATATTTTTGGAAATTAGCATTCTTAGGACATGACATTTGACAAAACTGAAAAATAATGATTTTGTATTTTAGAAAGGTGGGGGTGGGGTGTCAGAATATAATAAGAATATATATAATTTAGAGTGTAAAATCAGTCCTTGACTTTTAGTTGTGGGACTTGGCTTGTCAAGTTTGATATTTCCATATTTTTTTTTTTTAGTTTTCTGAATTTTTTAACCTTGTTTGTTTTTCAACATTCTTTTACCTAGTTATCTGTATGGGAATTTTTGGAAGGACATGAACAAACATTTGAAGTTAATAATCTTAATTGAAGAATAAATAAAGAATAAAGTTACCTACTTTTATTAATTTGTGTTATTTTTATCTTAATTTAAAAATATATCCATTTGTTCTTTATTTAAAAGAAATCTTTTTGTAACCACCCACAAAAAAGTATGCTTTTATATGCAAAACAGCTAAGGCTAATAACTCTGTAAAGTCAGAAATCAATTTTGCACCATATCAATATTATAAACAGGACCCCTTCAAAAATTAATAGAAAAAAAAAAATCAATATTTTTTTTACTCTAAGTATTTTGACTTAAGGAAGGTATAAAGAATGCTAAGGTACAAACATTACTTCCAAAAGATTTTCCCTATTTTTTTTACAAGTACACCAGTCTATTTAAGTAGTGCCAGCTCAGAATTAACCAATATTTATTATCCAATAAAATTAAAGATTTAGCTGTAATCAAAGGACATGGTAGTTAGCTTTTAGGAAATTAAATTCACTTTCTTAAGAAGTCATAGTAATTTGCATATAATAAACTAAAAGGAATTTGAAAAGAGTCATGATCACCTATGCCCTGAAGAGACATGGCATTCAGACTTTAGGGAAGAAAATTCTTATTCCCAAGAAGTCATGGTAATTCACAGATAATGAAAATAAAAAGAAAGTAATTTGTGAAGAATCATGGCCGCCTATACTCTGAAGGCACATGTCATTCAAAAAACAATTCTAAGACAAAACATATTGAAACATTTTTTTGTATGCAAAAAAGTTTTAAGATGTTTTGTCTTAAAATTAACATACTAAACTAATCCTAAATTTTGAAGAATTTGAGTGTATCTTCTTAAGTATATAGCTATAAAAATTTTCTAAAAAAGAGCATACCATGATGAAGAACCCCCCACACTTGATAAAAACAAAGTTTTATCATCAAAATGTTTATGTTATTATCAAGAAGAAAGACCAAAGTATTTTTTGATTATTTTATTAAATTTTTAATCCTTTTCAGCACATTAAAAGTTTTGTTTTTCTTGCATGAGTGGGCCAAAGATTAGTATAAGGATTTTCATCATCTTTTTTGGCATTAAAAACATATTGTTTTGAAAATTCTTGAAAAAAGTCAAATAATTGTTGGATTTTAATGAAATTTTCAGGACTTACTCACAAATGACTGAAATCATTTTGAATTTTTTTTTAAAAGAAAACCACGGCAAAATTTATTTTTTTTAACATCTTCTACCTTCACTTACTTAATTTTATGAAACTGAGAAATTATAATTTCAGCTTCTTCATATTTATATTAATTAAAAGCAGGAATCCTTGGAGAATTTAAATCATCAATTTGTTTTTGTCAAATGGAAACACCATTTACCAAAAATCTACTCTAAATTGTAAAATAAAAAATGCAATAAATCTATGACATTATTTAATTAGAAAAGTTAATAGAAATGCTCTTAATTGTTTTTATAAGAATTTTCAATGAATTTTTACAAGAATTGTTTTACATTTTTTTTAATTTTATTTAAAAAAATTTATTAAATTTTAAATCTTAAAATTATGTATTTTTTTGGAGGTACCTATTCTTAAGTGACTGAACATAACAAAATTAGTACAAGTGTCTAGAGAAAATAACAGATAATCTTAAATAATGTCATATCAATCAACATTTTTTTTGACTACCTGCTTAATCATTTTTTATTTTAAGAATTTGAATTTTTACATATGCTAAATATAATGTCTGGCTGCTTTTTTCTGAGTACACTTATCTGTTAAAGTGTCTATCTAATTCCAGATGCAGATGCCTGCTCAGGTACATTTGCATTTCTTTGACACTCAGAGAGTCAACTTATGGTTTATACTGCAACTATGCAGAGTTGACCTGAGTTACAACTTTTGAAAGAGCGTACATAATCCACTATGATTAGCAATTGAACAAAGACAGTACACTTGAACCTTCAATCATAATGTCTTGTGATTTTGTGCTCATACAACCACTGGTGGCTTCCTGTTGATAGTTGTGTTAGGACAAAGTGTGCTATATTTCCCTACTAAATACACTAAGAAAATCTAGAAGCGCTGATAATTCTACTAAATAACTAATATTTTTCTTTCTTCAGTAAAACATGTTGATCTTCACTCACCTGTGCTCCAGTTACCTCCACACTGTGGATGTTATTAATTGTCTCAAGGAGATTGTGAGCTTCATCAATAATGACAATATTATCTTTGACTTTTATACCACAAGATTCCCGTGTGGTTCGATGTAAAAGAGTATTGTAGGGTAAGAGGACTATCTGCAAATACAAAAAGCAATTTTGATTGTAGCAAAATCAAATGTATATTCAGTCTTCTATGAGCGAATAACATTCAGTATTTCAATGACCAAATATCAATTTTTAAATTTTTTTTGAAAGGTTAACAAAACTTGAGAAATAATGTGTCAATCTACTAAACTGAAGTAAATATGTGGAATTGATTGGACATTTCATGGCTCTAAGTCATTCTAGTTGAACTGAGATCTTTTCAGTACCCCTTTGTACAAAATGAGATACAGCTATATGAGATTGATCATTTGAGATTAGATTAAAAAAAGATCAGTTTTAGATCTTATCAGAGATCAGTTCTGAAGTAAATTAATACAACTGCCAGTACAGGAGTGTGTTTACCAATATTAAGAATGATATGATTCAACTATGACATATGATTTCAATTAACTAATTCGGTGGTTATATATAAAAGAGGATAAGGACCATCCACATAAATAAAATGCAATTCTGATTATAGCAAAATCAAATGTATATTCAGTCTTATGTGAGAGAGGATAGCATTCAGGGCTGTGTGTAGTCATAAATATACACATACTGACAGATTATACATATGGAAAAAGCTGGTCAGGTGCTCAGCAACTCTACAACCATGCCCAATCATGAGACTGATAATGATGATGAATGTTATTTTTTCAATCCCTTAATACGTTGTTCAGTTTCTGAAAAGCTTCTCTTGCTTTTCTATCATTTACATAAATGGACAAATTGATTTTGTAACCAGATTTTTTATCTATTATTTTTTACCTCAGCATTTGGAATTGCATAACGTGTGCCATAATAAGGACAGGATTTCATCTGTTTTCCCAAAGTTACAAGTTGTTCAATGTCCCGTACTTCCACCTGAAAAAGTAAAAGCAATGTACACTTGTGTTTCTGATTAGCTATAAAAGATATGATATAAATATATATCAGACAAATAGTGGGCAACTGAATGATAAAATGGAAAAAAACTTCTTAGTGATACATTTTGTTTTGAGAAAGTTGGTTTTACAAGGGTGTGTAGCTTGGTATAATAAATTTTTATTTATTGTTTTTAAGACATTAATGAAAATTTCAAAAAATGATTAGTCTGTGAAGTTAAAAATGTAGAGTTTGTAAATCTCGACAAAAAATGTTAGTGAAAACTTCAACAATACTAAATACTGTAAGGATTTCAATACACATCAGCAATTTGCAAAAAATTCTAATGTCTTAGAATTGTCTAATGTAGACATTTTGAATAAAACTCAATTGCACTGCTCTGGGCCGATTCTGTGACACAAACAGAAGATTTTAAAACAGAGGAAAGAAACTAATTTAGAATGGGAAAATCACCGTAATGGTCTCCCATAAATTGACGAATACAATCACATGTTTTCCTAACAGCTGCGGACAGTACACTGGCTGTCACTTCAAGTGAACATTTAAACGTGTTGAAATCACAATGATTTAATAGGTATTAGAATGATTTTACTTGTGCAGGTGTAATTTTTGCATTGCAAGGCATACAAAGTATTGTGCTTGTTTTGCTCCAGATAACAAGTCAGAAATTTGTCCCAAATCAAAAATCTACTGAAAACATCTTTACTTGTTACATAAAACAAAAGTTTAAAAAAAAGGAAAGAAATCAGTACAGAATCATTATTTTTACAAAATTCTCTTCACCTAGTTACAGAATATTTTATTTTTTATTCAGTGTAACTATGCTGTATTGATTGATTGTTTGTTTAATGACATATCAACCAATTATGGGTCATTTAGTGTCAAAATTTAATTTTCTTGAGAACTTTGAAGTAATTTGGTAATGTTACTATAAATATGTATTGTTACTAATTTTTTATATAAAAATGTATTGCTGGTATTTTTACTATAAAAATGTATTTTTATACTTTCATAGTGTTTTGTTTTTGTTTGGGGGTTCACTATTTGCCCAAAGCTGGACCCTGATAGGTGCTACTACCGCAGGTCAGGGTAGACCTGGAAACAACAGCAATTAAGAGGTGATTCCATGCTCCTCAAGACTTCCAATCTCCTGATCAGATGCCTCACTGCTGAATGTAGTTTATCGTCATACCCAAGACTAAACATGCTGTATTAAAACATACCAAAACTCTGTCTCTGAAGTCCTCAATATGTTCCACTTTGTAGAAAGGGCAATTATTGGTTTTACTTCTCTTTTTAGGTTGATCACTTTTGGACTTTGAACCTGCAGAATAAGAAGAATAATAATAATCATTAAACAATTGATTCCATTATATAAAAAAGACATTATATATCCATCAGGCATGCAGCCTTGATCCCCACTACTTATTGATGAGACATTGCACTATCATAACAGGAAGCATTACTTGATGCTTGTAAGTGATCTTAGTTCATTTTATCATAGCAATAGAATATCTCACTAAAAGGTAAGGGAGATAAGGATGCTAATATATTTTCTTTTTCTTTTGTTTCATGATAGTTTTCTTTGCATATTTTTACTTTAATAAACTAAAAAGCAATTTTTTTTCTTATATGCAATATATATTGTAATTGTATAGATAAAAATCCTAGATTTGCTCATGTAGAAAATAATTGTAAAATAACTTAAATATTACCATCACTTTATTTGTAAAATGAGTAAAATAGTCTTTAATAAATAATTATACATACATGCAATTTAATATAGGAATTATATGAAAATCATTATTACCTTACTTTCAACAGGTATCTACCCACACGAGTCTTTCAATTTATTTATTTAGTGCTGCGTACTTTTTGTAAATAAGTTATCTCCCTTAGATTGTATAGATGTTTTTTTTAAAATTGAAATGTTATTTACAAAATCTTGTCCAGTCTCTTTTTTTATGTGGAACATTTCTCATCGGATTTAGATAATGTACTGTCAATATATATATATATATATATATAGTATTACAATATCTCACTTCATTTCACCGACCCATACAGAGTTGACGACTAGACAACCCCCACCCACACAGGTACACAACAATATAAAAATCCAAACAAATACAAAATTATTGCAATACATATAAGAGGGTGACATCTATAAACATTTCTCACACACACACACTTATACACTTACATTGAATTAAGATTATCATCCAACATACTCGTAGGCACACAAGCATTACTTTTACTTACACACTCTTACACATACAACTTCCAAAATGTTCCTCCTTATATATATATATATATTTTGTGTTAAAAAAATCTGCCGAGTCAGTCATGTGTCAAAAGATACATGATTGCCTAAGTGTGTATCACACGGCACATAACTGACCATGTTAATACACATGACAAACGTCTGACCAATGAGAACTAACCAAAATCATAACATACCAGTACTCTATCTTCAACTCTATATATATATATATATATATATATATATATATATATATATATATATATATATATATATACACACACACACACACACACATTTAGTGTATCGGGCAGCACATCATTATCAAACATATATTGCTAAATATAACAGACAACAAATATCTATTATGTCTGATCATGAGCCATTCTAAGCTTTGTATAGTGACTTCAGTTTCAGAAGAAAATAAAGACAAAAACTGTCCAACATTTGGATATTTTTTTATTGTGCTGTTCCTCGTATCAAAGCTTTCAGCTCACATCAGAGTGGTTATATGGACATTACAACAGAGATGTTTACCATCAAAGATGACATCCTGTTATGCTTACATAGAAGTTTGCTATGCAACGATAATGGTCATGGAATAGCAGATTTATGTGTGTGTGTCATCCACATACAAGCCTGTTTCTCTGTCTCACAGCTCATTAGTGTGGATAGACATCCGAT
Organism: Acanthosepion pharaonis; assembly: GCA_903632075.3. NCBI lineage: Eukaryota > Metazoa > Mollusca > Cephalopoda > Sepiida > Sepiidae > Acanthosepion > Acanthosepion pharaonis. Next base: position 6,347,587 of record CAHIKZ030004896.1, on the reverse strand, counting down.
TGCTTCAAGCTGGGATTGAAACCCAACCAATTTGGCATCAGTCAGATATCCGACTCCTAAGATATTGGCACACAGAAGAGAAAGGGAAATTCTAACATATTATATATGAATGTATACAAATGACAGCAGCCAGAGGGCTCAATTCACTAATAAAGAGTGGTGCGTTAATAGCAGCAGCAGCTACTGTTTTGGAATTGCCCTTTTCTCCATAGTGCCTGATCAAATAATGAGAGTGTAACACAAGTAAAAACATCCAATATTTATCAAAGGTCAACTCAGTTTTTTCAATTTTTAATCACTCATTGGGATTCTTGAGAACATCAAGAGTACCAATCAGTGCTTAAAACTCATGAATGTTTAATATTTTTGTTGTAAATTCACAAGAACAAAAAAAATGTATAAATTCACTTTCATCATACATTTACGTTTTATTACAATTTTAATCATGAATTTTTAAAGCAATAACATTGCCAAAAAGTGAAAGTAAATAATAGCGATGTCAAGGGAAAAACCATTCTTTTGACACTCTGTTTTTTGCAGGCACAAAGGTCCAAGTTTGCCAATTGTCTAATCACAAATAAAATCCTTTTCATACAAACCTTTTTTAGACTTCTGTAGTTCCAAACAACGGTCATTCATTAACGTAAGAGACTTCAAATTTTGAACAGCTTCATTTACACATAAATTCTAACAAAAAACAAGAAAATATTTTTTTTATATTTGGTAATATAGACAAAATACAATGCACATTTTCTTAAACAAAACATTTAGGACCAGACACATTTTGGAATACAGAATATGGAATTTTTCTCATTTCATAATGCTATTATATATATATATATATATATATATATATATACACACATATATATATTTATATGATGGATAAATTATCGTCTAAATTACGCAAAAATGAAAATATCACTGGCAGACATATTTACCAAATTTACACACAAATATCTTGAAATACTAAAGAGTAAATTCATTCAATAAAATTGCCATTGGCTTCAGTCACAGCCTCCTGATGACTTTGGAATCTCCTGCAATTCTTCTGGAGGGTCTCCTTGTTTAAGTTGGTGAATGCTGTCATAATCCTTGTTTTCAGTTCATCTTTGATGTTACAAGGAGATTTGTTATTCAACTGCACCTCACGAGGATTGCAGTCCGGGGAGTTAGGTAGCCAGATGTATAGAGTGATGTGTTTCCATAAGCATTTACTTGATGAGTGGCTCTTCCAAGTCATTCATAAATATCTAAACTATCAGTTGCATACAATCACTTTCTCAGTTCAATAGTTAAAAATGGCATTGAGCAAATGATTTTAGCCAGGACCATTCTTCTTCAAAACTAGTTGGTTGACACCAAAGAAATGTACCAAATAGCAGAAACCACATCACTTGAGGACTTTCAACAGCAGCAATAACTAAAATGGATAGCACATGTGTTATGTTCCTAGGGAGTGAAATATGGTTGTCTGAAGAAAGATAAGATGGAACGAAAGGATAAAATGTTAACAAACTTTATTAAATGAGATAGAATTCAGATGGTGAGTGAAACCACTGAATGCCTAATAACAATTGACCCTCAGAGATCTGTCAAGCTCACCTTGGTATCATGGCTCTACCCAGAATGCCCTGTTTTTTTTTCCCTCCAGTCTAAGGGTGATAACTTTGCTTAAATATTTTCCTTAGGCCAAATGAGTCCTAACATGTAACATGAAAAGAAAATAATGACATAAAATGTTGATATTCCACACTATTTCAAACAAAGGTTAGGAAGGAAACTCTCATCAATACTGGAAAGAGCAATAACAGTTACTGGACTTGAGAAACCTGTTCTCCTAAAAAATTGTTTTAAGAGAATGATTATATAAATTTCAACCGAAAATAGAACTGGCTGCTTGGTCAATGAATGCCAAATGTTTCTGTATAAGAAAACAGTTTATATTACCATTATTATTAGTGTTCTGCAGAGGATGCAGGAAAGGTATTTTAGGCCTCTCTGATAGGGCACGTCATTTATGGTGGTGTTTCTGATTCAATAATCTTCAATAAGATGCTGCAATCAAGCTTTTACTTTTTGGTGTATGGATAATGACAAACACTTTTTCTGTTGCTAACTTTTAACCCAAAGTGTATCTGAGCCATGTTTTGATATCTTCACAATCTACAAAATCCCAACACCAAGAAGAAAAAATATCAGCAAGCAAATGTCTTGTCTGATTGGTAAGAACACCAAGACAAAAATTATTTGATAGTAGGTTAAACATGTATTGCACTGAGTCAAGTTTTAGTGCCAAATAAGAACTTTGGTAATGTGATGATGCAATTGTGTACATCACTGTACAAGATGTGATGACATCCAAGGTCAGCTGTATGTGAATACACTGCTATGTTCCACAGATTTGTTTTGATTATGGCAGTGAACACTGTCAACAAAGAAATAACAACAAATGCTTTGCAAAACACTTGTTGGGTCGGGAAGTAGCAAAAAAAATATACGATTTCTCACTTAATCAGCAATGTTTTCCTTCTGCTTCAAAAAAGTGAACTTCTGATATCTTACTTCTCATTAAGTTCTGGCCATGGAAAACAGACTCCTACACATTCACTGCCTGGTCATTTCACTCACTCATGACCATTTCATTGACTGCCTGTGTTCCACTTAATACTGATAATTTTAATAACTATAAATAAGTTTCCAAGAGTTGTTATTTAGTATTCATTTCTATTCAATCAAAGTGAAAAGTATTTTTGTATCTGGCATATCACAAAAAACAATCTCCTCATAGTCCATTATACTTTTTATTATTAGTCATAACAAGAAAATAAGACAAGAACAAACGAACATAGCCAGTGAAAGAATAGCATAAACATCTTTCATTTTTATAGCAACCAATTGAAAGATACCTAACTTAGATGTAATTATTATTGAGAAACCACATCTGAAGGCTTCTCCAAAAAATATATTTAAAATTTTCCACTAACCTAGAAGGTGGACCACCCAGACAGCTTTTGGATGGTCAGCTTTTCCAAAGGACTCTATTTTTATGGCTATCTAAAAATCACTAGCAAAATTTTATGTTGTCAATTCAAAGGTGGGCTGGGGAAAAGATTCCTGAGAAACCCTGGTCATTAAATTGACTTAAAAGGTAAAACAATCTATCTATTCATCTCCTAAGGATGTGTGAGAAATCATATTGCTACAGTAAGCAGATGGCCTCCATGAAAATCTTCAGAACATTGAATATATATGAATAACTTCATATACAGTATAGACAAATCTCTCATCTAACAGACCCTCCCATCAATTGACTTCAGATGCAATGGACAAAATCTGCAGTCAAAATAAAAAAAAATCTGCAGGAAAAAAAATTTCCAAACTGTCAGCGATATTTTTTAAATTTTGCAGGCTTAGCAGAATGAGTCATATTAGTTATCAAAGTGACCACTTGGTGGTGGTGACAGGCCTTTCAATTGTAAACAAAGATGGAAAGTATGATACATTAGCCCATGCGTGAGAAAGTAGCAGTAAGAAATCTATTTTATTTTTTATTTTGATTAATATAACTATATTATGTATATATTTATTTATGCCATATATACATTTATAGTATTTACATTATGATTATAACTACTGGTAGTTACTATAGTGGTTTTATATCTCAAAAATAGTCTCCTCCCATCTATGGACAATTGGATTTAATGAACCACCTCTCCTCAGTATTATTCCATTGATGAGAGCTTTGTCTGTATTTGCATTTGGAAGTGAGAATTATAAAATGAATTTGTTTTCAGTTTGTTGATTAAAATATATTGATAAATTTATAATAAATAAAACCATTTTTACTTTAAAAGATGACGAGTTAATGGTTACTTTTCATTTATATACTTAATACTGATCGGAGGAGGAAGTAAATGATAATTTTAATAACTATAAATAAGTTTCCAAGAGTTGTTACTTAGTATTGATTTCAATTCAATCATTGGTCTCTAATTAAAGTGAAAAATATTTGTGTATCTGGCATATCACAAAAAACAATCTCAGTATTTCTTCATAGTCCATTATACTTTTTATTATTAGTCATAACAAGAAAATAAGACAAGAACAAACGAACATAGCCAGTGAAAGAATAGCATAAACTTTTTTCATTTTTATAGTAACCAATTGAAAGATACCTAACTTAGATGTAATTATTATTGAGAAACCACATCTGAAGGCTTCTCCAAAAAATATATTTAAAAAAAAATGTAAACCTGTCTAGAAGCAAGGGAGGTAACTTTGGCATCTTCTCCATAAGGACTCTTCATAATTTCTCTGACAAATTGAGATAACTGGGAATGTGTTCGACTGCAATAGTAAATCTACAAAAAATGAATAAAAAATATTATCATATATATAAATACATTATTTACCCTATTTACATTGGAATACTGTCCTCAACAACAAAGATGAGGACAACAGTCCGAATGTAAATAGTGTAAATCATGATAAGTCTTCATCCCAGAAATTCACACAAAATTATATAAATACATATATAAAGGAATTTTTTGTCTATTTATTTTACATTTAAACCAAGAAAAACTTTATGAATGTGCATTGAAATGTTATTGGCCCAACCAAGAAACCCTTCAAAAGAAAAAAATTCTAATGCTTGGTCATACTTTGGAATATGGGTTGAATTGATATTTTTTCAGCACCTCCTCATATATTAGGAATAGTTGATTTTTTTTTCAATCCTAAAATGAGTTGAAATTTATAGTGGATTACAGAAAATAAGATACTTTGATCATTGCCAGGAACAATAATTTAAGAAAATTATACACTTATTAAAATAACAACTGAAGACATTTCCTTGCTTTTTCTCTTCTCAATTTTTATATCTTCCTCTCATTCACTATCATTTATAACATAATTAGTGAACCTGAAGGCCTAAAATAACCAATCAAAAGTTAGCTGTTTCCTAAAACCCTTGAAATCACAACATTATCATCAGTCACATGACCAGATGTTGTCATAGGGTCAAAGCGCAACTGAGCACCAGACCAGATTCCTGCATACATCTGGATTGAAAGTCAGGTTTATTCAATCATGCATAGCATAGTGTGTCTGGGGAAAGTAAACTTGGCGCAGCACATCACTCTCCAGGTCAAATGACAGACTATGTACTCTAACTTGAAGGTTTACCCTGGTGACAGACACATGGCCATTGATTCTTTCAGAGGAACACTCTCCCCTAAGCATTGACTTCAGTCAAGAAAGCCTTCCACTCAGTGATGCCAGGTCATCACCACACTAGCTGCATACATATCCCCCACTGTGCCAGATGGCCATTGACTTTACAAGAACATTCATCCACCCCTTTGACAGGTCTTGTTTTTAATTTTGCTTGCCATCTAGCCACTCCTCTCACCAGAAAAACCTGGTAGGGGAACTGGTTTAGTTGCCAATAATCAGACAAAGTGGCAGATAGTTCTGGGTTACATGGTAGCAGTAGTACTTGTAGAGTGACTTGGTATATATTAGAATATAATATCAAAATAGAGTTATTATACATAGTAAAAGCTACACAATAAAAAAAAAATTAAATGTTTATATTTTTTTTGATATGACATTTTAAGAAGATCGTATATTGACATATTAGTGGTTACTAAGCAGTATTAGCAGCCTCACAACTTAGGAGTCATCTAAAACAGTGCTATTGAAAGTGTGGTATGCATACCAGTGAAGGTACACAAGCCATCATCTACCAATATGTGGAGTTTCCAGAAAACAATGAAACAGTAGTCACATCTGGGAAACTACCAGGATATCTGACATTTTTTTTTTAAACATTTTAATTTTACTTTTATATTTATTATGATTACACTTTTCAATTAATCATTCATATTAAAAGTCATTGCTATACAACTAGCAAATGTGATATAATGAACAGCAAAACAGTGAACTGAGATACATATGACAACACCATCATGATGATGAGGCATGTGACTGCATGAGAACCACACCTAGGAATGTCAAAAGTTCATTTTCATGGACATATATTTCTAATTTGACCTTTAAAAAGTTCAATTGACTGTGGAAAAAAGAAATAGACACATGAATTTGGGCCAAAATTTTTTAAATTAGCATTTAATTTTTTAGATACATAATCGAGATGCATATCTGAAAAGTGGGGACACAGCATCCACTGAACCCCTAAGCTGGACTGGAACACTCAACAATCTCTTGCACATTGAAAAAAAAAAAAAAAGGGTACACCACATCAGATAGTTTGAGAAGCACTGATCTAGAGGACATAAGCATTGAAGAGACATTCTAATGACAGTTGTTAAGATAAGAACCAGAAAAGACACCTCTATCCAGTCCTTCATGTTATCAAGCCATTTCTAGCATTATCGTCCACATCTCCCTCCTCCCTTAATAGTATCTTGCATAATGCTCTTTTACCAGAAAGTCATGCCTGACAATGTTTCTGCAACAAGCCAGTTTCTATCAATAAATATTTAACACTTTCATTGCTGCATTGTTATAACATTGTTGCCTGACTGCTTTTACATAACACCCACAAAACACAATATAACAGAAATACATTACAAAACTGGTTATACTGCACATTACTACAGGGTGCCCCACAAAAAAATCAAGAAATCTGGTACAGTTTATTTAATTGTTAGAATTTTTGTTACAGTTATTTGAAACAAAAGTAAAGATAGAAATTTAGTAGCTTAAAACAAAACAAAAACATAGATGTTAGATGTGGTGTTCAAACTAAAGAACTATGGCAAAATTTCTTGGCATTTTTTCAGTCCCCAAGCTGGATGTTCTTTTTTAAAGAGAACAATCACCTCATGTTGAAAATTTGATAACTACAGCATCCTGGAACAACAAATGGTTAAAAAATTTATATGTTAGTTAATTTTTTTAGTTCATTCATATAGTAAAATATATAGTTAAATTTTTTTTATATGTGAGTTAATTTTTTTTCATCATATAGTAATTCTAAAATTTCCTGGGGTTTTTTTTGTGGGGCACCCTGTATGCAAATTTTCTAAATTATTGGATTTATTTTTATTACTTCAAACATTATTTTTAGTGGATACCAGTGTTTGAAATAAACACTCCATTTTTTTTGTTTTATTTCAAACATTGTGTATGAAGTCTACTAGCCTGTAAACTTGAGAAAACTTAATTTCTTAAAGTTTTCTTGCATGCATAGGCCAGGAAACCTCATATACACTGTTTAAAATAAAACACAGGTATCCACTAAAAAATAATGTTTGAACTACTCTATGTCTATGCCAGTTTGGAAATAGCACTAAGTTAGTTATTCATAACACAAATGATAGCAACCAACATTTCAGTACCTGGAAAACGTATATATAGATCAACGGTAAGCTTCATAAAAGCATTTCATAAAAAAGTATGCCTACAGCAGTGGAATTGTTAATAATATACTTTAATACAATGATTTATTTAAATTGTTTTCATCTTCAGTATTTACATTAGTCGGACTATTGTCCTCATCTTTGTCGCCATATTTGTCACAACGTTTCGGCCGTTGTACGCTCCGGCCTTCTTCAGGTGGTTGGAATTTCGAACTGAACCCTTTATTTCGATCACTGGGGTAGACTGTTCTAATTCCATGTTTTGATGGATGTCAGTTATCAGTTATCTCCTGCTAATTTTCCCTCTGAAAGTTCTCCACTGCCTTAACCAGGAATTGAACTCACCTTCTTTGGGTCTGTCACTGGATCTAACCAACGCCTTTATCCACTGTGCCATGTGTCCTTGAGGACATCTGGGTATGAACTTGAGTATTATAAACCTAATGTTTTCAGCATCATTTTTTTACCAGTGCTCATATTGCAATTTTTGCTGTTATCATTGCATGTCTTTACCAGAGTTCATATTGCAACTTTGTTATCATTGCTTTTCTCTGGCACTCCTTATTACTGGTTCCCATATTGTATTTATTTCTATGCTTGGTCGGCTCAGGAGATTTTTGTGGCCTAGCATATGTGCTGATTCCTTAAGTTTACGAATTTTCCAATGGTGTTCCCTGTCTATGATCTGAACATGATCCCACAGGGGGCGGTGATCTCCCTTCTCTCTCCATATGTGGTCAGCCACGCCTGATTTTTCATCTTGTTAGTCACAATGTTTTGACCATTGTATACCCAGTCTTCTTCAGATGAGTTACATTTAATAACATTAGTAGAATTTTGAACTGAACCTTTTTTATGCAATACACTTAAAGGGACTGTTTTCTATAAAAAAAACACTGAGATAATATCATATAGAACAGTCATGTGGTGTAAATTTGGAGCTTTAAACTTAAAGACTATTCTTTCCTGATCAGACCTTAGGCTCCAAAATTCCACCCCATGATTATCCTTCATGTATATGTATTTATTAAAATGTATTCAGTTTACTTTATGGTTGTGAGTTCAATTCCTGGGTTCGGCTGTGAAATCAATGTCCACTAGTTTAGTGGAACAAACACAAGCAGCATATCAAGGAAGAAAAAATACGAGTTATCTCCCCTTCAAGTACATCAATCATGATCATAAGTCTCTGAATACATTGAGGTCATAGAGACGCTACATTGCTGCAGCCATAATAACATTGGATATATCTTAGGTAAAATAACATGTGGGAGCCTATCTCTCTTAAGGTTGATTTTGAATTCAAAGTTGTGTAGCAACGAAAGTAGTAACTTACCTCATTGAACGAAATGCCTATGGGTCACATATTTTCTGTGCCAAAAACAATAAAAAGAACCCATGTTTCTAGCTCTTTCATAGAGAATTTGGCAGGTCACTGTAAAAATTTCATGTGTATATAGGAACTTACTTTTTAGTTCCAACAAGTCTTGCTATTTGCATGTTGATACGAAATGGACTTGCACAAATCTTTCACTTATAAATTGTCCTTCTAGACTGGTTGCCACTCAAAGCAAGAGAGCCTTATTTGCCCCACTATTTAACCCATAGCTAAAGAAAGGCTGATTCATGCCTTTTCCAAGGGTAATAATATAAAGTGAACAAATTTCTGTCACCATTTGAACTTGGCATGCCAATTTCACTTTCTGCATTCCTCATGCCTTGGACACCTATGGGGACTTAAGCTCAATCCAAACCCCTCAAGTGGAATTCACTTTTCAGTCTCAATAGAGTCTAAAAGCATCTCCGCACATTTTAGTGAACAACTCTCATTCCCTTTGTAATCCATTAGTGAGATATAAATTCCACTTGAACAGCCTCTTCTCCTGAACCACTATTTTGTGGAACCAACTCCCAAAATAAAGCTCCCCCAATCACTACAATCAGAACCTGTTTAAGTCTAGGGTTAACTGTTATCTTCCCCAGATATCTCCATAAACTGTGCCTATTACCTCTTACTTTTTAGCCCTCTACCTCAAATGGGCTTGGACCTTATACAGGGTCAACATTATTGTAAAAAAATGTTAACTGTACATCTGAGAACATTAATAAGAGTATTGAATAAATGATTCAGTTTATAATTCCAAAAATGTTACTGGACACACCACACACCTGAAGAAGGCCAAAGGTTATAACTGTGTAAAATGTTATGACTATAATAAAAAAGGACACTAGTTCAAATATATCAGTCCTCCTTTTCTTAATGAATTCAAACAGAAACGGCTTTCTTTTAAAAAAAATAGCTGATTTACAATGAGAGGTAATTAAAAAGGGAGATAACTTTACTTTTAAGGTATGTTCCTGTTCAACATGATCATCATCTTCGTCGTCAGAGCCGGATTTAATCTTTTCTTCATTGTCACTGAAATACTCTTCAACAACAAGTTCAACATCTTCATTCTCTCCATTTTCTGCTGAATTTTGGTTACTAATCTCATTCATTTCAGCCATAAATGCTTTCTGTAATTCATCTGAAAACGAGTCTTTCAACTCCTCAAATTTGCTTTCCAGTTGGTGACACTGATAAAAATATAAATATAAAGAAAATAGAAAGGATAAAAAAATGATCAAAATCAATGTATTTGGCACCTTTCGTTCAGTCCTCTTCAGATAACGCAGCAGAATAGCAAGCTTGGTTGCCAATGGCAAACTAGCCATAGTGTCAGTTTACCTGATGGCAAGCAGCCCTTCCCCCATAAAAAAATACAATAAACAAATACAGAAAATTGTTTTAGTAATAAAAAGAAATAAGAACTTTATAAAGTCATCTGCACACTATCAGTTATTGAAGTCTAATGAGAGAGGACATTTTCAAATCTAAAGATCATAAAGACAAGTTTAAGAAATTCGCTGTTTGAGATGATTTGGAATCAAACATGTTGCTATTGATTGAAAAGGAATTGTTAGATGAATTGGATTCAGAAGCTATTATTGGCAGAGTTGCACAAACATCTAGTGAACACAAACGATTGTTCTTAATATAATGGGCTACATTCAATGTGCTGTTGTGCTTATGAAGTTAATCTGTAAACTTTACAGTAAACTATTTTAAAACATCAACCAATTACTTGAAATTAAAAAAATAAATAAAAAATTAAATTATAACATTTCTGTATTTACATTTGGTGTCTACTGCTAGTATTATGTACAGTACATGTACACTGAAATTACTAAGAAATACACATTTTTACACAAAAATTTTAATTGTACCCTTTTATAAATATGTATTTTTTAAAACTTTATCTGTAATGAAAATTAAATGATAAAATTGTAGTTGCAGGTGGGACCCCTTTGTCTCCTGGCAACCAATAATTTTAAACCCAGTCTGCTAGTGCTGGTCACCACAGAAAGTCATCCCCCCGCTCCTGAAAATGACGTGAACTAATCAAACATATTTTGAGTACTTGACACTATTTCACTTCCCCTTCTACATATTGCTCAAAAAAATCTTTTATTGTAAAAATCATAAAAAAAGAAATTATTCCTTTTTATTTATGACTTTTCCAATCTAAGAAACAGCCACTGTTAGTCTAAACTGAGTGTTAGACTTCATATAAATGCATTAGCAAAAAACACTTTTACTCATGGCTCCCCTGCCTTAAAGGCCCCACTCTCTAAAAACTCCTGGCAATAGGCCTGTAGAACATAGCTTTTAAAAACTGCAGTTAGAAGGTCTCCACTGGTTGAAAATTTAAAATAATATCAGGAATTCAAAATAAGGATAACAGCACTCTACAAAAAAACAGGCACCACACCAAGTGGACGTATTGGAAAGGCTTCAGCTGAAACTCTGCAACAGATTACCCTAATGAATTATTGAGAATTAAGATGTCAAATACTGATCCTGACATTGCAAAGCAGAGAAGCACCATTCATCACACAGTTATTAAAGAACATAATTATTGTACATGTACAGACATGTAATATATATTAGGTTTTAAAAAATGAAATCCATTTTAAGTAAAAATAATTTTAATTTTAAAAATTGCTTACTGTGCATCAATGGTGCATCAATATGTCTGTAGCTTGACATGTCATTATTATTGAATTTTGGTCTGAAATGTTCACTATATAATGATCAAACTATATAATTAATATTTGCCATTAAATTAAGTGCATTGACAAAGGAGCATGTTAATATTTAAATAGATTTTGTATAAAATAAATGCTTCTTTCATCATTTGACTATGGATTTATTGATCTACCTACATACATATATATATGAGGTCTGTCTGAAAAGTAATTTATTTATTTATTTCAATTCCAAATAACAAACAACATTGTTTCTCCTTCAAAGTAATGCCCCTCAAGTCTAATTCCATCCTTCTCTGCCATGCTTCTATGCACTCCTGGAAGAATTCTTCAAGAGGGGCATAATGACAGAGCTGAGGGGCTTGGATACCCCTCAGCTCTGTCATTATGCCCCTCTTGATGACCCCCATGCCTTTAAAACAAGTCCTCTTGAGCTTAGGGAAAAGAAAAAAGTCATACAGAGCAAGATCAGCTGAATAGTGATGTTGTTCCAGTACGGTGCTCTTCTCAGACAGGAACTGCCAGATGCTCAGGGTGTTGAGAGCAGGTGCTTTGTTGTGGTGAAGCAGCCACAATTTGTCCTGCCACAACTCTCATTTCTTCTTGGACACTGTGCAAAGCAAATGGTGCAGTATCACTTTGTAGACTTGTTAATTGATCGTCTGGCCCTGTGGCAAGAATTGTTGCCACTGTGGATGATGCCTCTCACATCAAAGAACAGATAAGTCCTGTTACTTTTAAGATAGACCTCATATTTACATTATACATTAAGTTTATCATTTGTTAAAACTTGTCTAAATTATTTAATAAGACATATCTTAATGAAAACATGCTGCCAAAATATATACAGTGCAACCTCAGTTCTCAAACATCTCACATGTCGAACAAATCAGTTTTTGAACAGAAAATTTTAGATGAAAATGCCTCGGTTATTGAACAAAATTTCTTTTCTCAAACAACATTGCTGAACCGAGTTAACCCAAACAGAATAATTTCTGAGTCAACTATAGTGTTGTATACATTCATTTGTTGTGTTGTACTTTTTTTTTCATTTTTTATTATACTGTGACTTTTTTCTCTTCCTTGATTCCTATTGAAAAAATAGTTTCGATTTATGAACATTTCAGGTTACAAACGGCCTTAAGGAATGAATTAAATTCCACTGTGTGTATATATATATATATATATATATATATATATATATATCTCAAATTATTTATGATTGAAAATTATTTATGAAAATTTATTAAAAAGGCAGCATTGTAAAAATAATACATAAACTATTTAATTTGTAATTATTCCTGATTTGAACATTTTTTTTAACTTAATAAACATGAAAGAAATAAAACTGTATTTTTTGTATAAACGCTTGTTTCTCTACCAATGATATGAATATGAATGATATACAAACCTTTCTTTTGGAAGGCTTGTGATATCTCTCCCTCATATGTCCGAGCTTATTTTCAACATTAGTTAATGCTTTTTTCTCTTCCTAAAAAGACAAGAAATACAACATTATACAAAATAATCTTAAGAAATACAGATTAAATGATAGTGATTCAAGACAATTTGTAGATGATAATAAAAGGAAGGCAAGGTGGAGTAATGGATAGTGGCTCAAATTGTGTAATCAGAGAGCTGAACTCAAATTCCAGTTGGATGCATTACATTCACTTCCATGTTTGGGAAAGCTCTGAATCCTCTTCTTCTCCCCCTCCCAGTTATGGGTAAATAACAGGACAGACTGAGTTCTATAGATTTGGGTAGCAACTGGTCTAGGAGAAGGAAAAACTCTGTATTCAAAACTGGCTTGGAGAGGGTTAGGTTCTGTCAGGCTATCTTGCCCAAGAGACACCATAGATGCTGTGGCTGCAGTACATGTGGTGCCCCAATAACCCTATGGGTCACCAGATGAAAAAAAAAAAAATGAAAACAATGATCATCCAGGAGCAGCTGACAAGATATAAGAAATGTCTTTATCTTGGGTTTTCTTACTATTGAAATGAATTAGATACTGACTCAAGACATTTCAGAGATGACAATGAGAGCAATGATTATCCTGGGGAAGATGATGAAACATGAAAAATGATTTGTCTAAGGATTTCTTACTCTGGGAATAAAAATCAAATAGCAATTTAAGGCAATCTATCAATGGTGATAAAGGCACCGAAAATAAAGATTGTCCCGAAGTAGCTGACATGATTTCATTTATATAGAACCACACAAAAATCTTCTGGTCCCAAGTAGTTAAAGGAAAGTAAGTGAATCAGAAAGAAAAGTTTTAAAAAATGTTGATTACCTCAAGTTGTTTCAATTCTTCTTCTGTTTTTTTCTTTATAGAAAATTCTGTTATCCAATCAAGTTCTGTTAGAAAAGGAAATTATCAAAATCTAAACACTGGGATAAAAATGTTTTCATTTGAATGCAGGCCAATAAACTGATTGAATATTTTAAGGTTTTCATGTTTTCAAAATTTACAAAGTGAATGTTACAAACCACTATAGACTGTTTTCAGACACAATAAATAACAACATTGGAGTTAAAATATTTGAATTTCTTAAATGCAGCATTATCAAATATTTATGGTATATAGAAATTAAGTAAAGGCCAAATTTTACTGTCTATAGTACCATTTATTGTTGACTACATTTGGTTACAGTGTTTAAAATGGTTGACTATCATCATAGTTCTTTTTTGTGATTTAAAAGTTCATACAGGGTTGTTGTGTTCCTTCTGGTTGATGGAAATTAATTTGTTGCATTCATCCTTTCTTCTTCTTCTTTCTCTTCTGGAGTTGTATGTCAGGTCAAACTCACAGCCAATGAATCACCAACTTTTGCATCTCAAACAGCTACCTCGAATCAAGTTCCTCTCCACTGCAGCATCTCTAGTCTCATACGTGGTTTTCTTCTTTTTATTGGGGCTGACACATCTGTGTTTCCCATTTGATTTTTTGGCAGGACGTGTTGTCATTAGTTGATTTTTTTATGACGTTCACTGACCCACATAAACTAAGTCCAGGTTCATGTCCGTTACCAATGACAGGAACAATAGAAGGAAAGGAAATATATAGAAGAGAGGGAAATAGAATTTTCTTTGTTACTCACTTAGTAAAGAGGAAAGTGTATATTTTCATATGGTGTTATTATTACCTAATCCTACTACATATAATTCATTTTTGTTTAATGCTTCTGCTGCTCTTTAGAAAAACCTCTAGCTCCTTATGTTATGTTTGTTAGTAAGAAACATGTATAAGAAACAAAACACTAGCAAGATTAAAATTCACACCCTATATCCTTAAGAATCTGCTTTACCATGGTCAATACATAACCAATTAGGCTTTGAAGACCAACCAACAAGAGTTATCCAAATATAATTACATAGGTCTAATCCTTACTTCACTAGTGGGACTGAAGTATCACATACAATACAAACATAAAAACTGAATGAGGATATAACATTCTGCTACCACTTGTTTTCGACTACAAAAATCTGTGCAAAAGTGGATCACAGAGCCTTGATATTTTTCTCGCTTCTCATTGGTCAGTTAATATTTAAATTATGTTCTCAACTATGTCCGAATAACATTGGCCTACAATTCCACCAAAATCTGACTATGCCTTCCATAGCCGATCACATGACTATGTTTATTATAAACACTTTGACAAGTTCGTTTTTCCTCTTTTAATTTCTCTTGCCTACCAACAATGTAGAAAAAGCGTTTCAACCCAGTTCGAACAAACTCTATGAAACGCCATCACACATGCACACATACACATATACGTACATATGGAACATTACGAAACATTCACTCCTTCTTCTGAAGCTAAAGGTTTATCAACATATTCTCATCTTTACAGAATTCTTTCAACTCTCTCATGGTGAACATTTTGAGAAGCAAGTTCATTCAACTTTCTATGAGCTCAGATAAAAATATTTCCTTAGTAAAGACTTTAATTCCAGTCAAAGGGAAGTAACTCCTATTAATCATGCTTGTATATCATTGACATAGATAAATATGAATATTGTTTGTTATAAAAACTGTTTTGTGCTCCTTCTTACTGTTTCATATTTTGTGGTATTTTGCGTAAATATAAATTTGAGAGGTTAATTCAACATACCGACCTCTACAAGGATGTAGAGTTCTCATATGTTGAAATTGACAGGAGATTCTATCATATGTGTGTGTGTGTGTGTGTGTGTGTGTGTTATTTTCTCATAACACACTATTTAAAAGACAGGCTATCTATTGAAACATGTATATCTGCTAAAATAAACATGTATATCTGCTGTTTTGAAGTAATAAAAATGTTAGATTAAAAATAAATATATATTTGCATTAGAAACTACTTTGTTTAAGTTTTGGATATGTAATCAAGCAAAACAGGCTTTTGAGAAAATCTGAACAAGTGGATGGTCTATGATGCTCATTGTAGCCATGCCTACTACAGCAGGTTGGATTAGATGATGGTTTCTCCTACAAAGGTGGGGGTCACAGATTCAAACTCTACCTGACAGCACATTTTCTATATTAAGTTTTCTCAAGTACACAGGCCAGTAGATGTTATACATACTGTTTTAAAAAATAGGGCACTTATTCAAATTATCAATTAAATATAATGTTTGAATAATATATATATATATATATATATATATATATATATATATATATATAGAGAGAGAGAGAGAGAGAGAGAGAGAGATAGACAGAGAGAGAGGTGTTTGGTTGGTTTTGAACTTTTTAAAACTCTTTTCTGCAATCAACACCATCACTTGACAAGACACCAGAAGTGTTGAAACAAAATGGCTATTTTTGTAATGATGTTATAACATACTTATGTTATAATTTTTGAATAAATACTATTTGTTCTACTCTGTATTGAGCCCTCTTTTAAGAACAGTGTTTATGGTTATTGGAATTTTATTCTGTCTATACCAATCCTGTACTTAGATTATATATATATATATATAATTTTGAACAATAAAAAAATATTAAAAAATTAAAATCTTTAGACACACTGGGTTGTAGATTAATATTCTTTCGTTTTTTTTAATATTATTTCATTTAGATTCCTCAACTAGTTTCAGCCAAAATGGCCATCATCGGTAGAAGAAATATTTCTGCTTTCTGAGGTTGAATATATATATTATATATTTATTCAACCTCAGTCAAAAACAACCATGCACTAAAGTTAATTGTGAATTCTATAATACTATCCATGGATATGTAAGGTTTCAAATTCAAAGGTTTTATTTCTTTTTTTAATCAGTATCACCCCAAGCAAGGCAGTACAGCCACTACCACACGAAGTGTTACAGAGTGTGAAGTAACAAAAAACATTAGTAATGATGAAAAAGAGAAAAGAGCAATCAGGAGAACAGTAGATAGTGATTGATATTGCAGTTAAATTTTTGTAGATTATAGTTGGTTGGAAATCATGGAACCAGGTGTTCCACAAGCAAGATGTATGGGATAACTGTTAGTGTAGAAGTTACAGCTACATCTAGCTAGCTCAACTGTAAATTAGTTGAGTTCTTATTGCCAGTCTAATATTGCACTTAAATTCATGTAGCATAGTTACCATAGCAAAGAGCTCATCCAAACAATTACCATGCAAGTATTTATAAAAAATGCACAAAGACGCAAGCTTACAGCAGTGGCAAGTGACTGAAGCCAAGCTGCTAGCTCAGGATCAATAATATTGCCAAGTCTTCTAAGGATCTTATGAAAGAGCTCCAGGAAAATAGCAGGGGCACCAGACCATATATGGCAGCAATATTCTAAGCATGGAAGAATGGTAGACTTATAGCAGAGTTATTCCATTTACTTAGCATCATAGAAATTATTTCTGATACTGATGAAATTGGATAGACAGAACTGTGTGAGCCTCAAACACTCACCTGACTTCAAATGGAACTTGTACATACAATCCATTGCTAAGGATGCAGGTAAATTGGTCAGCTCCGTGTACCACTCCAGTAAGTATCTGATTCCACATGCTATCCTCTATCTTTATAAGAGCCAGATCAGGCCAAAAATAGAGTAGTGTTGTCATATTTGGGTAGGAGCTGCCCAGACCTTACTCTCCAGTCTTGATAGAGTCCAAAAGCATCTCTGATCCCTTGTGGGTGATGAATTATTCTCCACCCTCCAACCTCTCTCTCACAGGTGAGACGTGGCAAATCTCTCACTGCTCTATCACTACATCCACAGAAAGTGCTTGGACAAACTACATTACCTAGTCCTACCAATTCAAACCTTCATAGCTTAGGACCCGCCATGCCACTTGCATTGTAGCAAACCACCCACATTCCCTCCGTATTCCATCAGTTAGAAGTTCCACTCTAACAGCTTCTTCCTGCGAGCCACTGCTCTGTGGAACCGACTCCCAAGAGGATGTTTCCCCAATCACTATAATCTTAATCCATTCTGGGGTTAACCATTATCTTCCACTCCTATCTGCATAAATTTCCTCTTAACATAATTCTCTAACTTGAGTGGCCCCTGGGCCTTGTAAAGGGTGAACCTTACTATAAGAAAAAAAAATCTGTCAATGGTTCTGCAAATCCTCTCCCAATGGACAGACATAGGCTCTTTAGCTTTGATTGGTAATCTATCTAAAGATGTTGTCTTTATAAGAGCACCCATTGTTGGAGTTATCTCCTCCTAAATTCTGACACCACCACTTGAGGGAGCTATCCAATTACTATATATACTTGATGAGATCCTGGCCTTGTTCTTTCTCTCTCTCTCTTTCTTTCGTTTTCAGTGAATTATGACCATTTAAGCTCTCACAGAAGATAAGTGTTCCCTCTTGTGGGAGATGCCATGAACATTATACATACACACACACGTACATATGAACATTCATTGAAACACAAAAATTTCCTTCTTTTCTTGTTTATGCATATTTGTTTGTACATATCGGTTCTTGTTGTTTTCTTTTACATTTCTTTTCATAGACTCATACTCCGAGTCTGCCATATTCGTTGTGGGTAATTTTTCCAGGAGTACACACATTTCATATCACAACATGTATATACACACACAACCCGCAACACCATCCCCTAGCAGCATGGCCACTCAAGGTGCATTACCAAAAATACTCACAATGACTAAAATTCTTATAAAAGAAATGTCATGCAAGTTCACAATTTGCTGTAGGTGCAAATAGTGTAATATAAACTGATGAAATATATGATGTTGTATAAGAAAAATTTACCAACCTTTTGGTTCATTATTGACACGGGTTTCACAACTGTAGATGAAAACAAAGAATTAGTTAAGACAAAAAGAAACACTAAAGAATGTAACTAAACATTTAAGAACACTAATTATTACTGGCAAATATCTTGCTAATCTAGAGAAACACAAGGTAGGGGAAGAAAATGTAATATATCTTACCTACTGGGGACCGGAAATCATACATGACAAAAAAAGTTGGCTGTTACAGTACCTCTTACAAGCTTGCAAACTACCACAGCTGATTTATACATTTTCAATTCCTATATAGTGCAAGACATTTGTTCCAAACATTGTCCAATTTTTCAGGACTACTTAAATAAACTGGTCTACTCAGAGTATAGGGAAAATTTTTTTTTTGGAAGCAATTTTTGTAGATTGCTATCCTTTAAACCTTCCTTAGGCCACGGCACTTTCAGAATTGAAAAATATTGATTTATCAATTTAGAAATGGGATTCTGTTTATAATATTACAGTGTCAAATCATTCACTGATATTTACAGAGTTATTGGTCTTAGTTGTGTTGCATACAAAAACAGGGCTAATGGAAGATTAACAGAGATCCAATCCAAAATAATGCCCAAACGTCTACTGCGTCTTATACTTTAGTTTAGAACTCAAATCCATTTATTTCCAGTACTCAAAATGGACAAACTCAGGTCAAATTGAATCTATTTGTTTACCAGAGAGATAATATCTGTCTAATGGCGTATTGCAACAAGCTTGTTCATATGGGACTTAGTGAAACATTATGAAAGATTTATTTCCCTTTGACAGGTATTATCTTTCTGGTAAACAAATAAATCCAATTTGACCTGATTTTGTCCATTTTGAGTACTGGAAAAAATGGGATTGAGTTCTAAACTAAAGTATAAGATACAGTAGACTTTTGAGCATTATTTTGGATTGGAGAAACTTGCATCTTATACATGCAGGATTATGGTGATTTTTTCATCTGACAATAATTTGATGAACATGTCAACAAATTTAACATCTGCTTCCTTGTCCACTCACCACACATGGCATGAAACTTTGAGCAACATTGATGTTTGAAATGCTGAAAATAACATTCATTATAATCACACTCAACTAGTCCTCATTCTTCACTAGCATATATCTTGTTCCTTCACCAGATCTCCAAGCAGCTCAACACCTTCACTTTGATATAGCCCAAACCAATCAGTAATGAAAGGTCCATGCACTGATATGGAAAATCTGAAATTGCTCTTCTGAAAATTAGTGCCACATTACTGAATAAACTGACTTCTTCATTGTTATTTTATTCATAAGATACAAGGTTTTACTTTTTTTAAAGTTAGATACAAAAATGCACGAGTTTCAAGTGAGCTACACGAACTGTCTTTCTCTTTGTGTTTAATTAAAAGACTCACATTTTCTTTGCCAATAATTCATCTAATTCTTTCTGTTGTTGTTCTTTGAAGTCCCGCAACCACTTGAAGGCTCCACAAATCAAACTAAGTGATTTACCCTGAAAATAACAAAAAAAATCCTCAAAAACATCAACATTATCTAAATCAGAAACAATTATCATTTAATGCTCCTTATACAAAAAAGTTTCCTTAAAAATGAAGGGACATAATTATTAATTCTTGGATTGGAATTTCTTTTTTTCCCTTGCTTTTTAACAACTCCTAGGTCACCATTCTACAATCATTAGCAAGAGGATACAAATTATGTCTACAATCATTAGCAAGAGGATACAAATCAGAAATACTCTCATGTCATATTCCTGCTTATTAATTGTTTTTTTTAAATTCTCCCTCTTCATTCCTTTATTTTCATGGAACTTAACTAAAAAAATATTTCAATGTTAAGAAAATGTTTTAATTCTCAATAAAAAAAATTGCCATAGGTTTACATATCATTTCTTCATTCGAGTAAACTATATTCTAGACTAATCCGACTCACTCGTCGGATTTCTTTTACAATCTCCCGAGATTTTGGAAAATATTTCCACCTGCTTATTCTAACCCTCCTTTTATTCAAGACCAGAACAAAGAAATACAAATAAAAAAACTTATTGTAACAGTTGACACTACTTCCTGAGAATGTTATCAAAGGGAGACAAATCAAAGTTAATTGATAAAGATTCTAGGTTACCTACCCTGAAATGAGTCAACTCTGGTATCTAAAACTATTTTCAGCAAGAGTCATGTATTGTGGGTGCTAACATTTGTTTTTATTTCTTTTTTTTACTAAATTTACTGAACGTTACTAAATTTTTAGCCTAATACGTCAGAGAAAGAAGTTCATTCGTTTGAGATTTCTAAACATATTTCTAGGTGGCAGCGTTTGACATTAAGGTACATCCAGTGGAAGTATCCTACTGGTTCACATGAACTGATTCTTAAAAATTATAAAAGCTTAGCAAACTGGTTGATGGATTATCCAAAATAATCTTATATATCAATAGCCGATATATAATAGCTAAAAATATAATTAATGCCATTGCTGTAAGTTCTGTGGAGGCTGAAAGAAGGCTTTCTATAATGAACATAAGTTATTCTGACAAAAGAAATCATCTTGGTGTTAACAATGTGGCAAATCTTCCAATCATAAATTTGATAGGTCTTCCATTGGATCTTTGGAACTGCAATGGTCTAGTTCAAATGTGGCTAAGAAACCATAACATAGCTGATGACACTAGAGTCAAAAAGCATTATACTTCTGAAAAGAAATATGATGAAAACAGAATCTTAATAAATGTTTTCTATTAAATTACCAAAATGGTTTAATTCATTTTGATATTAAAAAGTGATATTTTTCCATTCTCAATTTGAAAAGAAAATAAGCAGAATAGGTTCCTAAAGATTACCTGCCTTTATAGAACTGGTTCCTGGAAATTTAAGATGCCACCACTGGGTATATCAATATATTAAGTTTATGATGATTTTCTCAGTATGGCTTAGGCTAAAAAGTAGGGGGCACTCAGTGAGGATCAAACTCACTATTCAGTTGTAATTGATCTAGTGAGACAGGAATATATTAAGTTTAGAACCCTTTGTTCATGCACATGTACTAGGTCACTTGTCACTGCTGCCAATCTCTCTTAGTGGGCCTGAATGTTTGATTCTTCTCAGTGCTTCACTTTTACTCTGCTTCAAGGCCCACCAACCATTTTTTAAGTGTCCTTCATTGACTTTCATACTAAACCCTTAGGAAAAGGATGAATACATTTCTTCTCCCAATCTCCAGTTATGGGTTAAATTGCAGGGCAGATTGGCCTCTCTAGTCTTGGGTGAGAGCCAGTCAAGAAAAATTCAAAACTGTAGAGAAGGCAACAGGAAACCACTCCACTATCTTTTTACCAAGAAGTCACAGTAATTCACAGATGTTAATAAGAAAAGGAATCTGTGGAAAGCAATAATCACTTGTATCCTGAAGGAACAAGGCATAAAGTTAAGTATTATAGATGCAAATATGAAGGGGGTGCTGAAAAGTTCTCTGCCTGGTCCACTTCTAAAAATAAGACCAAATCACCAAACATCAGAATTTTTTTTTGATCCCTTCTTGGTTTGGCTGAGAACTTTTCAACACTTCTTCCTACAATAAAAGAATGACATTGTCATTTAGGGAATTCTCTCATACTTTTTATCATTACCTGTGATCTCACTGACTACTTTATTGTTGTGTTTGTTTATCTACTGAATAAGAGAAAAATTCACTTACAGTTCCAGTAGGACTTTCAAAAATGCCAATTTTTCCTTCTTGAAGACATTTATACAATGCCTTCATGAAATGCAACTGGATACCATACGGCTCAAAAGGAAACGGAAATTCTTCAGGAGTCCTTAATATTACATTTTTAATATCTGGTGCTGCAATAAATAAGGAATAGAGTGTAGAAAATTTGAAGAAACTTTTAGAATAGATCCAAAATATTTACAGGTATAACCAAGGCCAGTGCAAGGGTCTCATGCCCCACCCTCCAAATCTATGATACAGGGGCCCCATTCTATTACATCTAAATTTTCATAACGTAGTATTCATATAAAATACAAATTTTTTTTGTAACCTAATTATGAACAATAATGGATCATATGCAATATAGGTGAAAAATTAGAAAAATTGAAAATAAATATGATGTATCTAAAATACAAATTAGAGATATGTCATAATAGATCAATCCATCTTAAATAAATCAATAATGTTTTGTGGCAATTTTTAACTTTAACTGGAGATTTTTCTTCTTAAAAAGTTGAATAATTTTAATTTTTAACAGATTTAACATTATAGATAAAAAAATAGCCAATTTTATATAGTGTTTTTCGAGACTTAGCATGAGCCAAACAAATTCATGGACTTGGACAAAAAAAAAAAAAAATCACAGAATAAATACATCAAAATTAGCAAAAATGTTTCATCCTTTCATAGTCAGTGATGCTTAGTTTAATTTGTAATGTATATAAATGTAGGTAAAAAAATAAAGCAAATGTTGATAAGATAGCAAAGGTCAAAAAGCATTGCTGGGGCCCCCTAATCAAGCTTTTTACAAAACATATTCTGCCAAGGAGAAATCAATTTCAGCATTTTTATAGACATTTATTTACAGTAAATAAGAATTTCCTGTTATTCCTAAAATGGACCCACCCAGTCAGGCAACAATGCAGCAGTGAAAGTGTTAATGAACAAAGTAGACATGATTGATATAATAATTAATGATGACAGACATACCAATACAAAGTTCAAAGGTTCTACTTAAGGAATTACTACATTAAAAAACAGACAAAACAAAATATCATAAAGACACACAAAAGTACTAAAAAATTTAGTCAAAAATAAAAATATTTCTATCATTACCTCAGACAAAGGAGGTGAAAATGTTATCATAGTTATCATAGATTGATGGATTTGTTTTTACGTCTCATCAACCTTTTGCTGGTTATTTAAAGCTAGAAAATATTTTTAGATTGTAAGAATTTTGGGACATAATAATGATTTACTGATATGTGTTACTAATTAACCCATAGCTGGAAGGAGAAAAGGTGGATCTGTACCTTTCCCAAGGGTATTTGCACATAAATAAATAAAGACAACCAGAATTGGAACTCAGCTCTCCAATTTCCAATTACAAGCTGTTATACATTACATCAACCAGACATCCACCTGGTATTCACAAGCAGTCACCCATCTACAAAATGACCTGGCTCAATGTTACTTAACTGATTGTACAAGAACATGTTTCAACAAGATATGGCAATAAGCCATCATAGTTAAGAAGATCTACAATGAAAAGAGACTTTTACCCAATGATACATGTGTGTAACATTTTTCAGGATTTACAGATACTACACTCTGATGTACTATTTACCTACAACACCCCACAATGCTAGGACATGATATATCATCGATTTCACATAGGCTACCCACAAGTATGTGGACAGCCTGTCCAGAAATTATAAAATGGTTGAAGAGAAGCAAAGAATGTAATTCAATCCCAGCCTGAAGGCCAAACAATTACATATTGATCCTAGAAAGAACTGCTGAACAGAGAGACACCAATTTTAAACAAAGTGCACAGATACTACATTCTGATGCTAAGCAGAGAGCTAGGAGCAACACTTTGATTCTAAGCAGAGTGTAGAAATACTCTAGCCCAGCAATTCTCAAACAGTGCAGTGCTACTCATAGGAGCAGCAGAAGAAAACAGCAGGTGAGGCAGAATGAGTGAAAGACAATCAAAGATTTAGAAACAGTTTCAAAAAATTCATATGCTAAAAATAAATATGATTTCAAAATTTAAAATATTATTATGAATTACTTGTAATTGCATGCATGAGTACCAGTTTAAATAGTTATAAATATTTATTGACTAATTGTGATATTTTTGCATTATATCAAGTATTAAAAATATAGTAACTAAGGTCTTCAAATTGGAGGTGAGAGTTATCAATGATAATGTTCTGACTTCAAATGAACAGTTATCTGTTTTTTTACTTTTAAATGTATTTTTATTTTTTTAAAAGATGTTTTAGTTTTAAATGTATTTTTATTTTTTAAATGTTTTTTTATTTTCAAATGAATTTTTTATCATATAACATTTACTGAGACACAAGCAAATTTTTATTCCAAAAATGTCGCCAAGAGAATAAAAGTTTAGGAACCACTGCTCTAGTCTAAGACAGAATCCTTAAGCCATATTTATATAGTTCCACCATTTGTTATGGGTATTATGCTAATAAATAATAATAGTTTGTTAAATTCTGAGTTGTGATGATAGCCAGGACAGGCAATCCCATCAAAAGTTTTCATTCCACTTGTATTAGGGCAAGCTCATATCTCTCTACACTCGACCCTCATGACAGATGCATTTGGAGATCTGGAGTGAGAACTGCCATGCGTGCAACTAGGCAGTTGTCTGGAGAAGGGGGCCCACTGATGTGGATGATGCTCCCATTCCTGCACAATAATCAATAACAACCAATGAAAAAGAAGTAGAAATGCTTCAACTAAAACTTTAAAATTAAAAGAAAATCTTAAAATGTTTCTGATATTAATCACCAACAATCAGGTTAAAAATAAAAATAAATGAAGCAAGAACAACAGGAACCAAGAAAGCAGAAATTTTGGAGAAAGTAGGACTTGAATGTAAACTGTTAAGGGTGGACAGTTGATGATAAATTCAAAACAATCAACTAAGCATTGACTAAACAGAATAATTCTGAAAATTTCAAACCTGCTGAGGAGGAATTACTTGCTAGAAATGTAGGTGTTGTTTTTTCTTTTTCAATGCCATTCTTCCCTTCTGAGAAAACGTCATTAGGAAGAGAACAAAGAAGTTCATCAGTGCCATCATCTGAGAAATCATCCATATCACACATTCTACAAATAAGAAAAGGAACAGAAAATTAATCAAATAACATTTGATGTGGGATTAAATAAGAAAACAAGTAGAAAAATCTGTATGAATTGAATACGTTTTGCTATTTAATTTAGTGTCATCAGAAAGATTTGGAAGTGTAATTTTGCAAAGTTCATTGAATTTTTAAATTCTGTTTTATTTTCATTGATTTTGTAGACATCACATGTATATCTTATGACATTTGTGTTAATGTACGTACTAATTTTAAGAAAATTCTATGTCTTTGTTTCTAATGGTTTTCTAATGTGTATATCTTAGCATTTGTGTTTATGTATGTACCAAATGTTTTAAAGGCTGTTTATTTTCTTTTCATTGATTTTGTAGACATCACATGTATATCTTATATCATTTGGTTTTATATACGTATTAATTTAAAAAAAATGTTTTTTGTTTACATTTGGTTTTGTAGACATCTTTGTGTTTATGTATGTATCAATTTTTTGAATTCTATGTTTTTGTTTCTGTTGTAACCTAGGGTAGGTTACTGAATAGAATAATCAAACAAAGGTTAGTAATGAACGATAATACTTAGGACCTGAATATAAGATTTATCAGCAGCACGTAGAAGTAGTAATCAACTGCTAGAAGTGAGTCAAGAGAATTCCACAATCAATCTCCAACTACAGGATATCTACCAACCACCCCACGCAGTCAGATATGGCACAAGGTCGAATTTAATGTGGGGTATCCAAGCCTGTAATCTCGGCCAAAGATTCCCTGTAGACCCTGTATAAAACAGGGTCAGGTAGCTGTTTCCCAAGACAAGACTCTGCCTTTCAACATAGCCTCATTTGGGGATCCTCTCCGCCCGAAGTCAAATCTCCAACTGCAGACCAACATACAGTATTTACTACTGTATTTATATGAATGAGGACATACCCATTATTGTCTGTAGGTACACTATAACAGTTTCCATTGGTTTTGTAGAGGTTATCTTATTGTATTTGTGTTTATGTATATATCAATTTTTTTAAAGTCTGTTTTGTTTTCAATGGTTTTGTAGACATCACATGTGTATCTTATGGCATTTGTGTTTATGTTTGTATCAATTCTATTTTTGTTTTCATTGGTTTTATAGACATCATATGTATCTTATTGTGTTTATGATTATGTTTGATTCTTAAAATGTTTATGGAATCTAAGTGTGTATTAACAATTTGAATTATGAGTGTAGTTATAATGATAAATCTGATGAATATTGGAAGTTAAGACACATTACGAGGTTAGATCATCTACAGATATTTGGATTATGCAAATTTCAACCTTTTCCAGGATATTTAATAACAGATTTTTTTGTTTTGATAAATAATAGGCAGACATAGGTCCATTTGCATGACAGCAAAAAAAGATAAACATGAGTACAACAAAAATGTGGTCCTTTTTTTTAGTGGGGTATCCATCTGCATGGAGATGCTGTTAGTGTATTCTTGACGTCAATCAACGAATCATAGCAATTTGTAATAAAGAATTATTTTTCTTAACCTCTCCAAAAGATATTTTCCTCTTATTAAAGTTGTGATGTTCTAAATATCAGGGTAGACTGCTTTGGTAGCAGCCAATCTTAAAGAAGAAAAATTCTGAATACAAAACTGTAGAGAAAGCAACAGCAAATCTCAACTCTATTTCCCCAGAAAGCATGGCAGTAACGTAACATAGCTTCCCTGTGGCTTTTCTATAAATACTTTCATGGTAATTGTTCTGATGAACTTTCCTATATGGCACCTAGACATTATGAATTTAAGCATAGTACTAGATTGGCTACAATGTCTTATTTTACACTTAAAACAGCTACATGTAACCATAAGTTCTATTCTAACAGTTTCTTCTCTTAGACTTCTCACTTGCAGAATTTTCTTCTGGCATCTTGCTTCCAGTTAATTTTGATGGCCAAAAATTTAAATGCAATGTCAACCATTATCTTCTGTCTTCTTAATTCTTATTCTTTTATTGTCATCTCTCCTTAATAGTAGTTTCTCTCATATTCTAACACCCAGTAACCTCTTGTATCCTAGTACCTTTATTGCCTTGCTTGGCGAGATTAAAAAAAAAAGAAAATTCACAAATAATAAAGAAAAGAAATCTGTAGAGAACCATGATAATCTGTATTCTGAAGGGAATTGGTATTTAAAACAACAACAAAAAAAGGGAGAAAAATAGGTTATGATGCTGAAAACTATCCTAGATTTAGCCATTAGGTTTTCATTTTGGCATCTCAATGTCCATTTTCCCTTGCCAGTGACTTCATTAATGTTCTTACTGCCTACAACCATAGACCTTCAATTCCTAGGCAACCACTAATTTCCACAAATTTTTTATTTATCTGGGAATTACCATTAGAGAATAGTTTGGTATATAAACTACATCCGGCAGCAAGGCCTCTGATCAGGAGAGGAATTTTTTCAGGTTTTGAGGAATGTGGAACCACCTCTTAATTGTTGTTGTTCCCAAGTCTACCCTAACCTGGCGGGGTAGCACCAGTTTGGGTCCCAAATATGGGCAGATAGTTAACCCCCAAACTGGGGTCAAAACACTATGAAAGTATAAAACTAGATTTTTATAGTAAAAATATCAGCAATACATTTTTATAGTAAAAGAATTACCAACAATATATTAAAAACGAAAAATTACCAATAATACATTTTTGTAAAAGAAATTATTAATGCTCCCAAGAAAATTAAATTTCAGCATTAAATGACCCATAAGAAGTTGATATGCAACTAAACAAACAAAAAAACCATTAGAGAAAATGGAGTAGTTTGAATTTCTGAATTTTGCTTCTCTTACACTGGCTAACACTTAGAGAACCCAGTCTTCCCTGTTATTTAACCCATAGATGTATTGGGGAGAAGAGAAAGTCTATGCCTTTTTTCTTCGAGGGTATTTGTGTGAAAAAGTGAACAGACTCTATTCCATTTCGAATTCAGCTAGCAAACCCACTTTCCATACCGATATCCATAATTCCTTGCCAGTGATTTGTGCAAAAATTACTTTGCGCATTAAAAAAAACTCATTTTAATTTTAGCCATATTTACCTGAAATGCCTCGTTCAGTACACGGTTATAAGCTGTTCCTTCTCTAAGCAGTCATTATTCGGTGCTGTTTAACTTTTGTGATCAGACGAGAATTGGTGTTTACAAAGTTTACCTTCCTGACACAGGACTACAAGAGAAGAATTCTTTGTGAAGAAGACTGATGTGCTTGGCCTAAGCGAAATATCACTTTACCAATCACCCAAACTTGTTTTGTTTATAACAGTTCGACAGTAACGAAGTGTATTGTGGGATATTCTATGTTCGTTTGAAGAAGAAAAACACAGATAAGGATAGAACAAAAACATCATTGACCAAGTTACATTCATTTGTAAAATGTCAACATTGCGGAGAAAATATTTTTCGTAGACCTTATTTATTTTTGTTTAATTTTAAAGAGAATTTTAGAACGAAGAAAATTCCTATTAGTATTATTTTGAATATTAAATGCTAACTAAATTAAGAAACAAATATATATATAAATAAACGAACCCGTTTTCAATAATTAGAAGCACTGTAACATTAACTCTTAACAAAGTTTTTCCTATTTGGCGCCACGGGACAACTTGTGGAATGTCGTAAAAGTAAAAGTATTTTATTGTAGTAATAAAAATGAAATTATCTTTTTATTTTATAAAACTAAGTGAAAACATAATTTAAAATAGTATGACGCTTATAGCGACAAAAACAATGTACTTAATTTTCTTTTAGTATTTTTCGGATTAGTGACGACAAAAAGTTTAGCGGTGTAAAGTTTTGTTTATCCCATGAACTTTACGTTTATTTTTTTTAAAACGATAGTTCTAAGTTCTGCTCATTGCTATTCTTTTTAAATAGGTTCTACAAATGTTCAAATAATTTGAAATAATATGCTGCTACCCGATTAAAAATAATCTCTTTTAGAGTTTGACTTTAAGCAATATAATTCTTTGCTAAAATTATATGTATGTTGTTTTTTTTTCAAAGGATACATTTTAGTCTTTCACCGCAGTCATCCGCCAAGCGTGTTTCCTCCGATTAAGGAAAATGTCGGTCAGAAATCACAATCAGCTACCAAATAATTTACCTCAGTTACAGAATTTAATCAAAAGGGATGCAGAATCATACAAAGATGAAGTAAGTGTTGAATTTCTTTAGTTTTGCTTTTCATTAATTGATTGTACAACTAGATAAATCCTCTTGCTGAAGTTATTTTTAATCTTCTCAGAAACACGTGGTCAATTTTTTACGAAGTTATTAATTCCGCTATAAATAACAATATCCATTCTTTTTTTCCATCCGTTACTGAGGTGATAAAGCGAAGTTTTTCTGCTAAACTGTACCTATGTGTCTCGTTCCTCACAGTATAAGTCTTCCTTTGAGATTTCTGTCATAGTATCATTTTATTTTTTGAATTGGAGTGATTTTTAATTTAATAACCCTACCTACGCTGAAGGTGAGGTGAAGAATGGTTGGTTTTCTGTAGGATTTTTTACCCTTGTCCCCACGCTGACGTGTTCCATCTACACGAGTTTGAACTACACTACACACAGCTATCCCTCTCTTAGACTGGTTGCCCAACAAGAGCCCAGTCTATTTAAAATACAGAAGATATGTATTCATACCTTTCCCAAGCCAATAGTATTTGTAATTCAAGTATTGAATGTAACGAACTTGACTGGAATTCGAACTGTGCTTGCCGATTTTTCGTGCCGAGCCACTAACCGTTACACCATTTAAAGTCGAAGTATTTGCGAAATAAAATCTTCTTTTAGGACGTTGTAATCATGACACTCTACAACTTCCTGACCGTTGTCTCTAAACAACGTTTGACGCTTTCTTTATCCTTCCCAATCCCTGTTCTGCCATTTACACAATCTCGTTAGGCAAATAAAAATTATTCGATGTTTCTCTCTGTCTATCTTGCACTTCAATTATGTCCTGTATGCATCAAATTTTCCGAACCTCTATCTTCATTATGTGTCCCAGAAATTTCAGTTGTCTTTTTCTTATTTCAAGTACAAGTGTACTTTTCTTTCCCATTTTCCTCTTTGCTCATTCTGTAGTATTCTCAGCATCCTTCTGTAGAACCACGTCTCTGTTAGTGTTCAAGACTCCTCTGTGAAAAAACTGTTGCGCATCCACTGCCATATACTAGAATTTAGTATTTCAGTACTCTTTTCTTTGTTTCTAAATGAGATTTTCCTATTTCTTAACACTTTGTTTATTAAACTTTGTGCACTTACCTTAGCGAAACTCTTGTGGAAAGGAAGAAATGAGAGAATTCAACAGTGATCTAGTAACAAAAAAATATAATGAAAGATATTTCGTCTTCACAGAAAATTTATAGAAATGAGTTCC
Organism: Acanthosepion pharaonis; assembly: GCA_903632075.3. Classification (NCBI taxonomy): domain Eukaryota; kingdom Metazoa; phylum Mollusca; class Cephalopoda; order Sepiida; family Sepiidae; genus Acanthosepion; species Acanthosepion pharaonis. The sequence continues at coordinate 6,316,615 of CAHIKZ030004896.1, read as the reverse complement.
AGTCAACCCCATCTGATTGAAGGGCAGTCAAAATTTGCATATGTGTTCGAAGAGAGAGATAAAATGCTAAAATAGTTATCCAAAGGCTTTATTTTTCTTTTCCTTCATTGCAACCTTGCTTCCTCTTTTGAAATTGACTGGACATGTTACCAAAGCTGTTAATAAAAGTCCTAACTCTTTATTTTCTATTGTTATTTCTACAAGAATTACTTGTAGGCAACATAAATGGTTGCCACCAAGATTACGCTAGTTACAAGTAAGAATCCGTTATCATTTCTTTCTGTGCTGAGTTTTGCTTCAAAAGTTGCCATTATAGTTTTTCTACCTTCCCTTTCCCATAACAGTCGTACTTGTAATCCCAACATTACTGTCCCTGGTATAACGATAAACTACATCCTGTGATTGGGAGGTTTTGAGGACCTCTTAATTGCTGTTGTTCCCAGATCTACCCTGACCTGAGGTGGTAACAACTGTTAGGATCCCTCCTATGGGCAAATAATTAACCCCTGAACTGGGGTCAAAACACTGAAAGTATAAAAATATACTTTTATAGTAAAAATACAAAATTGATGCTTTACAAAAAACATCAATGAAACCTGATCTACAAATTGATTTATTACAAAGAATACATATTCTATTCATACAGACATATCCTAAAATTCTTGTCAGCATTGGATAATTCCTTGAGGTGTTGATATGCTATAAAATAAACCAAACCAATACTTTGTTTAGATTTTGAAAGACCCCCTTTTGCTATTCCAATGCACCTTCAAATTTCTGTACCTGCTTGATTCTGATGTCTCCAATTTCAAACACCCATATTTTGTTGTCTCACATCTTACTAACAACCTGTGTCGAAAGAGAAAGTCACTTACCGAAAAAAAAGGGCACATGTGTTCTGTACAACATGCTGAAAACAAAATAGCCAAAACAAAAACTAGTCAATCACAGCTGTTGCTATAAATGCATCTTGGATATGCTAATATTGTTTGTCTTCCGCTCTAACCATTGACCAATGAAAAAATTGTTCTGTCAATAAAAGCAGTTGGTGTTTTCGAATTGGGAGGTAGTTTATTTTTTCTACTTCATCTGTCAGTTTGCGAGTGACTGTTGCCTTGCCTTGCCTTGCCTTGTCTTGTTGGATTTCTGATTGTTTATGTGTATTGGGATTTTTGACACTGGACCTACAATTCGTGATTTCAAAATTTCTTTCTACCTCTAGATCTTTGAGTTTGGACTTGCAATTTGTTTATTTTGTTTTGTAATTGAGCTGCTATATCAATTATTGAACATAACCATACCTATCTTTTTTTTCCTTTTTTCTATCTTGTCTAGGGACTCTTACTGTTTTTTCTGTGTCTGCCACCAACACTGTATATATATATATATATATATATATATATATATATATATATATATATATATCTCTTATTATGTCCACCAATAATAAATTTTCTAGTTCTCTAAGGATAAATCGCAATAGATTAAATAAATCTGTTGAGAAAACAAATCCTTGTTTTTCTGTCTGAATTTCTGATTATTGTCCACATCTTTATTATTGTTATCATGTTTGAGCCATTGTGCCTTCCTGTTTTCATCACGTGCTTGTTGATCTCTGTAACCTTCAGGGAATTCTGAACTGAACACTTTATTTAATTTACTGGGATAGCTTGTTCTCATTCTGCTGATTCTGTATAGGGATATCTAGTTCTTATGTCGTACTGCTCAGTTATTGCTCACCCTGTTTCCACAAGTCCAAATACACACTGCTCAGCACAGAGATTGAACCCTCAGTTACTATGTCAGAAAATTCATGAAGCTAATACTTTAATCCACTGGGCTATTGTCTTTGTTTTACTCTTTCTATTTTTGTATGCTTGCTTAATTCATTTCCTAGTAAATGTTGCAGATTATATAAGTTAGTGGCAAGTTCTCCATAATACACAAAAACATGGAAATAAAGTAAAAAATGAAAAGTCATGGGAAACAAGATTTTTGCTGCTAAAAAATAAAATATTCCAACGATAAAATGTAAAATTCCTGAGCTGGAACTCAACAGAATCATTATTTTGCATGAATTTGCAATATACAGTGAAGTCAGTTACTTATGCGCTACGACTTACATGGCTTCAACATGTCATTCTATAAATAACATGGGGTATTTTCCACTACTGATCCCAGTACTGCACAAATGCCATAACTTAATTCATGATATTAACCTGGCCAAATTGAACGCCACAGGGCAAATACCCATGTGCGATGTTAGCATATGAATAGCATGGCACACACCATCAAGGGTAGTAAAAATAAAAGTTGTTATTTGTTTAGTAATATTATTTGATTTTTAAATGTCAGTTTGATTATCTTTCACAATGGATAAATGAAAAGCTAGTAAACTTAGTGGGTGCACACTTTCAGTAAAATACAGAGCTGAAGAGCCAACTTTCTATGAAGATTTTTATCATGATGGTGATAAATTATTTTGCTATTTTGTCAACTTACTTTAGATTGGACTCTGAGGAACACACTTGTAGATAATCAGAAATTACTGAAGCAGAAAAAAAATAAAGATGCCTATTTAAGTAGGCTATATATTTGTATATTTTATTATTTACACACAAGTTTCTATTTTCCCATGTTTTTATGATTATGATTTAAGTTGAAATTTACCGTCACGGAACAACATGGGATTTCTTGTTTAAGAACACAGAGAACTTGCCACTCTAATATAAGTCAAATTTTTCTATCTGTTTAAATAGGTTTTATGTTGTAACTTATCAAATGTTTTTGTATAACCTATAAAAGATAGTTCATTTTGCAATTGTATTGATCACTGTGATAGCATTCTGGCCATAAAGATAGCATTTCTTGTTCCAGTGTCTTGAACAAAACCCCATTGTTCTTGTCCTATTTCTAATTTAATTATGCAAGTACTATTCATTAAAATTCTAATTATAAACTTCGTCATCTAGCTATGCTGATGCAAAAGTTGGAAACACTGAAACAGTAAAATTTATTCTTCAACTCAGAGAGATAGCTCTATACATTTTATGTTTATGAATACAAGTTAAAAAGATATGTAAACCCTCCTACATAACATAATTATTCAGAATGTTTGTATAAAAAATGTTTATTCTGATCTCTTCTGAATTATCTTCCTCATCATGATAGTTGTTTTTTGTTAAGGCAAGACTGGGATTAATCTTCACTAAGTCAGGTGGGTCCTGCCCGACTGAGGATTGTAATGATTTGAAGCAAAGTTTTACAAGGCTGAATGTTCTTCCTGATACTTAACTCAGACACTTACAATAGTCCAAGTACACCAAGTATTTTTATCAAGACACCATCTCTAGGAAGGTTACAATTCACAGTTCAGTACCCCACCTTGCCTTATATATACTGTGTGTGTGTGTGTGTGTGTGTGTATATATATATATATATATATATATATATATATATATATATACACACACACACACACACACAAGTTAATGGACAGAGTTGAATTAGACCAGGAAACAGTAGTATTAAAAAAAAAGTGCTCAATACACATAAAAGATAAAAATTTAACATGTAGAGCTTTTAAGTATAGAAAATTAAAAAATCAGCCGATTCCGCTACCTTGGTTTCAACCTTTCGGTATCTTCAGGCGATTTCAGTCAATTGATTTCCTAATGCTTTATATTTTTTATTTTTTTTAATTTATGAACACTATATTTTTTTAAAAAATAAATAAATAAATCAATAAGCATATAACGTGAGGTGTGGCAGAAGGTGAAGAGGAGGAGGGGAAAATCAATTGTATTGGAAATATATCAGTGGGGGATTAAATGAAATATACATACATTCTTTTTATCCCACTTCAAATGAACTCAAAATGAACTTTTTAGTATGAATACAATGGGACATAATTTCTGTTCTTGGTTTTAGAAGTTTTTTTTTGGTCTGGAAATGTTGTTATAGCTAATTTACCTTGTTGAAAAAGGTTGCAGTTGTTACTATGATTGTCATAAGGTTTAGCTTTTTTTTAAATTTTCCAGTTTACAATTGGATATTATGTGCATGTGTGTGTAAAAATCCTTAATAAAATATAAAATAAAAAACATCACTCACTTATTAAACATTGAATTATGTCCTCTATAGCTTGCCTGAATTTTCAGCTAACCTGATGAATATTATTGAGCATTCCTAAATTTTAAAATTTTGTACTGCTGAAGCAAACTTATATTTAACATTTAGAAATTCAGTTATGTCTGCCCAGAATCAAATAGAACAGGCAGTGGAAGGGATATTAAAAAACACACATTGCTCAGAGCTACAAGGAATATGAAATTGCAAAGAGGGATACAGCACATAGAAGAAGAATGCTCTTTGACCCTCTTTTATTCCCCAAAATAGACTCAAAGTATCTCCTGTATCTTATATGAAAATTTAAGATAACATTTACCCAGATGTCATAGACGATGAGTATTTATAATTAGTGTAACTCTGTAATTCTGACATATTAAATTTAAATAGGTGTGTGTGAGGGGGGGGGTGATATAGCACCAAATAAAATCATTGTTTTTATTTACTTTTTATTTTTCAGTTCCACCAGCAATATCAGCATTTTATTTCAAATCTGGAAGTGTTCAAACACAAGCCTGACCAATATTCCAAGACCTTAGATGAACTTATTATGTTCCTGGCACAAGTAAGAATTTTATTTTATTTTTTAAATTTTACTATTTATAGGCTAAGACAGAGGATCCCAAACTTTTTTTCTGGGTTACATTTTTGGAATGAAAATTTGTTCACACCTCACCAAAGGGAAGTCCCAATGAAAATGTGCAATCAGTCCTACAACAAAGTTCCAGAGAGTTGGTTAAAGGGAGATGACTACAGATTTGAAGTCAGAAAATTATCATTGATAACTCACTCTCTCCTCCAATTTGAAGATGCTAGATACTATATTCTTAATACTTGATAGAATGTAAAAATATCACAATGATAAAATCTGTCAATAATTATTTATACTAAAACTCATGCATACAATTACAAGTAATCTATAATAATATTTTAAATTTTGAAATCCTATTTATTTTTGACATATGAATTTTTTGAAACAGTTACTAAATCTTGTTTTTCAATCATTCTGCCTCGCCTGCTATTCTTTTCTGCCACACTTATGAGGCAAGCTGCACCATTTGGGAACCACTGTGGTAAGATAGAGGCTATCAGTACAAAAAATGTAATCACAAAACAGAATTCAAATTCCTGCATTGTCTATTGTGTTCAATTTCACACTAATTTCCTTGGGAAAAGCAGGAATCCATCTCTTCTTCAGATATGTATTAAATAGATGAGTATATGGGATTCTCTAGCCTTGGATGGAAACCAGTCTAGGAAACCATTCCACTATCTTTCCCAAGAAATCATGACAAGTTACTTCTGCTTCATCAGACATGTATCAAAAGATACATGATCACCCAACCATGTATCACATGTGGCACTTAACTGACTGAATTTTCTCTCTTCTTTTAATAAGGATACTAAGAAACTTGTCCATGAATATGACAGGATCCTATTGAAAATAAGTAGACAAAACTTGTCTAAATTATTCATTGAGACCTGTCTGATATATATGTTGGCTCCTATAAGAAACTTATTCACCCCTTTGACATTGTATTCAAAGTCCTTTTAAAATTTGTACATGTTCTGTAATTGAAAGAGTGGAACTCTTTCGGCTTCTTGTTTTCTTACCACCGACAATCTTCAAAAATATAAATGCAACCCAATTGCCATCTTCTGTCTTCCTTATCTTTTATTTTCCTCTCTAAAGTTTTCTCATTTTCTTACACTTTCAGTAACCTCTTGTGTTTCTTGTCATTAATAATGTGAAACTTTGAAAATCAAGTAAATTTTAGAAAACATTTACTACATTATAAAAGTAACACATAGTCTATTATAAATATTATGTGAAATATCCTGCACATAACAATGCAAATATTTCCCAGAATTCCTTCATTAGTTTTGTAAAAATTGGGAAATATTGAAAGTGAAAATTATATTTGGAGATATTTAGAAAATTTCTACATATTTTGTTAGTTCTGTATGAAAGGATCAATGGTTTGTGATTATAAAAAAATAATTTTGAAAATATTAAATGCCTGCTCTGACATAATTTTTTTTTTTTTTTCTGTTTATGTTTTAATTTTTCTTATTACAGATCTCTCATTGTTTTACTAAAGAACTGGTTGACTTTCCACAATATGTTAAAAGTCTATTGTTGAATTACTCCACCACCTTAGATCCTACTATGCGAATGGTAAGCAGCAGTTTTTCTCTTTTGACAAATACCAAAACTAATTTCTTAGAGCAACAATGCATTTATAAGTATCATCGTGTTCAAAAAAAATAATTGTTTCACCAGAAAATAAAAAGGAATTTAAGTTTAATTTATTTGAATGTTATTTATCAGAAATGTAATCACCTTTGTTTTTAACAACTGTAGCCCAACAAGAAACCAAACCCTGTTTAAAGAATTTAGGTTCCTCCCCCACCAAAAAAAGTTATTTCAAACTTCTTTGTTTCTGAATGTTCTACCATGTACAAAATCTTCAAGTGATCAAAAGAAATGCAAATCTGTAGATGCTGAATATGGAGAATGTGGAAGAAACTCCACCCTAATGATTTTCTTTTTTTTTAGGTTTGTTTTGCAGAGTGTTTCCTGGCATTGTTGTGCTGGAGAATAACACTTTTTCTCTTTAACCAAGAAAGACACTTTCAACGTAATGCCAATGAAGTTGCTGACAATAAATGTCAGCAGTGAATGTCTTTCCACATTCTAGTAGCTTAATACTTTTCAAATTCCGCCAGGCGCAAAACAAGGATGAGTTTTGGTTCTAATATTGGCACTGGTTTCTCATTTTTGGATAGCCAATATTTTTCATTTTCTGACGACATGCAAAACTCATTTTTCATCACCTGTAACAATGCAATGCAAATATGAATGGTTGGCATTCTTGGTTAAGGCTGCTACAGATGGTGGAATGTTGTGCTGGGTTCTCGAGCAAATGCTAATGAGGAACACAAACTCCTTCTTTGTAATCTTTCCTAATAAAAACTTTTAAATGTGCTATAAACAGCACCGTAGTATGGAAAAGTTGAGAAACTAATTCTAGACGCAGTTTCCTACCTTTCAACATTGACTTAGCCTTGATTTGTTAACTCCTAATTCACTGTGGTGTAATTACTTTCCAAACAGCCTAATATTTCAGGAATTCAAAGATACCAACTCAAAACCTGCACAAGAAGAGAAGCCAAGAAAACCTGATAAAAGCATTAAAATATGTAGAAATGTATATATAGCATTTAGATAAAACTATAACTGAACCAACTGATATAATCTTGATATTATGTTTTGGATATAGAAATAGTATGCAAAAAGGATTTAGAGCTGTTTTTCCTAACTTTTTTTTACTCAGTGCTTCACCTATAAATGAAATATTTGAAGCAGGGCTTCAGACTAACATTTTTTCACCATTGTCTCAAAAAAACAACTTTTATCACCCTGAAAAATTTAAACCATATTGAAATCAAAAAGTTGTTTTTTTAATTTTTGTCATTTATACAATCTACAGCCAGTATGCTAAACAGCTCGATGCCTTCCATATTAGATGACTCAGGACCCTGTTTTGTGTCAAGTGGCAGAAGAGTCTCGGACACTGAAGTTGTCTAGCGTGCTGGGATGGAGAGCATCCAAACCATCCTACTGCACTATCAACTTTGGTGGGCTGGTTACGTCCACCGCATGGACAACTGTCGCCTCCCGAAGAGATTACGCTATGGTGAGCTACCACAGGCAAGTGCTCACTTGGCAGACCAAAGATGCATTATGAAGACACACTGAAGGAGTCTTTTAAGCATTGTGGCATTTCCCATTCCACCTGGGAAGAGTCTGCTAAGGACCATGCCATCTGGCACCCCCTTGTAAAGTCTGGAGTGTCTGATTTTGAAAAGAGAAGAATCGGGACAAAGAACAGAGACACCAGACAAGGACATATCGAGAGGGCTCCTCTTCCCAGCCTGGTTCAGTCCTCAGCATCTCATGTCACAACTACAACAGACTTTTCAGGACAAAGATCAGACTCATTAGTCATTATCACACCCACTAGTGATTGAAAGTCAAGGTCATCATGCAGAGGACTAACATATTTTGCCATTTTCTTTTTCCTTTTCCTTACTGTTTTTTTAGAATTTTGTCAATTCCAATTGTTGAGCATTTTGCCACTTACACTTAAACATTGCCAATTACTCTACACATACATTAAGTGATCATATTGATCACTTAAGGCATGAAACTGTTACTAGTGTTGATTTCTATGCCCACAATGTTGATATAGTGTTTGTGTGAGAGGGGGATGCTCAGAAGTTCTCAATCTGACCAAGAGAGATTGCAAAATAAGCTATAATGTTCAGCTTTTGAGAAGAACTTTTCAGGCCAAGAACTTTCCAACTCTTTCTCTTCATTTATATACACACATGGATACATACAGTGTGTGTGTGTTCTTAAAATCTCTTTTTAATCTTTTTTTGGTGGTTAGACTCTGTGCACATTTTCTATGGTTCATATTAAATTATTGAAAACTTACAAACAAGAATATTTCTTTAATCAACATATGTAATGTTTCTCTATTGTTGTTGTTGTATTTTCTTTTTTTTTAGGTCATCCAATTTTATTTTCTTCTGTACTTTATACAGGTAAACCTCACTCTATATTGTTACTTGGTTTCAGAGATCACTACTTAGGTTGAAAAACAACTTAAGTCAAAATAACCACACTATAAACTGCAAATAAGCACTACCCATTGCATATTACAGTATTTATGATATGTATGTACAGTATTCTGAATAAAATAATTTATCAGCAATATAATCTTATACTTAGCATTAGCAATGAAACAACAGTCTGGCAATTTTTTCCAATATAATCCAATTTCATCAATGTTAAAAATCTGTTCATGACAAAACACGTTTTCTTCGATGATCTTAGCCAATGCTTCGGGAAAATCAGATGCTGCTTGTTTGTCAACTGATGCACTTTCACCTTGAATGATTTCTTGACTAATAGCAGCATGCTGATGATTCAACCTATCAATCCAAAGAGAAAGAAGTTGTTCCATCTCTTCAAAGATTTTTCCTCTTATTAATAACAGTATTCTTCATCCCTGGGGCATCAGATTTGATATGTGCCAAAATCTTATCCTTATTGTGAACAATCATTGATACAGTTGTCCAACTCATTCCAAAAGATTGAGTAGTCGATATAACCTTTTCCCCTTCATGGCGTTTTATCATAAGTTTATCGTCCAATATTATAGCTATTGGGGCAAACTATAAAGTCACAAATAAATGAGAATAAGCAGACTTATACCGTGCATACGCCTAAACTAAACTGGATTTCAATTTTGCAGGAATCATGAGTGGTGCTGACAACAATTCCAAACTGTATATATTCGAACTACTATGGAAAATTCCAATATTCAGCTTTTAAAGACCGCTAAATAAAATGACATTAACATTTACTGTAAATGTACATATTTTAATATGATTTTATATACTTTTATTCTTATTTATTGTACAGTTACATGATTTTGTGTGCTTTTAACACTTTTCTAGTGATATTACGACTTCAATATTTGTGGTGGACAGGCGTAAAGTCATAAAATGACTTTAACTTGATTTTTATTTGTCCATATATTTTTTTTTTTTTTTTTACAGATGAGATATAATCAAGAACAACTTAACTCGAAGCGACATAACCCGAAATATACCTGTGTTTGTTTTCTAGCACAAAAAAAAAGAACTTCATTTTTGTCACTAAAGGAAACTTTTTCCTTTTTTTTTTTTTTTTTTTAATCATATCAAATTTTTCAGTTTACTGTTATTTGTTAATTTAATTTACAGACTATGTGTCGAGCTTTGATTCTCATGAGGAACAAAGGTTTGGTGCCAGCTGTTGATGTCTTGGAGCTGTTCTTTCAGTTATTTCGTTGCAGTGATAAAGTTCTGAGAGAAACTCTTTACAATTATATTGTTTCTGATATCCAAAATGTCAATTCTAAACATAAAAATGCAAAACTGAATTCGGTGAGTAAAACCATTTTATTATTCTAGTTTCTGTTCTTGAATGGAATATTTATGAATTAATAAAATTAAACAAGGCTGGAAATTGAAGGTACCTTTTATTAGAGAAATTTACTTATATCAAGCTTTATTTGCATCAGATTTTAGCATTCTATGTTTATATACAAAATTGTCAAAATTAAATGATATTTAAAATAAAGACATTTAAAATATAATGTGCTACCTAGAAATTTATAATTCAAGTTATTTGAGCAGCAAATTGATTTGTTAATCTGTTAAATTTTCCAGGTTGACTCCTTTCTCAATGGACCCTTTTACCACATTTCTCAAAATCACTTCACAATGGAGAAAGAAAAAAATTTTCTATCAATTTTTTCTTTGAGAAAACTATTTTGTGTTAAGTTTCCTAAACGTGTGTGCATTCTATACTTCTTTCTATGCATCTCTTTCTGTCTTAAAATCTTGATAAAAGATTTACAATTTCTTCATTCACATTAGAAAGATGCTTTTAAATTCCTGTTCATTTACACACACACATAATGTGTCTGTGTCTACAAATAAAAGAAATGGCAAGAAGAAAGCTTTTTGTGTTAACACATTTTGTTCCTTGAGGACTTTAAGGAAAGAGACATGTAGGTTTTCCTCTTGTCATATGTATATACATATGTAATATATAGTATGTGTGTTTGGTTAAAAAGACCAACAAAAGGTCTTTAAGAACTTTGTTTTTTTTTTCTATATTTCAGATCATCTTGATAGTTTTTAGTGAAAATTTAAATATAAGTTGACATAACAAAAATGCAGCATAATTTACAACATTATCAACAAAAACATTTTTCAGAATGGCTTATGAAAGCCAAAAGTACTCAGTCCATGAGCATTTTTTTTTCCCCATTTAATATTTACAATCCAGTTTTTTTTCTAAATTTATTTGTCTCTGAAGGGCCTCATTTAAAGACATTCCTCTCTATTGAATATTTCTTAATATTATAGTAAAATCTTGAAAAATGTAATTCTACTGACATGAAGGACAAATGGCATCCTGTGTACACATTGATTCAGATATTTTATTTGTAAAATAATGAATTGTCTATTTTTAAACATGCTTATCCATTCAGAAATCTCTAATTATGATGAAAAAATACCATTATCTTTCAGACAAAAGAAATTATAAAAGCAATCTTCTTGATTTCTTATTTAACCATTAATATTGGTTCTTTTTTTTTTTCCTCTTTATATTTCACATAACTAGAAAACATTTGAATACAAGTTGTTGCTAACATATTCCAATCTGCTCAAGAGTTTAACATGGGGCTATATTGTTTTTTGAAATATAATCATAATATAATAGGTTTGTGGAAAGTAAGCTACCTAATAAAAGAAAGAGCATTGTGTTTTATGAAAATGTTGCACTACTTAAAATATTATGTACAAACTATGTTTATGGTTAGATATGAACTGTTATATTGATACAGTGTTTGATAATTAAAAAAAATATTCTCAAACTTTTTTCCCCACCTTTCTTAACCATTTTTCTTTTCTTTTTCTTTTCCCCCCAACTTTAATACAGACACTGCAGAATTTCATGTTTGATATGCTTAAAGACAGCAATGTTGTTGCAGCCAAAAAATCACTGGTAAGTCTGTTTGGATTGTTTTCTGATTTGATTGCAACTTTTGCATAGCAACCAATTTAAGCTACATAGTTATGGATATTTTTGTATGCAAGACTGAATAGTTTTTCATTAGTGTCCTGATTCCTTGACAAGAGTTAACACATCAGTGGATCCCTGGTATCAATGTTGATATTTTAAACAATGAATGTCCTGTACTAGGGCATCTCACCTGATGTCCTAGACCTGGAACATCTTACATCTGGTGCCCTAGACATGGAACATCCTATATCAGGGCATCTCACTTGGTATTTTAAACATTGTTCTATGTTAGGATAACTAATTTGATATAACATAAACAAATGTTGGTAAGTCTTCATTTTTTACATTTATTTCTCATTTTATTTTTAATAAGGGAATTTAAGAAAGTTTCTCATTTAGAAAAACTTAGGATTTTACAAGCTTCTTTAAATGGATATATAGTTATACTTATGTCTGATAATTTTCAAACATGAAGAAATGGTGAGCAAACTAGTCTTACAGATCATTTCTACTAAGATGATTTTGATCCTCACTAGTTGCCTGATACTTATGGTTTAGTATTAAATTTTTTCTTTTACAATAATTTTCAACTTCTACAAGTAACAAGAGCCACTCAAAGTAGAGGGTTACAGAGTAAAAGGCACAGTTTATGGAGATATGAGGGGAAGATAACAGTTAATCCTAGGCTTAAAATGGTTAAGATTGTAGTTAAGCATCATCTTGGGAATTTGTTTCACAAAGTAGCAGTTCATGGGAAGAAGCTCTTCAAGTTGAACTTTGTTGAGTGTGTGGTCATGGTTAAATGTAAATAAATGGCAGAAATGCCCAACAAACAGAATTGACAAAGTTTGCAATAAACAATAACAAAAAAAGAAAATAACAGGGCAAAAAAATATAAAGTAAGCAAGCAATATATACAAGGCAAAGAAACAGTAATATGACAAAACATCCACCAAATAAGAATTGGGTTTGACACACCAGCAAATTCAGATGAACGAATGCAGCGTTCTGACTTCAAGACAAGACAGACTGGGATTGAATCATATGAAACCAAGAACTGGCCTAGTTTATTGGCTAGGAAGAAATCCCAGCATGCATTTATGTGCTTCTGCCTTTATATTGCAGAGGGGAAAGTGTTTTGCAGTCAGTCCTAGTCGGATTGGAACCAACAAACTTACATCTTATCAATGAAATATGAAGGGAATGAGGGTTCACTACAATGTATATGGCATGACGGATCTTTGCTGTGAAGGTGAGAACTTGTGGAACTAAGGAATATCATTCATCTGAACCCTTTCCATGGAAATAGCAATAGAGCAGCAAGAGGTTTGCAATGTTTCACCTGTGGGAAAGGGGTTGTAGAGTGAAAATAATTCATCACTTATAAGGATGTGGAGAAGCTTTTGGACTCTATTGAGACTGAAAAGTGAAGACTGGTCAGCTTCTGCCCATATATGTCAGCAGTACTCCATTTTCAGCTTGATCTGGCTCTTGTGGTTAATAGAGATGATACATGTATATTCACTGATATATTTGCTGATTTGATTTCTATTACATAAGAATTAAAAGGATGACTTTGCTGAGGTTTGGCAATTGAGTTTAACTCTTCTTATTTTGGATTAATCTTTACCATGCTGGAGGCGAAAATTGTTGCCTTAGAATTCGCTCCCTTTGCTGTTCTAGGCGCATTCTGTCGCCTTGAGACGGTTGCTATAAATAAACATTTGTCAACTGTTATTTCCGCTATTTTAAGTTGGAAATTGCTTATTGCTGCTTTGGAACAAGGTTAAACTTCTGTTTTCCAACACTATTTTGAATTCTTCTATGCTCTACATGAGGTGTAACATCAATTTAACCCACATTGATTTTTTTGTAAACAAAAATGACCATGTCAACATCCAACAAAGCCTTTATTCAGGAGTTTTTCTTTGATTATGACTCCAGTGATGATTTTGAAGGCTCAAGTGGATATTGACAGTGAAGTGGTCAAAGATGATAACGATGTGTCACTATGTGGAGGAAAACAACGATGACCATTAGCGTCTACTATCATCCATGCCTGACTAATTTTATGGAAGCTACTAGTGGTCATCGATATACCTAATAACCTTTCTGAAGGTGAATTATTTTCTCTATTTATAAATGACAAAATAATAACTTTATTCATCAACAAGAACACGTCAACAAAAATAAATATGATAGGTGAAAGAAAAAGCAAATAAATGCTGGTGTCTTATCTGTGAACATGAGGAAACACATCACTTTTTGAAAACCTTTTTAGCCATTTTGCTTTTTATTGCACCCTCAGAACTCCACAATGAGTAATAAAAGTTAAAGTACATTGAATTGTTTATGTATTTTATAATGTATTTGTTTTTTATTTCACATTTCAATTTTTTTTTTGTTTTCAACATCAAAACATGTATGCAAAATGTAATGCATTACATCAAAATATTACTCATCCATTCTTTTATTAATATACAAAAAAATAAAATCTATACACACAATACAAAGAAAGTTATAACAGGTGTTTATGTTTTTGTGCCCTCAAAAAAAATGCATGGCAGGGGGAACAATTCTAGAAAGAAATTAGTATGGTAATGGTTAATATTTCCTTTATTGCTTTTTATCACAATTTTCAAACTGTTACTTTTACAGACATTAGTAAACAACCCAGATCAAAATATGGAAAAAGATTTCTGATCAACACTGTTTACTAATAATTGTAGAATTAATGTTTGTTGTAGATTTCAGAAAAAAAAATATAGGTTCATAAAACCCATAGCTAGCATGCCGTCAACACTGCTACCTGAGACAAAGCACCCATGATAGTTGGCAGTAAAATATAAAGTTTGCATGCTTGTGTCCATGACACAGGCCTAGTCTGGGTAATTTGTCTTTGACAGCAGCAACAGGCAACATGGTTTGAGGTGTGATCAATTGGCAAGAAAAACCATTTTCTTCACAGTTTTTTTTTTTTTTTTTCTCCAAAATTTGGATTGGAGACTTATTGAACAAATTTTATTAAATACTGAAAATTTTATTAAAATCCATCATTTAGTAGATTTTAAAAATTGTTGTTTTTTACCTAAATTTTTTATTCATACCTATCGCATTAGAAATTGCGATGTTTCTTTTATTCACTTAGTTTAAAGGTTAAATGAAAGAAACTTTGTACATTTTGTTGTTCTTAAAACTGATACTGTTCATTTCTTTATCCGCAGGATGTGATGATTGAACTTTATCGAAGAAAAGTTTGGAAAGATGCAAAAACTGCTAATGTCATCAGTACTGCATGTTTTTCAAAAGTGACAAAGGTTAGTTATTTTTTTTTTTTTTGTTTGTTTGTTTTGTTTTTTGTTTTTTTTTTAGCAAAGATTGTTTTCCTCTAATAAATGATGTAGGGTTACATCAATTAATCAGTTGATAAACAGTAATTCCATCCTGAGTATGACAATAAGCTGTATCCAGCAGCATGGCCTCTGATCTGGAGGTTTTGAGGAGTGTGGGACCACCTCTTAATTGCAGTTGATCCCAAGTTCACCCTTACCAGGGGTTGTAGCACCTGCTATGGGCAAATAGTTAATCCCTAAACTGAGGTCAAAACACTATGAAGGTATAAGCATCAGCAATACATTTTTGTAAAAGAAATTAATAATGTTCCCAAGAAAATTAAATTTTGGTGTTAAATGATTCATTAGGAATTTATATGGCTCTAAACAAATAAACAGTAATTACTTGATAAAAATTGGCCCCTCAAAAATTAATGAAAAACTATCAATAAAAGTATTCTATGTCTAAGAGAACCAATGATTCTTAACTCGGACCGAGAAGGAAAATGACAATAATTGTGAAAAGAGTCTATTTTACTCTAGATAAAAATGCTGAAGTTCAGGCTGTAGCATTGGGCATCTTGAAAGCCTTTGACAGTGTTTAGCCCTCAGGTCTTCTCCACAAGCTGAAAAGATACAGTATCTCCAGGCATGTTTTTAAACTGATCCAGTCATTTTTATCAAATCATGAAATGAAAGTTATCCTGAATGGCCACTTGTCAAGATCTTTTCCTACAAACGCAGATGTCCCCCCAGGGCTCTATCCTTGGTCCTACTCTGTTTTTAATTTTCATTAATGACCTTCTGGATGACATCAGCTCTCAACTTTGCATCTATGATGATGCCACAACCATTTACTCTTACCAAGATAGTAACGCTGATCAGTCCGACAAAGTCAAAATGGCAGCCAATGTACAAAACAACTTCAAGTCTGTCATTAACTAGGGCAAAAGATGATTTTTCAATTTTAACACCTCCAAAACTTCTCTCCATTAATCATTTGAGAAACTCTTCTCTGCCTTCCATCATCATGGCTGATGCTAACCTCCAGGAAATTGTCTCATTGCACCTTCTCATTCTAACTTTCTCAGCTGACATGAAGTGAAAACACTATATTGAATCCATTGCTAGGTCAGCTTCCAAGAAAGTCTGTTCACTGTGCCATGTGAGACAATTTTTCTCTCCAGAATCTATCTTGCATATCTATAAGTCTACCATTCATTCATGCTTAAAATATTGCTGCCACATATGGTCCATTGGCCCTGCTATTTACCTTGAGCTCCTTGATAAAATCCAAGGAATCAGCAATATTATCGGTCCTAATCTGGCAGCTTGGCTTCAGTCACTTTCCCACTACCATAAAGTTACCTCTCTGTGCCTTTTCTATAAATAATTTCATGGTAATTGTTTGGATGAGCTCTTCACTATGGTACCTAGAGTTTTTGAATTTAAGTGAAGTACTAGACTGGTGTTGAGATCTCATCAATTTACAGTTAAGCTAGCTCATGTAGCCATAATTTCTATGCTAACGGTTTCTTTTCTCACACTTCTCACTTGTGGAACTCCCTTCCTGGTCCATGCTTTTCAACCATATTTAATCTGCAAAAATTTAAATGAAATGTCAGTCGCTATGTACGGTCCTCCTGAATATTCTTTCCATTCATCTTTTAAAGTTTTTGTCCTACTTCTTCCACACCTTGTAACCCTTTGTTTTAGTGGCTTTACTGCCTTGCATGGGGTGATACCAATTTAAAAAAAAACAAAAAACACCTGAGCAATTGGGCTGATGAGTTAAGATTCCATTTTCTTCTGTGCTATAGTTGAATGAAGACTATCCTCTTTGGTATTGTGATATCACCACCTGTCACTTCTGAGTGGCAGGATATATAAATGATTGGTAATTGTGTGACATCTGTAATGATCATCTTGGTAAGTCATTGTAAGTGACACATAGAGAAAACTAATGTCATTTTTTTTTTTTTTTTTTTTTTTTTTAAAGTATCAAACAGATGCAAGTATATTTATAGAGAAACCAAGCAGTGTTCAATCTACATTGAGAAGTGTTCATTACAAAATTCTCCACATATATAACAACTGGTGACTATGGTCTCTTTATTCCAAATTTTGTTTGGGTATTTGAATCCTTTCTCCATGTTATTAACATAACTTTTTAGCCAATATATTCTCCAATCTCCATCAGATATAGAGTCCATAAGAAATAAGCAAAGCATTATTTCTCTTTTTAAAAAAAAAATGGTTGACAATGGAAAATTAAAACTTTGTCCTTTCATAAACATTAAATGGTTTCTTATTTTTCATTGTTACAGATTATGGTTGCTGCTATTAAGTTCTTCCTTGGAGTTGACAGCAATGATGAAAGTGACAGTGACAGTGATGCTGAGGTATTTCTTTTTGTTTTCCTCTCTCTCTCTCTCTCGTTTTTTTGTTTTTATTTGCCTCTCTCTCACACCTCCACTTCTCTCTCACACCTCTCTCTCTCTTTTTTCTTATATTATGCACAAATACTCTTAGTAAAGGTATGCATCCACCTCTTCTCCTCCCCATCTAGGATTTAATTTGTAGGGCTTTTATCAGTAATTCATCATTATCTGCAAAATATTCTTACATTCTAAAAATATTTTCTGGTTGCAAATAATCTGAAAAAGGTTGATAAGCCATAAAAAACAATCTATCAAACTAAATCTGAATTTTAAAGGTAAGGAAATATCAAATTCGCATAAAGAATTGATCATCAAACCTTGGAAGGAAGGCAAAAGCTATAGGAAAATAGCAGTATTCAAATATACTATTTACTACTATTAGTTCTGTTATTGCTAAGTATAAAGAAGTGAAAACTTGAGAACAAATCGAGATCTGGTGCACCATGCAAGATTTCTCCCATATTAATGAAAAGAATTCAGTGCAAAATTCAAGAAAATCCAATGACTACTCTGAGAGAAATACAGGAAGAATTAAAAGCATCAAGTATTATTGTTAAAAGCAAACAATAAGCAATAAACTTCATAGAAGTCAACTAAGATTGAGTTCTCTAAGAAAAACTCCACTGCTATTGAAGAAACATAGGGATGCCCAGTTAAAATTTGTTTGTGAGCATAAGAATAAACCTGAATCATTTTGGGAAAGTGTTTTATGGACAGATGAAACAAAAATTGAATTATTTGAGCATAATTCAAGGACTTACATTTAGAAAAAAGACAGCGCAACCTTTGTACTGAAGAAAACAATCCCAACAATGGTGAAATTTGGTGGTGGCAATTTCATGGTTTGGAGGTGTTTTCTCTGCTAATGGTTTGAGTAAATTACCAAGATGTTTTGGACTCTAATTTGTTTGGGTCAGTAGTAAAGCTTGGGCTCCCAAATGATTAGTTTTTGCAACAAGATAATGACCCTAAACATACGGCTAAGTCTGCGTAAAAATGGCTTATTGAAAATAATGTCAATGTACTCGAACGGGCATCACAGTCTCCAGAATTGAATCCAAAAGAGAGTTTGTGGTGCTTATTAAAAAATAAAAGTTAATAAAAGCGCTCTGAAAAACATCCTGGACCTAAAGAGAATATGCAAAGCAGAATGGAGTAAAATACCAACGGAAACATGCAAATCATTGATTAAAAGCTACAGAAAGAGAATGATTGCTGTTGAATTGAGTAAGGGATATGCTACAAAGTATTAAATAGGTATTATAATGTTGTACAAAGACTTTTTTGGCCTCCAAACTTTTTAATTTTATTAATATAACAAATTTTTCTGAATTTTTGTTTTTTTTTTTTTTTTGCATATTCATTATGCCTTGGTTTACAAATATTTTATGGATTATAAAATTCTTTTATAAAATCTGTGTTAAATAAAAAAAATTTCATGAAGTATGAATATTTCTTTCCCCTCCAACTCTCTCTCTCTCTCTCTCTCTCTCTATATATATATATATATATATATATATATATATATATATATATATATATATATATATATAGTCTACAACATCTTCCAGATAGCTGTTCTTTGAAGGTTATTTTTAGGGGAACCAGTGGGTCTAAAATGAGCTGCCTATGAATAATTTTTAAAAATATATTTCCAACAAATGCACTGTTTGGTTTGTAATCTACTTAGTTTGGGGCCATGGATATGACTTATATTTGGACATATTGTTGCAAATACAGCAAGATACATGTTACCAGAAAAAGTTAATGATTAGTTTTCATGTATAACAGACACATTTAATTTTAAAATCTGCAAGAAAAGTGCATATTAGAACAATGAAATTTGAAAAATGCATAATATAAAATATATAGAATAAAAGAATATAGAATATGAAAAATATAATCTGCTTTTAAAATTACTTATTTTATATAAGTTTTTCTTAAATCTTTTAATGTGCAATTTTGTTAATTCTTTATTTAGTTGAGCGTATCTCATTTTTTTATTTATCAATTTGTTCATACTTTAATTACATTTATATTAATACTAAATTAAACTAAATCTTTTGTTTTTCAGGACAAAGGCAGCAAGAGAAATGCCAATGAACTTCTTTTAAGTCACAGAGTTGGTAAAAAGACAAAGAAGAGACAAAAAAGACTCAATAGAGCTCTTGAGGTGCTCAAGGTAAATAAGTTATTGAATTGAAAATTGATTTCAAATTTTTTGAGTAAGCACAAGTTTTTATTCTTTTATTGACAATGAGAAAGATGTTCATCCTTTATTTTGACAGGGATTCTGGAAACACAGCATTAGTATTTTTTTATATTAGGTGCTATTATGAAAATGTGATGGTTGGGGGCAACATTAAAACTGAAAAACATATGTTTGAGATTAGCAATTTTGAGAGATTGTGTTTTGTTGATGGGCATGGAAAAACTGAGCCTCAATGGGGAGGGTGAAAGTCAATTGAATTCAGGGCACATGACTGTTGGAAATATAGTGATCCTCTGAATGAAAATGAAATTGTTTCATTCTTCTACAAATGACATCCTATATTCTTTTATGATTTTTGGCTACCCTGAATGACCTCCAACGTCAATGTCACAATGTCCAATAGCCTGCTGCTTGTTGGCTAGTTTGCTGTGTCCGATAACCTGCCTCTCGTTCTTACTATGCAATTAAATCATATTGTTATTCAAGACAATTTATAGACCATGATGAAAACTGTGAAAACTATTATTCTTTTGGTGTGGCTTATAGACTATTTCATCACCACTATAACATTACACAGCAGTGGTAGCTGCCGGCAATTTTATCCAAAATTGTCTGGCAAAACAGAAGTATCTTACCTAGGGAGTAAAGAGTTTTAAGAAAATGTTAACCATAACTTAATGTTAAGTAAGTACCACATATACTCGCATATCATACGACTTTTGAAGACCTAATTTTGAAGTTAATTTTAAGGGGTCGCATCATACATAAGATATAAAATTAGCATAAGTACTGCTGGCCCTGGCTATGCCATTGACCAAACTATATATCTACTTACTGTAGTAAAAAAAAGTACAGCTGTCTTCAAAATAAACATAATTTTGATAAAACTGATGTTTTACTTAACTGTCATAATAATGCATGTAATATTCACATATTAGTATCGTATTATAAAATACAAACATAGCAAATATGCATCTTTTCCATTGTTTACATTTTTTAGATGTTTAACTATTTCTCAATCAATTGTTTATGGTGTATGCATTAACACAATGAGTATAGCATTACTAACGATACTTTTATCATCCTCTTTTACTTTTTTAACTTATTTAACTAGGAGATGGGATAAAGGAATGAAGGAAAAAAGGTTAGTCTATTGTAATTTGGTCTCTCAAAAAAGTAACTCTCATGATACACAGGATACATGACCAAGTCCTTTTTTATAAGTGAAAATTTGGGGGTCGCACAATACATGAGATGTGCATTACACAAGTATATACAGTAGTTAAGGATTCAATTAAATAAAAAAAAATAGTAAAAAAAAAAAATAATTTCTGTAATGAGGAGTCTTCATTATTTACATTCAGACTGATGTCCTCATTGTTGCTGTTATTACCCATATGTTTCGACCATTGTGCCCCCCAGCCTTCTTCAGGTGGCTGTTCATTTAGGTAATCATCAGGAATTACAAACTGAATCATTTATGAGAATAATTTTTTTTTTTTTTTTTTTAATATGACTCAAGTATTTCTCTCCTGTTTCTGCCAAGTCCAAGTCTTTACTAGCTGGACCAGGGATTGAACTCACAATTACTATGCCACCAAATTCAAGAACCAATGTTTTAATCCATTAGGCTATTGTCCCATGAAAGAAGTTCAAAATGTTGTGATAATAACTACAAAGATGGGGATATGAGTCTGGATATACATAATAGTAAAAATTAAAAATTCTAATTGCTATAGAAGAATACTCAATATTAAATCTGGGAAATCCTTTTTTCTTTTTCTTTCTTTTTTCTAAGATATCAGTTTCTTTAGCTAAATATGTACTGCTGTTTTTCATAAAAGTACAAAAAAGATATAAAAAAATAGATTGCATAAAAAAATACACTGCACATCTAACTTAAATGTTAAGTTGTTGTTTGCCTGACAATCTCAAAATGTTTAATTATAAAAGAAACTTAAAATGGCAAAAAAATAATTTTCTACTTGGTGTATAATTACAAAGCCTATTTGTAAAGTTTTTCTGCCTTTTATATTTTTTTGGAAAATTTATCATTAAGCAAATAGAAATGTTAATGTTATTAGGTGAGAATTATTTTATTATGTATTTTATTCCTAGTAACGAAAGAATTCAAAATGCTCATAATGGCTCTTGCTGATATTGATACAACAGTGAAGTAAAAATGAAGAGAGGACAACAGTGAAGTAAAAAACAAGAGAGGACAGCAGAAATTAGGGTTGGGATAGAAAGAAGTTAAAATAATACTTTTTCTTTTTACATTTGGTAAAATTATTATTAACACCAACCACTACTATTACTGACAGTAGTTATAGCATTAGTAGTGACAGAAAACAAGGAAATTCCACAATGCAATTTTTAAAGAATGTAGTACAAAGAATGCAGTATTATTTATTTATTCTATTATCACAGGAGACTAATTAATCTCTTCTGTTTTAATTTTTGGAATGAGAAATTATCATTAATAACATATTATTACTGATGTCTTCATCCCTCTGTTGGTACCACATTTCAGCTGTTGTGCCCTCTGGTCTTCTTCAAGTCTCTGTCAATCTGTGTAACCATCAAGAAATTTTAGACTGAACACTTTATTTAAATTATAGGAAAAAATCATTCTCATTCTGCTGTCCATCTTTCATCTTGTTCTTTTAAGTATTGATCAGTTATTGCTCGGCCTGTTTTACTCCCCAACCTTGGGATTGAATTCACCAAAACACCATTTTAACTTTTTTGAAATGCAAAATGTTTTTTTTTTTTTTTTTTTTTTTTAATCAGCAATTTTCCCCTTTTAATTATTAATACTGATTAATTATTTTAATGAACATTTTTTTTATTTTTCTTCTCAGAAACATAAAAAGAAAAAGAAGCGAGGAGAATTGTATAATTTCTCAGCACTTCACTTGATTCATGATCCCCAAGGTGAGGATTTTTTTCTTTCTTTTTTTTTTTTTTTTTTTAATGCCTGGTACTATTGATATATTCCTAGGAATGGTTAAAGCAATAAAAAATAATTAGAAAAGGTAATACTTTAATACTAGCAGATGTAACCAGTTTTGTGTGTGTGTGTGTATAACAGAAAATAAAATTGCAATGCCCTGAAGAACAATGCTAATTTTGACCTGGTTAAAGTATATTCATGCTAAGGATAGTAAATATTTTGATAAGAATTTCAATGTCTACAGTCCTCTTGTAACATCGCAATACTCATAATATTACACCGTCTGTGTCTGAGATTTAGATAATGATTCATGTTACAATAAGGTTCATTGTGGTGTCATGCAACAGAGATGTACTTGTAAAACTTTTTTCACTTTGAGCTCTTTTGAGTGTGTCCAATTGTGATCTTCCAAGAAGTTGGATAATCATGTTGGGGAATTAATGTGCAAGATGAAGTTGTTAATAGTGCTTCAGTATTGGCAACAGCAGTCAAATGAATGTGCCTACACTTGTAGAAAAGGTCCTGGACACCAATGTAGTACAGATTCTCAATAAAAATTAACATATTGCAACGACTGACAGCACAAATCAGAGCAAATATAGCCAGAAGATTGTTAATGTGGACAGTCACCATGCAGCACCTATTCCTTTGTGTATGTGCACACACATACACACATATATAGTGATGTACCTCCGATTTTGTTAGCCACATATGCATAAAGCTAAAAAGCCAAAAAAAAAACAAATCCTAGTTTGAAAGATAAATAAATAAAAATAAAAAAATAAATGAAAGATAAAAATAAATAAAATACAGTGTTTTAAACTTGTGAGTGAATATGTTCTATGATTAGCCTTCCCCTCCTTTTCTCTTTTGTTTCTTTCTGTCTTTCCTTCTATTCCACCCAAGAATGACCTGGTTCAAAACTCATGTGACCATCAAGCAATTGACCATGAGTTAAGAAGAGAAGGAAAAACAGAAAAAAAATCAATGCAATTTGAATTTCTTGGTTGTGTAGTTATATCCTTCTATGGCAATGCCTAAAACAATCTTGACTGAAATTGAGAGTCAGGCGACTGCAATTTCAAATATATAAAACACTATATTTTGGGGGATTCCAAATACAGTAAAAAAGGAAGTAATATTTATAAATGATGCAGAGTGCTAAATGTTAATATGGACCATTAATTTGAAGCAGAACTATCTGTATACATGCCTTGATCCAGACTTCACCTTATGCCACAAAGCTGTTATACAAATCTCCAGTGGCATCACAAGAGTCACCTGTGGAATGAAATGGTGCCTTGTAACATTGTTCAGTGCAGGGAGTATGTTTTGCCTTCATGCAAATGATGGTTGTTTGCCTGTGCAATATAGAACTGGGGAACAACATTTTCCAAATCATATTCACCCATGACACACAGGCCCAACCCTAGCATCATGGTAGAGGATACCCTAAGTAACAACAGTTGATCACCTTTGATGTTTGTGGAAGAAACAATGAACAGCAATTGTTTAACAGAAAAACAATATGCCATTTCAGCAGGATAACTTCAAAATTCTATATATGAACATTATGATTCCATAATTCTTCAGTGGTACTATTTTAATTGAGGAGAAAGACATACACCTGGGTACAAGCCTTTATTTACATATGTACATTTCAGGAAGCAGTAAAGGTTTACAGCTAAACCTACCAGCGCCACAGCTTATGAAATTCTGGTAATGGTTGTGCCCTATAAGATATATATAGCATCAATGTGTTTATTGGACATATGCATTGGAATTATGAGATTAAAATGATTTCTATTAGCTGAATGCCTTTTTGTCTTTCATAATATCAAAAAGAATTTGACACGCATAAATGGTGGAATTCAATAATACACATTTCTAGTTTATTTTTTGTCCTTTTTAGATTTGTCTGAACGCCTTTTCAAGCAGCTAGAAAAATGCAATGAATATTATGATGTTAAGATTATGATGATTGACTTCATCTCACGACTTGTTGGAATTCATCAGGTAAGACATTATCAGAAGTCAGTTTTAGTAATTTATAATCCAAACCTTACAACTGATTATTTTTTTCTTCAGAAATACAAACATTAAAAATCTATTTCAGAACTGAATATCCAAATTATTAAGATCTGCATCCATCCATATTGCTTGCTTGCTTTAGTCCCATGTGTGATGCATGCTCGGGCGATCATGTATCTCCACTTCAGATAATCACAAGCACAGCAGAAGATGGCAGCAATCAGTTAGCTTTGAATGACAAGAATTGGGATCAAAAACATTAAAAAATCTGCTTTAAGTATGCAGAAGTCATTTTTATTACTAACTTCATGCTTTTTTTTCTTGCAATTAAAATGAAAATTCAAATTTCAAAGATATTTAAATTATGTTTCAAAAATTTTTATAAAAGATCTCTAGTCATTGTTACAATTTGTTTTTATTATCTACCCAGTTGAGATGAGCTATATATAAATATAATTTTATGCCAGTATATTTTGGAGTTATATATGTAACATATACTCTGAAGTATAAATGAAAACATAGAATGGCATGTGTGGTGGATGACAAAACAACAGAAAAATATAGGACACATGGCACAGTGGATAAAGGCGTTGGTTAGATCCAGTGACAGGACCCAAAGAGTGTGAGTTCAATACCCGGTTAAGGCGGTGGAGAACTTGGAGAGGGGAATTAACAGGAGATAACTGATAACTGACATCCATCAAAACATGACACGTGGAACTAGAACAGTCTACACCAGTAAGCGAAATAAAGGGTTCAGTTCGACATCCCAACCACCTGAAGAAGGCCGGAGCGTACAGTGGCCAAAAATATGGCGACAAAGATGAGGCCAATAGTCCAAATAATGTAAATAGTGTACATAATACCTCATCTCAGAAATATAGACAGATACTGAAGGGTGATAAATATGGCAACAAAGATGAGGACAATAGTCCAAATAATGTAAATAGTGTACATATAATACCTCATCTCAGAAATATTGACAGATACAGGTTGAGAATCCTTTATCTGAAATTTGGGGGGCCAGAATTATTTTGGTTTACAGATTTTTTTCATTTTTTTTTTTTTTTTTTTTTTTTTCGTATATCCCTTTACATTTCATAACACAGCTTATACATATACCCTGAAAGTAGTTTTATATAAAATTTAATAAATTTTGTGTCCATGCACATACAGGTAATGATGCTAGTCATGTAATGCTCACACTGATTTTTAAGTGGTGGAATTAAGATTTCACATAAAAATAATGTTTTGTATTTTCTGTACATGTACAAAAAACATAATCACCACATACAAAATATTTATAAATGCAATGCCAAACACTACTTCTACATCAGGTGTGAGAAACTGGAGGGACAGGGCACATCATCAATGACATCACTGTGGGTGAGAAAAGGAAATTTTCCATTGTCATGTCGGTACCTGAAAAACTTTTGTATTTGGGAATTTCAGATAAAGGATATTCAACGTGTGTGTGTGTGTGTGTGGTAAAAATATGGACTAAATCAAAAATTAAAATTCTTTTTTTATTTTACAGTTATTTCTCTTAAATTTCTATCCGTATATCCAAAAGTTCCTGCAACCTCGAACAAAAGGTTTGTTCATGTTTTCTATTTCATTATTAAAGTACTTCTTAGTGTTTTTTATATTGTGTGATAGACTAATTGATGAAAGCATTAAGTTGTCATTAAGGAAAAGTGAATTAATATAGAAAGAAACCTTATTTCAGAAAGGGATTAATCAATTTGTTTTTACAGTTTCTCAAGCCTTTGTGGGCTATTTAAATCTGAAAGATGCTTTGGATTGTAGGAATTTGCTCACAGTATTCAGTGATTCGGAAGTGGTCCCCCCTAACGGGGGGTTGCTTACAGTACCTGGTGTTCTCAAGTAGTCCCCCATATCTAAATACTGTATATACTCAATTATAGTGTGAGGTTTTATTTGTGCAAAAAATAGTGAGTCGCACTTTACACGGGTCATTTTTTGGAAGAGGTTAAAAATCATGCATTTTCAATGACCAGTTGCACTATTTCACAGATACATTTTTTTCTGGAGTTGTTAAATTTCATGCCAAAATATTCAGGGGTCACATTGTCATCTTATACACAAGTATATTATAAAGCATTTGAACACAGGGGCCACCAGAAATAAAAGAGAACAAAAATAACTTTAGGAGGAACTAGAAACCCAGTCCTAAACAAGAAACCGGGGATAAACCTCCACTTCTGTTCAAAACATTGGGGAGGAGTGTGAACCTAATTACTCCTATTGAAGTGGGGGTGTAAATAAAAGGTGGTGATGTTAGAAGTAGAG
The DNA here is from genome assembly GCA_903632075.3 of Acanthosepion pharaonis. Lineage (NCBI taxonomy): Eukaryota > Metazoa > Mollusca > Cephalopoda > Sepiida > Sepiidae > Acanthosepion > Acanthosepion pharaonis. The sequence continues at coordinate 6,289,548 of CAHIKZ030004896.1, read as the reverse complement.
GGTTGAAATAGACTCTTTCATCTCAAATGCTCTGGATGAGATTTAGAATTTGTATAGCTCTCTCTTTCTATGACAATAAGAGGCTGACATATCAAAGGTCACTTAGATATATCTAACAGCTGCTCCTCACAATACATTTAGGAAACTTGCAGAAATTTAAAAAAAACGCATCCATGAACACAGAAAAGGATCTTATATACAGCAATTTATCCAATGCATTAGTCATACATAGAAATAAATTCAACTTTAAACAATTATTAAAAAGAGAAAGTAACTTAGACATAAAATTCTATTGAATCTTATTAAAATATAAATCTGTGCCCCCAATTTTTTTCAAATATCTCCATTCCTGAAAGAATTACTCTTTCCCCAAGCCAATATACATGGCTACTATAAAAATGTTAAAATATTAAAAGAAAACAGTTAAATTCATAACCTCCTTTTATTTAAAATATATAATAAATAAATTAATCCCAAACTAAAATAAGATAAATATTAATTACATTATGAAAAAAAAAATCAAAAAGATCATTTATTCACTTTTGTTTCATAAATTATGTCGGGTAGAATCCGCCTTAATTGACCTAAGCTTTTTAGTTAGCCTGATGAATATGAACATTTCTTGAATTTAAAAATTTTGAAAAAACTAACATTTTTACTTTGGTTTATAAATACTTGTTGTAAAATAAAATCCTTACATTTGGCTTGATAAAGTCCATCAGAGGATGAAACATGTCAGCTAAGTTTTTCTTTTGTCTTTTTTCACACATATATACTCAAAGGTTACTTTTAGTGGATATCTGTATTTAAACAGTGTGTATTACATCTGAGTGTGCACACTCACGAAATCTTATTTAAAAAATGAGCTCTCCAGTGAGTTTCCTTTGATCCGGAGACTGTTCAGCCAATTTTCTGTTTTAAGGAAAGCAGATTTTCTCATTCAAATGATTTCTCTCAAAAGCCCATATATGTATATTTTCAATAAATCAAGAAAAATTTGTTATTAATTTGATTGACCTACTCAAGATTTTCACATTGAAATACTCATCAGGATGTTTGATATATTCTATCTTTTATTTATCAAACATCTGGCTCAAATGTGAAAGTCTTTAAGTCAATCAATCAGATAAGTCACTTAAACTTTTCTTCATTTATTGAATTTTATAGCTGCAGTTATCTATTGAAAATTTTCTGTCAGAAGTTCTGTTAGCCTGTAAAATATGTTAAATTATAATTTTCACATTTTTTTTTTTTTACCTGGAATTATAGATTATACAGCAAAAGTCCAAAATCATGCACATGAGGTAATTTTGGATTTTTGCTGTGTAATATATATGCTCTCTTATAATAAATACATTGATCTCTCTTTGTGGATCAGTTTTAATATTTGATATTACTAGGATCCACCTGGATTGTATACCAATGGATCTATTACCTGTTATATATATATATTAAATGAAATGGATTAAATCTGACATATTTTTTAATATATTTGTCTATATGTTATATTTATGGATGCAACTTATTTGAGTAAATGCTCTGTTTTAATTAAACAATATTAATTACATATTACATTTACCAGCCTGAGTCTTCAAGAAATTTCATAGAAAATATATGTTTTCCAAAACCAAACCTTTAATCCATGCGGAAATCATCATTTGGCTTGACATGCAGTTAAACCATTCAGTCACAGAGAACTTTCCAGTTAGCAAAGTCCAAAAATAACATATAAACAGGAAAAAAAGTGTGTGTGTGTGTATATATATATATATATAGAGAGAGAGAGAGCTGTGTCTGTGTGTGAGTATATGTCTGTATATACATGCACACAAGCCATACATTCATACAATAATTTTAATAACTTAATAATAACTTAATTTGGGAACAATTGAAATGTGGCAGCTGAAGAATTATCATTGAACTTTTAAAAGTTAAGCTTAAATATTAATGCAATGCTTAAATGCAACGATCAATTTTGAGTTCTTCTGTACTTTATTATTGCCCATCGCATACAGCAGCAGTTTTGCCTCACAAAAAGGAATCTCTCCCAACAGAGGACCAGATTGCAGTCAAAAGAATCAAGGCTGCAGGGAAGAAAAAGTCTCGTGCAAATGAGAACCCAGATCAAACATCAGCCAGGAGAGCTTCCAATGCTGAGAATATGCAAAGACTTAAGGACTCTCAAACTCCTGAACAAGCTGAAGGCCCAATCAAGAGCCCTCCACAGTAGCTAGTTTAAATGCCACCCAATAGGGCAGCTTTTAAGCAAGTATATATACACACACACACACACACACACACACACTAGAATTAATGAAACTTTAGAAACAACCAAAAAGCAATCTGACCAGAGATAGAGACAAAGAATAAGAACCATAAAAGAACCTTTCTCAACTTAAGTTACAATGTGCTCAATAACAGAAATTTCTAGGAGAACTGACCAAGAAAAGATCTAGAAGTCTGATAATTGCTTCATTGCATGAAATTTGACATCACAGTGGAGTTTTGTCTCTGATGTTTTTGGAGTGGTTTTATATATAATATATATATATATATATATATATATATATTGTTTTAAATTTGCTATATTTATAGGGAAAGAGTCCTTAAAATTGGAGATAGTGAAAATACTGGGTGCGATGGATAAATTGTCGTCTAAATTGGGCAAAGATAAAACTAACACTGACATTGTAACAGATATATTTACCAAAATTACACAAAAATATCTTGAAATACTAGAGTAAATTTATTCAATAAAATTGCCACTGGCTTCAACCACAGCCTCCAGATGACTTCAAAAGCTCCTGCATCTCTTCTGGACAATCTCCTTGTTTAAATTGGTGAATGCTGCCATAATCCTTACCTTCAGTTCATCTTTGGCATTACAAGGAGTTTTGTTGGTCTCTCTCTCTCAGCTGCACCCCATGCATAATAATCAAGTGGGGTTGCAAGTTTGGGGATTTAGGAAGCTAGATGTAAAGGGTGATGTGATCGCAGAAATTGTCTGACAGCCATGATTGGGTTTTCCTACTTGTGTGGAATGGTGCAGACTTCAAAGCACTTGATGTAGCCCTTTGTGTTGAGTCTGAGTCCCTCACCAACAAATTCGGGAGTTCTTTTCTTATCAAAATGATCAGAGTGAGTTTTCCTAGCTGCCATACCTTCGTAATCACTATTAAGCTCTTCCAACTCTTCTCAAATCCTCTTAAACACTCTGAAATGTTCATACTGGAACTTCTGGCCAAAATGCCAGGCAGTACAGCGTGCAGTTTGCAAATTTCTGACAGAGTGAATTGCATCATGGTACTCTTTTTCTCACAAATGGTGCCCAACTAACCCTACAATACTGGGCAATCAACAAAATCAAAAACAAACAATGCACATGCACAAAATTAAAAATATAAAATGGCGATAATTTACTCATCGCACCTTGTATATTTAAATAAAATCTTTCCTTATTTTGAAGTGCAAAAAGAATTTATAACTGCCCAAAAGACAAACACTATATTTTACTTTGATTCAATGCTTTTTTTTGCTAAAACCTTTGAACTACTTTAAAGATCCAATATAAATATTTTTCAATTTTCTTTTTTTTTTTTTTCTTTTTTTAGATGTGACAAAAGTTTTATTATTTGCTGCACAAGCTACCCATGATCTTGTACCTCCAGATGTAAGTAAAAATTTTGGATACTGTATATATTCGTGTAATATGCAACCCCCAAATTTTCACTTATAAAAAATTATTTTATTATGTATTATGTGAGTTCCTTTTTTGAGAGACCAAATTACAATAGACTAACCTCTTTTCCTCTATATCTTTATCCCATCCTCTTTTTAAAAAAGTAAAAGAGAATAATAAAAGTATTGTTAGTATCGTTGCTCAAATGCATACAGCCATAAACAACCTAACGAAAAACAGCTAAACCTCTTATAAACGTAAACAATGGAAAAGATGCATATTTGCTTTTTATAATATAATACTAAGTAAGTTAAGTAAACATTAGTTTTTATCAAAATCCTGTTTATTTTAAATACATCTCTACTTTTTGACTTTAGTAAATAGCAGTGGCAGCTCTGGGGTCAAGCTTAGCCCAAGTGAGTCAACATTCAATTATGTGTATTTCAAAGCAACAAAAATCTTTCATAGTGCGTCATTTTCATTCTTGACTTCAGCTGGATCCAAAATTAATGCCTCAAAATATTAACCGGAATGCATTTCGTTGATATTGTTCATAATAAAGAAGAAAAAAAAAAAACAAAGAAAGTAAGTTTAAAAAAAAAAAAAAAATGAAATAAATTTAATGTGGCTTGTCAGGCTGCGTAGATCTATCATACAGTGTATTTCTTGCTTTAATTTTATAAATAATTTTTTAAAAATCTCCATACAGTATAAGGTTTTTTAGCAAAATGTATCAATTGAAAAAGGGCAAATTAAATTTAGCCCAAGTTCAATTCGAGGAAATCAAAGGAAGTAACAGTCTTAACTCATTGACGGGGGGGTGACTGGGGTAGTGTTGAGGAAATATGATTTCAGACAATTATTCCTATCTCTACCATCATTGAGTTGATAACCAGGCTATAACAATAAAAAATAGAATTTGAGCAGTAAACAAACATATCAAAGACTTTGTCCTCACTCTTTTTTTTCTTACATGTCTAGAAAAAAATTTTAAAATAAATGTTTATTTTTATAGAATTATTACAATTAATATTAAAATACCAAAATGTGTGTGTTTTTTTTTTTTTTAATTTTATGCACATTTTTTAAAAATTATATAAAATAAAGGAATTATTTTAGCATCTAAGTTATACCAATAATAATATATTTTGTTAAAAATTGTAATGAGCCTGACAAACATTGTTGACCTAGAGTTGTCACTGGTAAATGGATATATAGTTTGGTCAACAGTGAACCCAGGGCCAGCAGTACATATGCTAATTTTATATCTCATGTATGATGCAACCCCCTTAAAATTATGTTTTCAAATGTTACATGATACATGAGTATATACAGTAAATTTATCTATAAATTGTTCTGGCTTCTTGAGAAAGACAGGAGAGTGGTTTTCTGTTGACTTTTTTATAATTCAGAGTTTTCCTTCTCTTAGATTGGTTGTTACTGAAGACTAGAGAAGTCGTTCTACCCTGCTATTTAACCCATAGCTGGAAGAAGACTAGATAAACCAAGCCTTTCCTTAGTGCAAAAGTGAATGCAAGAGATTCAGCAATTCCACTTACTATGGTCACAACTATTACTCACACATGTTAATGATACCTCACCTGAAGAATCAAAAACAAAAAATAAAAATCCTTTTCTAACTATCAAATAAACCACCCTTAACTGAATTTTTTAATGATTTGTATATATCTTGATGATATATGTATATGCTGTCTGTATCTATATTCATGATTTATTAAATGAAAAGAACTCTATCAGAAATATTTAATTCTGATCTCCTTCAGTTATGTTCTGAATAAAAGTGGTTATTTAATTTTGTCAAGAGAAAGAATTATTAAATTCAATTATTGTAGCAACAGAAAAAAAAAACAAGTCTTCCCTGAGAAAATAATTGATGTCCTTTGTGCTATCTGCCAAAAAAATAGAAAATCAGAATCAAGATGAGGGTGACTTTAGTCGTCTTCAAAACATGGTAACTGTTTGGGCTTCCCTACCAGTCTCGACCAATCACAACCTTTTTTATCTCAATAAAAGAACACTACTTTGGGCCACAGGTTTCTCTTGGTTCTTCATTAATGAAGAGGTAGTTTTGCATTGTGAAGTGTGATGGGAATTTTTTACCCTTGGAATCATGACCTCAAACATTTTTTTGGTGAGGGCTGGGTATCTAAACTTCACTATTGGTATTTACCCCCATTCTAAAAACTAAAATTAATTCTTGTTGTGCATTTGTATTATCTTTCTAATAATTTTTTTTTTTTAAATCTATGTTTTAATAATGTGCAAGTGATGTAATGGATAGCAGCGAGCCAGGTTCAAATTCCAGTCTCATCTGTTGTATTCAGTTTTGTAAAATTGCTCTTAGGAAAGCCATGAATCTATCTCTTTGCTTCCAGCTAGGGGTCAAATAGCAGCATAGATTGAACTCTCCGTCCTTAGGTGACAACCAGTCTGAAAAAAGGAAAACTCTGAATTCCAGACCAGGGAAAGCAATGAGAAACCACTCCACTGTTTTTCCCAAGAATGCAAGACAATTCACAGATAATAAAGAAATGGAATCTATGAAGAACCAGGATTATCTGCAACCTGAAGGGACATGGGTTTTTTGGGGTTTTTTTTTTTTATCAATTCACCTCAAGCAAGGCGATAATGCCACCAAGACGACACAAGGGCTACTCGAAAGAGAATGAAAAAAACCAGAAACCCAATCCTGAACAAAGAAACAAGGGATAAACTTCTACTGTTCAAAAGACCAGGGATCAGTGGGAACTTGGTGATAGGCAAACCTATCTGCTCTTATTTGATAAAAAAAATGTTCTAAAGAAACAATGTTAAATGATGAGATAAAAGAATTTATAATTGTAACATTTCATCTTGGAAATTCAGAGATCTTTTGAGGTTTCTGCCTTTATTTCTTTCTAAACTTCTATATTTTTCAAATGTTGTTTGTTTCAGTTGATTGAAAACCTGATCAAGACAATTGCTTACAATTTCATCACAGAGAGGAATTCCAGTGATGCCATTGCAGTTGGGTAAATATATAAAATAATTTCTACTCACACTGAAATGACTTATAATTAGTATAAGGAATAGGAGTGGGCATTCAAACATTCACTTTGATAGCAATAAAATGTTTTTATCAGTCTTTAAATTTTCACACAAGATATACAGCAAATAATAATGCGTAATAATAGATGATTTTGTATTTTATTGAAATGAAAGTACAGTTAAACCTCTTTGGCACCAAGGCATATGATCTTTATCACTTGTGAACAGATAGTTTCATTTTTTTTTTTTAGTTTTATTTTCAGAAAGAAATGGGTGCTATTATACTTTTGTACTCCTTGGTGCAACTGAAAATTGCATGGAACCTATGCAGCAAAGGTGCAAATCAAAACAATGCATTGACGAATAAATCATTACGTGATGGATAATTACTTTGCAGAGTTTATATATAATCAAAGATTACAAATTTTAATATTTTTACAAATTTTAACATATCCTGTTTAATATTGGTTCTTGAATTTGTATTGAATTGAAACCATTATTGATATTCATTGAAAATGTAATAGTTTCTAAACATTCATATCATGATGCAACTTTTATTGTGCAAGAAGTAAATAGTGTTTTGAGGAGGGGCGCAAAAGTATATGATTGCCAAGAACGGCTTTGTATTTTATTTTTATATAATCATAAATTCAAAATTAAATTATTTTCCTTGTAGTTATTAAAATATCAATTATGTATGAGTTTATTGTTAGTCTTTTAGCAAAATTTTGATCATTGAAATTAAACCTTGAACAAGATTACCAAGATACTGGTCAATAAAATCAAATTGGCATCTGACCTCAAAAATGGCCTACAATCTGTCATTAAATGGGGCAAAGAATGGCTTATTAATTTCAAGGCCTCAAAAACAAAAACTTCTGAGAGAACCCTATTTACCTTCCATCAGCATGTCTAATACTAACCTCAAGGAAAGTGACTCATTGTGCCTTCGCAAATTAACGTTTTCAGCTGACATGAAGTGGAAACTGTATATTGAATCAATTGCTAAGTCTACAGCTAAGAAATTTGGTTCACTATGTCATGCTAGATGGTTTTTCTTGCTTTGAATATTGCCGCCACATCTGGTCTGATGCACCTGCTATATATTTAGATTCTTGATAAAATCCCAAGAAGAATCTGCATTGTTATTGGTCCTAACCTGATATCTTGGCTTTAGTCTCTCTTCCACCGTTGTCACATAGATTCCCTTGGCTTTTTTATAAATACTTTCATCATAATTGTTCTGATGAACTTTTCTCTATGGTACCTAGACTTTATGAATTTAAGTGCAGTACTAGATTGGCGACAATGTGTCCTTTTTTTTTTTTTTTTTTTTTACAGTTAAAATGTAGAAAGACCTCAGATAGTTTGAAATGTCTATAAAAAAAATATCAATTTTTTTTTTTTTTTTTTTCATAAAAATTGAACACCTGGTAAAAGAACAATTAGAAGACACAAAAATAGGTTTCTATTTGTTTTTCTCTGATGTAGACTTATTATTATTATGGATCTATTCAGACTAATATCCACATCTTGGTTGTTACAGTTTAAGCTATTTTATTCTCTATTCAAGTGTGTCATATTTGGAGACAAGAGCCTAGGTAATTATTCTGATGGAATTTCCTCTTTGGTACCTTGACTTTACAGTACTAGATTGGCATCTATTTTTACAGTTGAAATGGCTGGATGTAACCATAAGTTCTATGCTAACAGTTTCTTCTATCAAACTTCTCAAATGATAATTATTATTTTGGTATTTTTAATGAAGAACAATATCTTTTTCTTGGTACTTGCCTTTGCTAACTCGAGTTCTTCCTAAGAATCTAATATTAAAATGAAAGTCTAAATCTCAAAAATCAACTTCTCATTTTTTCATTCTTTGAAATTGTTGATTTAATAGCGATTTGGTTTTTAATTCCTCTTTTTCTCTCTCTCTCTCCCTAGCCTAAATGCAGTGAAAGAAATCACAGCTCGTTGTCCCCATGCCATGACTGAAGACCTGATCCGGGATCTGGCTCAGTATAAAAACAGCAGAGAAAAAGGTCTGTTCCTGTGAAAAAAAAAAAAAAAAAATTAAATATTTGGTAGTTTTTTCCAAAAATAAATCTTTTTTTGTTTTACAGTCTCACTGATGCTTCAAAATAGCATTTAAATATGCTAATTTTAAAATTTACAACTAAATTATGGTAAAATGCTAAAACTCCTAAAGTATTAAAAATTAAAAAAGCACACAAACACTCAGCAATTCATACATTTATGTGACTTGTTCATTCTGATGCAAGGTCATAATTTTTTAAATATCAAGAAAGGATCAAACTTACATTCAATGGCTTGTGAGATTGGCTCCTGATCCATTACATTAGAACAAACGTTCAAGGTAGTATTGAATTATTGATTTAGCTATAATTAAGTCTCAGCTTAATTGCTGACTGTAAGTTCTATGGCTTGCATGGAGAATTTGTAATTGGTAACATTATTGCAAAGAGTTAAACACAAGCCTAAAAACTACTCTGAAATTTGCAGATTTTATCAAAGAATTTAATAACCTATTGGCAAAGATACCACCATATTTCAATAGCATATAAACCTTTACACCCACCATGTATTTCTTAATGGTGCAATAACTATTTTTTGAATGCTTTGTAGAACATGAAACAATCACTGTACATACCATGCTCAAGTCGTCTAATCAGTAGACCAAGCATAGATATCAATAGTACCTGGGAGTGATTGATCAAAAAAGAATGAATAATAAATTTGAAGTTCCAAAATTGTGACCCCCCGGGAATGCTGGTGAAATTCACCTAGTTCATTAGATGGTCATAGTTTCAATATGTGTGTCAGAGGATGACAGTCCTAAGAGTTTACAGGTAGAGGTACCAAATGTGTATGCAAGAGCAATCATATGTCAGCATTCAGAACAAGTAGATTTTGCAAGAAATAAAAAGCAGTTAAGTTAATGAGAGCTAGTGTTACATAGTTTATTTCCCTTCAGACAAAAGGATAATTAATGTTTTAAAGACTCTCTTTAAATTGGACTATTTTTGTTCCTCTTGTTAAAACAGTATTATATTTCTTTTATCTGTTTTATTTCTGAGATGAAGTATTGTAATTATTCACACTATTTACATTGTTCAGACTGTTGTCCTCGTCTTTGTTGCCATATTCATGGCATTTCTGCTGTTGTATACTCCAGCCTTCTTCAGGTGATTGGAATTTCAAACTGAACCCTTTATTTTGTCCACCAGTGTAGATTGTTCTAGTTCCACATGCCATTCCTCTTCCAGATGTCTCAGTATCAGTTATCTTCCTTTAACTCAACTCACCAAGATTTTGTTCACCTCTGCTGTAGCCAGGTAATGGACTCACAATCAACCGGGCCACGTGCCCTCAAGGACACATGGCCCAGTGGATAAAAGCATTGGTTGATTCCAGTGACTTGACCCAAAAAGTTGTAAGTTCAATACCTGGCTACAGAAGAAGGCCAGAGAGTACAACAGCCAAAACATTGTGAATATGGCAACAAAGATGAGGACAACAGTCCAAATAATGTAAATAGTGTGTATATTTCTTTTGCATTAAAATTTATATAAATTTGTGTTCTCTATAACTCTATTTTCTTTGTTCTTCAAAATAGACATGTTTGTAACTTTTATATATTCACTGGAGAAACCAACCCCCACAAGCAAAACACATTTGTATATGTTTACATTATTTATTTATATATATATATATATATATATATATTTTTTGCACTATCAAGTAAAGTTCATTTGTTTTATATTTGTTATTTACATGCAAGTTATTGTCACATGTAAATTGTTATCACAATGTTGGTGCCCTCCAGCTTTCATCAGGTGTATATCAATCTGAGAAACTTACAGGTAATTTTGAACTAAACCCTTTATTTAATTTATGAGGATAAATTGTTATCTCATTTAGTACTGCTCAGTTATTGCTCACCTCATTCCCACTACCCGACCCAGAGACTGAACTCACATTTATTCTATCACCAAATTCATTAAGCTATTGCCCCACAAGATAGGCATAGATAGTAGAACAAAACAATCTAAACCCATAGATTAAATAAATGGTTCAGTTTGAAATTGCCTGTTGGTTACCTGAATTGAAGGCTGAAGAGCACAATAGCCAAAACATTGTGATAACAACAACAAAGATGAGGACAATAGTCCACATGTAAATAATTCTGTTTGTGTCTTCTTTTTAGCTGTGTCCATGGCTAGCCGAGGTCTGATAATGACAGTCAGACAACTTAATCCAAGCATTCTGCACAAGAAAGACCGAGTAAGTCAAAGTACATTCAGCCGTATATATTGCTAGAAAATATTTTTAATATGACTCCTATTAATAGATCATAAACTATTTTAAATGACTTGTTTTCTGCACTCTAATATTCTCTTACAAATAATATAAATTTATATTGACTTCTGTAGACTTGAACAACTATACTGTTTTTTCATCATTATTATAGGTACCTGACATAGTACAATACTTATTGTACCCTATCATTTCTTTTCAGTGTAAAATATAAAGTTGGTTTAGCATTAGTTTAGTGTTACATTTGTGTTAAAATAACTTTCAATATAAGCATTATACTTAGAGCCAGATTATCCTTTGGGCTAGTATATGCTGCTGCTTAAGGTCCCTCAAACTTTAATAAAGCAATGATTTTTCTCAATGTTATAACATCTAAATAGTTTCATTGCAGGAAGCAAAGAAAAGAAAAAAATGTTTTAATTTGCATCATTGAATTTCAAGTAGTTTTAGTTCAGAATGTTTAAATCTGAAAAATTTTTATAAGACAGTGATTTTAATTTTCTAGATGTTATAACTTCTAAATAGTTTCATAAACTGAAATGATATCAATATGATAAACTCATATTTTCATTGTTTTATTATAATGCTGGTTATAAAAAAATCTGTTTTTTACAATTTTTTTACAATAGATGTATTGAAATATGTACTAATTTAGTTTACAGTAAATAGTAAAATGGTGGTATTTCTTCAAGAATATTTTTATTGACAAATAAAAGATAGTTATTCTAGTTTATTTAAAGAATTTGCAATAAGTTTACTTCAAGCTATGTAAATGTCACTAAAATATATCAAAAGCAAAAAAACAATATTCAAGACAGATATGGGTGAGTTAGAGGGTGATTGAGTGGGTGGCGGTTGTGTCATAATTCCATTAGCCTGGGGAATCCAAAAGGTCACAACCCGGACCTGATTATACTTACCTTTTTTTTTTTATATTTTTCAGTATTTAGTCTGCAAACTTAATGTGGTACATACATGATAATCAAGAAAAAACCTTAAAGATCCATTTCAGTTATAATTTATTTTGTGAATATTTCTATAGTCATCTCTTTGGACTGAAAGTTTTTAATAAATGCTTATTAAATACTTTCTGTCTCATTTATTAAAAACCTTCAGTTTACTATTTACATTATTCGGACTATTGTCCTCATCTTTGTCGCCATATTTATTACAATGTTTCGGCCGTTGTACACTCCAACCTTCTTCAGGTGGTTGGAATATCAAACTGAACCCTTTATTTCACTCACTGGTGTAGACTGTTCTAGTACCACATGCCATGGATATTAATTATCGAGGACACATGACACAGGGATAAAGGCACTAGTTAGATCCAGTGACAGGACCCAAAGAGTGTGAGTTCAATACCTGGTTAAGGTGGTGGAGAACTTGGAGAGGGGAAATAGCAGGAGATAACTGATAATTGACATCCATTAGACATGGCATGTGGAACTAGAACAGTCTACCCCAGTGAGCAAAATAAAGGGTCCAGTTCAATATTCTAACCACTTGAAGAAGGCTGGAGCATACAATGGCCGAAATGTTGTAATAAATATGGCGACAAAGATGAGGATAATAGTTCAAATAATATAAATAGTGTACATAATACCTCATCTCAGAAATATAGACAGAAACTTTCAGTCTGAAGAGATGAATATAGAAATATTCCCAAAATAAATTATAACCAAAATGGATCTATAAGTTTTCTTCTTGAGATTTTGATCCTAATTCATTAGACCCTCTATTCCCATATAATTAAAGTATATGTAAAAGTAATGGTGGATTTAATTGTATAGGAATGGACGGTCTGATGAATTAGGATTCAAATCTTGATTCTAAGGAAATAAATTATAACCAGCATGTACTCTTAAAGTTGTCTTTTTCTTAATAATAATAACTAATTATATATATATATATATATATATATATATATATATATATATATATATATAATATATAATTATATATATATATATATATATATATATATATAGAGAGAGAGAGATGGGGGGGGTCATTCAATAAATAAGGTGAATTTTTCGGTATAAGGACATCTAATACAGATAGAAGCTTACTTTTTTATTTTTTTTTTTTTTTTTTTCAACGTAGTCTCCCAGCACTGTCACACACTTCCCATCTGTGCACAAGCTTCCGTATTCCCTCACCGTAAAAATCTTTGGACTGATGTATCAGCCAGTCGCTCACAACACTTTTGACTTCATTGTCACTTTTAAACTTTGTGCCTCTCATGAACGCTTTCAAGGGACCAAACAGGTGAGCGTCTGAAGGGGCAAGGTCTGGGCTGTAAGGGGGATGAGGGAGCAGTTCCCAGCCGAGCTCGTTGATGGTCTGCATCGTTTGGGCTGCTGTGTGAGGCCTTGCGTTGTCATGATGCAAGATGACTGCTTTTGACTGATGACCCCTGCGTTTATTCTTTATGTCTTTCTTGACCTGCCTCAGCAGTTCACAGTAGTTCTTCTGTCAGACTGAATGAGGTCATTGACTGATTCGATCACCTCAGGAGACCTCACTTCTGTAGGCCTCCCAGGCCTGTCTTCATCCTCAACACTGCTCCATCCTTCTTTAAACAATTTAGCCCACTTGTAGATATTTCTTTTGGCTGAAACATGTGGCACCGTACACAGTTGACATTCTCCTATGAATTTCAACTGGTTTGCACCTTTCAGCAACCAAAAACTTGATAACTGACCACTGTTCAATCCTGGAGCATGCCTCTTGGTCAGCCATCTTTGTTAATCGCCAAAACTCTGAAAGTTTTTTTTTAATCTTGAAAAGAAATTAAATCCATGTGAAAAAGAAGTAAAACAAAAAAAAAGTAAGCTTCTATCTGTATTAGTAGTCCTTATACCGAAAAATTCACCTTATTTATTGAATGACCCGTGTGTGTGTGTGTGTGTGTGTGTGTGTGTGTGTGTGTATATATATATATATATATATATAATATATATATATATATATATATATATAACCAATTATTTGTGACTGGTGTGGATAATTCCAAGGAGGATATTAATCCAGAGAAAGCTCCATGTAAACTACAGAGCATTATAATAATAAAAATAAATCAAGAAGAAAACCATATAGATCCATTTTGGTTATAATTTATTTTGGGAATATTTCTATATTCATCCCTTCAGAGCAAAAAAATTTTTAAAAATGACAGACAGAAAGTATTTAGTAAACATTTATTAAAAACTTTTGATCTGAAGAGATGAATATAGAAATATTCACGAAATAAGTTATAACTGAAATGGATCTTTATGGGTTTTTTTTTTCTTGATTTATTATATATATGGTGCGGCAGAAATACCTCCTGCATAATGGTAAGGCTTTAATGGCAATGGTGTCTTCATCTAGCTGATGTCTTACCAATATGTGGGAGGTGTTGCTGCCACACCCTGTACGCACACATTCATGGGATAAGAATATGTAATTGTAAATGGCACCACTATATTTTAACATCATGGAAATACCCTGACCTATATATGTTTTTCTCTGACATTTGGTAAGTCAATGTGAACACTGGCTAGGTTGCTCATGATAAGTCAACATGAATTATCAGCATGCGAACAGGCAGAATGATGGGTATCAGATGAATGAGATATCTTATTCCTGAAATTGTGCAGATGTTTGATATCCTTCAGTCTATAGTGTCACATATGTAAGGAATATCTGGTGGAAGGCATTACAACCCACTGTTAACAGCACTGGCCAACCAGAGATCCTTAATGATCATGACGAGTGACATTGCCTCAAATCTCATCCATGTTCATTACAGGAAGTACTAGGAGGCACATCACCAGTAAATCAGTTCAGTTTTTTTTATATTACATGGAATACAGATGCAAAATACTCACCAGGGTAACACCATGAGACCAAACAAGGCCTGGGCTTTTGATATAGCTAATTAAACCCTAGAAGACTGTTAATATGTGTTATGGTCTGATGAGTTATGTTTTGGGTGTAGTGCAGACCCCATAAAGCTGTGAACCCCAGTTATTAACAAGGCACTATGCAGACTGGTGGTAGTTCCATAATAATGTTGGGTGTGTTCATGAGACATGGATCGTGTCTGCTTATCTACCTAAATAAGTCATTGACTGCAATGTTGCACTGTTTCATAACCATTAACACCCATTCATGGACTCCATGTACTCCAACAATGATTAGTAATTCCAACAGGATAATACATAATGTCTAGAATTGGTCTGAGGAGAATTCTGGTGATTTCTGATCAATGATGTAGCTACAAGATTTACTCAACATGAACCCAATGAGCATTTATGGGACAGACTGGAGTGTGGACAGCTCTCAAGATGGCATGACAACATTTCTCCAAAGGTTTTCTAACCACTTATGGAATTGATACTACATAGAGTTGCTGTGCTTTGCCATGCTAGAGAGGCAGTCCTTCATGACATTAAGCACCTATCTCATGATTTTAGGCATGTCAGTACTTGTATCACGCACACACACACACAAATGTGATTATATTAGTTTTTTTTTTCATGGGAGTGGCTATTATCATCACATAGTGATATTACAGGTGACATTATCACTGTATGGACACAGGCTTACAGAGAAATTCACTGTACAGTGATGATACACTCAGCTTTTTATAAAAATACCTTTTAATTTTAATAGGAAATGTGTTTGTATGAAATACCTTATAATTTCCTATAGTGGTAATTGATAAGTAACCACTAATTATTTTAAATTCTCTATGAAAATGCTGAAAAAAATCACTGAAGAGTGATAATAAAGCCACTGTCCTTTTCACCGTACAGTGACTATGAGATCAGTAATATCACTGTACGGTGGTAATATACACAGCCTTTTTTTAATTTTCTGAGGAAGAAATCCTTTTTCCAAAATACAAATCTAATTTAAATAATTAGTGTATGTAAATACTTTTTAATCAAGAATAATATCATTTGCACTATTTATGCCTGTTCATGCCTTTCCCAAGAGTATTAGTGCAAAATGAATGCTGAGAGTTTTAACTCGGCAGCTTTCCAATTCAATATTTCTATGGTACTAACCACTTAGCTATCATTACCCCAATTGATACTGGAAATAAATATTTATATACATGCCTTCAATTAGAGTGCTTGCTGTTTCTATGATGCCTTATAAAAAGTTGTAATTTTTTTTTGCAGTTTGGTCAGAAATAGCAGATTTTGTACCAAATTGACCCATGGCAACATTTACTAATCACCCTTCCTATGTTCATTCTCAATTCATGAATCTTATAGACTAATTTTTCAACCTCTAGGTTTCAGCTATTCAGCTGGTCATAAAATGCATACAAGCAAACAATTGCCCACTTTATAGTAATAAATTTCTTGTAACATTAAGAGGAAGTTTGATAAGACTTAGATATATAAGAATGATGAAATCTAACTTGTACTAAATTCATTATACAGGGTCGAATCACTGAAGCAATGCAAGAGACGGAACTTCTGCCTTATGGTCATCCACATGCCAAAGATTATCTTCCAGGTGCTGAGGTTCTGGTTAGAGAAAAAACTGACAGTGCAAATGAGAATGGAGAAACGAACGAAGGTGAAGATGAAGGTGAGGACAGAAATAAACTTTTACCCAATTTTTTAACAAGCATTTAATCATAGGTACACTCCAAAATGTCTGAAAACCTGCTGCATAGGTGTACCTGAATACATTTTATTTTGATTTTATCTTGAAAAACAGTATAACTGGATGTCCTCTCTACAACTGAAAAACATGCAAATAAACGGCTCTGTGAAAATATCTCTTTCTCTCTCTCTAGTCTTTTACACTCTAAATGGTATATAAAGCCACTGCTTAAGCACACAGAGATGTTGCTGCTATGGTTCCCATAGCAAGTAGGTTTTATATGGGCTGGAGTTGTTAGCCCTATGCCTAATCAATTTTGAATTCAGAGTTGTCCTTCTCCTAAACTGGTTGCCAACCAAGGCTGAAGAACCCAGATTGCAATCCTCTTTTACTGAGGGAGATGAAATAGATTCATACCTTTCCCAAGAGTATTTGTGCGCAAGTGAATGTAATGAACTCAACTGAAATTAGAACCCTGTTTGCTAATTTCTCATTCTGAGCCACTAACTTCCACTGCTAGCATATCCACTGTGGAGAACAGAGCAATATAATTTGCTAATTTCTACAAATGTTATCTCAAATTGTTACTTCACTAAAAGTAAATGTAATGACTGTCATGGTATGGCTGATAAGAAATTTTGCTATGGTATATAGAAATCTCAGAGGAAAACTGATATTTTTCTCTTAAATTTAAAAAAAAAAAAATCTGCCCAGTAGATAAAGGTTAAAAAATATATCCTAAGCATAAGTTAAGCACTTTGCTTCTTTTGACTAACATTTGCATCAGAATGTGTTTCTAACATACCTCGATGTTATTGATCTGTTGGGATTACACACATTTTATATCAGTCATGGGCCATATGCAGCCTGATTGGCTTTAGGAAGAGCACACCTAATTTCATGAGGAAAATAATGTTTATTAAAATGTTGTTTGTTTTAGACTCCCATGCATACCCACATTAATAAACAATGGTTAAGTACAGTTTTCCTGGAATTTTGTAACTGTTCATTGACTTTAATGTTATCAGCATTTTAAACCTTTAAGGGTTTTCACTAAGGAAGATCATGAGTAATCATCTTTTACATCAGAGACAGGAAACATCAATGATAATTATTTTTCTCTAGAGAATAAATATACTTCTTGTTTTACAAATAATTTTGAATACTCAAATGAATAAATTAGAAACAAATCACATACAACAGTTTGTGTTAATCCCGCTGTCATCAATGATAACATTAAGACATTGTTTTTTTTATTCTAGAAGTATCTTTTTGCCAAAGAAAAAAAAAATTGACTTTTCCCCATTTCTAAAGCAGATGCTTATGCATGTGGTGTTTTGCTGAGAAAATGGCTGCTATATCTTTAATGGAAAATTGTCTTTTTTAATAGTGCAGCATACTTTATGAACTGTGCCTCATGCAGCCCACTGTTTGAAAAAGGTTGCTGATGCCTGTTTTATGCGATTATTTTAATACCAATTGTGAAAATATTGATTTGCATAATAAAATCTATAGTGTAATGTCCTCATCTTGGTTATTGTCGTCATAGCATTTTGGTCATTTTGCTCTCCAAACTTTTTTCAGGTTTCTCTCATATTCAGTAACCTTATAGGAACTTCAACCTGAATCCTTTATTCAATCCATTGGAATATATTGTACTGGTCTTGGCATCCCTGCATATTAATTAATTCTTCCTTAATTTGCTTTTTTTTTTTTTTTATATGAATTTTATTAACTAAAGCAGGGACTAAGCTCACAGATACTAGTATACTACTGTATTTAATTCTTTTCTTCCATTATTTTTTTTTTAATTATTTTACACCAAGCAAGGCAATAAAGCCACTAAGACGCTAAGGGTTAGTGAGCATGAAAGATAACGATTGACATTGCATTTAAATTTTTGAAGATCAAAGTTTAACTGGAAAGCAAATGGCTGGAAGAAATTTCCACAAGCAAGAAGTGTGAGAGAAGAATCTATTAGTTACATTTAGCCATTTCAACTGTAAAAATAGTTGCCAATCTAGTACTGTACTTAAATTCATAAAGTTGAGGTACCAAAGAGGAAATTCCATCAGAATAATTACCTATGCTATTGTCTCCAAATATGACAAACTTGAACAGAGAGTAAAATAGCTTAAACTGTAACAACCAAGATCTCTATCTATAAAAGGCAGGATGTGTGTGTGTAATAACAAATGCACGGCCATAATTTTCAACGTATTTGCACCAAAATTTACATGCACGTGCTCCAAGTTAGCGGGAAGGCCAAGACTGACTTTGCCTTTCCCAACTCCCATCGATAGTGGAAATAATCGATTTTTTTTCATGCTTCTACAGCAGTTTTCATGTAGTTTGCGGCCATTTTCTACTGGCCAGAGTAAGAGCCTATAGCTGGCTGCCACGAATAGGCAGGAAGATTCTATTGGCCAGCGTGAGACCCAACAGCTGACTGACACGAATGTTAACTAGCATGCAAAAAAAATCGATAGCTGCATTCGTCACAAGTGAGAAAAAATTTAAATCTGCATGGCACTTTACTCCAATTGACTCATTAATTTGCTTAAACTCAACGTTGATTCTGATTCCGCAGAACTGGGTTGGGTGTGAAAAGTATTTATTGTTAACATTCTTTTTTCATTCAGTTTTTCCAGTTACGAGCCCTTTTTTAAAGCTGATTGTTTTGTTTTCATTTTGTTTAGTTCTTTTTTCGTAACAGATTTAATGTTTAGTATAGAGCTTAGAAAAAATTCGCAGTGTGAGATAGGCAAAAAGTAAGGCATGTAGCAACATCAGCACAGCAAAGGGCACTCCTTTAAAGGCAAGGAAGGGCAAAAATATTTTAAGTCAAGTGATAGCGATTGCTGTATGAGTCATATGATTTTTGAATGAAGCACAGGCAATGCCGGGCCATGCTGCTAGTGTGGATATAAGTCTGAATAGATCCATAATAATAATAATAAGTATTCATCAGAGAAAATCAAATAGAAACCTATTTTTGTGTCTTCTAATTGTTCTTATTCCATGTGTTCAATTCTTATGAAAAAAAATTTATATTGTTTTCAAGACATTTCAAACTATCTGAGGTCCTTCTACATTTTAAGAAATTTCTTTCTCAGACAAAATTTTCAATGAACTATTTATGTTGTAATAGTGAAAGTAGCCATTCTTATACCCGAAACGTCAAGCATTCATTGACCATTGCTGTTGTTTGAAATTTATAACATCTTTCCTTTAAAACAGTTTATCAGGAAAATAGACTTCTCAAGTCCACTGTTATTACTCTCTCTCTCTCTCTAGTATTGATGGGCATTTACTTCCAAGCCTTTTGTTTAAGGTTGTTTAGAAAGTCAACATCTTAATTATATCTTGATTTCTCCTTCTACTTACATGTACTACCCATTTTAATTGTTATTGCTTTTAATAGTGTTCAAGTGATATGGATTTTGTATGGTAAGGCTCTTTGTGGTTTTGTAGCAACAGTCTATAAAATCTGATGAAGAATTGTCTTCTTTAAGACCTAAAGGATTCATTCATTGGAAGCCATTTTTAATTATTGCTCTAAGAAAACAGTTGTATGATAGTTTAGACATTTCTGAATGAGCTGCATGACAACCCTATGAGAGTATAAGTTTACCAAGGCTGTTTAATACACTAGAAAAATGTTTATTTCTCAATTATTAACAATGTACGGTTGAAAATCATAAAATAGTTTGGACTTGATTTTAAGGAAATTTAATGAGAGAGTATCTTAAAATGTAAGTTACATTTTTTTAATTATTCAATTTTAAAAATAAGAATTATTGCTTATTGTGATTTATTATATTTTTTTAATCATATTTTTACAAACCATTTAAACTGAAATCCTTAATTTTCCTACAGAATATGGAAAAAAGCACATGTACTGGTTTGTGTGATCTTGTACTTCAGTTGTAAATACTCCAGGGTTAAATACTTTACAGATAAAATACTTTGATATAACATTTAAATTTTTTTCCCAGAGTTTGGTTACATTGATGAAGTACGTGAGCAAAATAAGGCTAATGAAGAAGATGAGGAAGAAGATGAAGGGGAGGAGGAAGTAGCAGAAAAAGTGGCAGAAGGAGAAGAGGAGGAAGAAGATGAGAATAATGATGGCTGGGAAATATGTAGTAGTGAGGAAGAAATGGACGGCTGGTCAGATAATGATGAGGGTTGGATTGACGTAGAGCACTCGGAAAAGGAAGAAGAGGTACAAGTAAGTGAGATTTTACTTTTTTGTTTTTAATCTGTTCTTATTTTTATTTTTCATTGGCTTATTCTGGTTACTATGTTTTGTTCAAGATTTTCTCAGAAAAAAAAAGAAATTTTAAATGTGTGTGGTTTTGTTTGTTTGCTTTTAGAACTGTAGTTTTCAGTATTTAAATTTACAGTGTATTATAAACCATTTGCTGACAATGTTAAATACTGACTTACACAATTGTTTTTCTTTTCTTCTCACCAGTGATCCACCTGCTGTTTCTCATTGATTTGTTTTGAGATCACCCAAAAGTCACATTTTTAGCTTTGTTATATATATATAACCTGTTTTCTTTCATCTTCAATGTTAAAACCAGTAAACAAAAAATCTTTTCTAATTTTTTTTATTGATATAGCAGCTGTCACAATACAAAAACTTATTTTTTTAATGAAGTTAATTGAAAGTAAATGGTCCTACTGTCATTTAACAATAAAAACTAATAATTTTTGTTGAAAATGTTTATTTTATAAAAAAAAAATTATTTCCATATTTCACATATTTCCAATTTTCATATTTCCATATTTCACAGCCTTCTTTCTTTTATGCAGCAGTCTTTTTTAAATTTTTCATTGTTATGATTTCCATCAGAACTTTTCTGACAGAAACATGCAAAAATGGATCATTATTATAAGGGTGAGCCTGAATGGAAATCCCACAGTATTGGGTTAGAAGTTTCTTTATACATGTCCTAACATAAGTTTTGTTAGAATATGTTGTTTTTTGGCTGTTACAGTAACACAGTCGCAAGCAGAAATGAGAATCATTTATAATATACTAAAATGCCCTGTCTCTTTAAAAAATTGATCATGACACTCAACAGATTCCTTTTATTTATTGTGATATCTTCTTGAGAAACATAGTGGAGTTGTTTCCTGTTGTCTTCTCCACAGTTTTGAATTCAAGGTTTTCTTTCTCATAGACTGGTTGCCACCCAAGCTATAGACTCTGGTATACCCTGCTATTGAATGCATCGTTGAGATACAATAATATAGAGCATTTATTTAAAAAAAAAACAAATGAACAAATTCTGATTATTACTTTTTCTTTATTACAGGAAATGTCCACTGTAAAAAACAAAAAGAATAAGAAAAATAAAGACGGAATCAACAAACTGCAATCGCAAAAGGTTCAGATAAGTCTTGAAGAAAAGAAGAAGAAAGCCCAATTTGTATCAGACCAGAAAATTTTCTCTCAGAATGACTTTGACAAAATCAACAGAGCTCTGGTACTCAAGAATCTTGATCCTATTCAGCGCAAACGCAAACGAGATGAACAGGCTCTTGAAGAAGAAATGAAAGAACGGTAAGTTGGTTTCTCTGTATTTATAACTTATAAATTACATATTTTTGCAAAGTCTTGTAAAAACAGGCCTTAGAAGAGAAATTTTGTTTAATTTTATGCATTTAATAGAGTATATTTATTCTTTATTCATATGAATGTCGTTGTTGGATCTGTATCTTTTTCTCACTTTAGAAACCTCCTTCTTAAATGAGAATATGTGGGTGGTGTAATGGATAGCAGGTCAGAATGAGAAATTAGAGTTTGAATTCCAATCCAGTTCTTTATATTCACTTGCATGCAAATACTCTTGGGAAATCACCCCACCCACCTACTAGCTACGGATTTATATAGGACTTGTATCTGGAAAAATCATTGTTACTCTCAAAAAAATATTCACTCGCAAAAAAACAATTTTTCTTACAATCTAAAATATGTTTAGACTTTAAATAACCCAGAAAGTATTGATAAGCTATTAAAAAAGAAAAAAACAAAACAATCAATCTTCTTAAATTGCATCTTTCTTCAGGATGTAAGATGTCATGGGTCTAAATAGCTTCTTTTTCTTTAAACAGTGTGTATCATCATTCATATATATATATATATATATATATATACACACACACACACCATGTACTATAATGATAGTCAAGCAGTACATTTTATTTATGGGAGACTGGTTAAAAATGTTATGTAGATAGATATAAATCTTTGTTTGTACACATTTGTATATCCATAAATGTGTGTTTGTGTGTTTATCTCATGGTATTTATGTGTACATTTGTATGTTTAAATTTACTTATTAGATGTGACTATTTGTATTTGAATTATAGTAATATTTTTGTAGTTTGGGGTTTGCAAGTGTGTGTATACATTATTTTTTTTTAATTTATTTTATTTTTATTTTTTTACCCATCCCCCAGTAAATAAAGTGGACTGCTCCACTATCATAGTACTGTGTGTGTGTGTATATATATATATATATATATATATATATATATATATATATATATAATTATTTATTTAAAATGTGATTCCAAATACGCTACATAAGTGGTCTCATGTTTCAAAACTAGAGCCGAAAACTTCAATATAATCCTTTAAATTAAATTAAAGGATTTTAAAGGATTATATTGAAGTTTTCGGCTCTAGTTTTGAAACATGAGACCTCTTATGTAGCGATTTGGAATCATATTTTTAAATAAATAATTATATTTATGCTCTACTTTTGTATCGAGCACTATTTTTTAAAAATAATAACTAAAATACTAAGGGACTTTGGATTATTTACCTAACCATTTCCTTCCTATTTTCTATATATTTTCACATATATAGTAAGTTAAAAAAATCCATTGGTATATAATCCAAGTGAATCAATATGAAAATTTTAGAATTGATCCACAAAAAAAGAGCTTGATGTATTTTATTTAATTTATACAGAGCAATATAATTAATAATCAAACAAATTTTTTTTACCTCATATGGGGAATAGTCTATTTCGGCAAATGACAAAAGTGGTCGCCTTTCTTTTCAACCCTGGTGTGGAATAAAACAGCACCACGGTTGAAAAGGCAGATGAACACTTTTGTCATCTGCAAATAGCCCCATATGAGATAAAAAAGTATTTGTTTAATTATTAATTATATATATATATATATATATATATATATATATATATATATATATATATATATATATATATATATATATATATATATAGCAGCATGGCCCAGCTGCTGCCATGCTTGATTCAAAAATCGTACAACTCATACAGGAATCGCTATCACTTGGCTTAAAATATTTTTTGCTCTTCCTTGCCTTTTAAAGGAGTGCCCTTTGCCGTGCTGATGTTGCTACATGCCTTACTTCTTGCCTATCTCACACTGCAAATTTTTTTCTAAGCTCTATACTAAACATTAAATCTGTCACGAAAAAAGAACTAAACAAAATGAAAACAAAACAATCAGCTTTAAAAAGGGCTCAGAACTGGAAAAACCGAATGAAAAAGAATGTTAACAACAAATACTTTTTTCACACCCAACCCAGTTCTGCAGAATCAGAATCAACATTGAGTTTAAGCAAGCGAATGAGCCAATTGGAGTAAAGTGCCATGCAGATTTAAATTTTTCCCACTTGTGACGAATGCAGCTATCAATTTTTTTTTTTGCATGCTAGTTAACATTCGTGTCAGTCAGCTGTTGGGTCTCACGCTGGCCAATAAAATCTTTTTGCCTATTCGTGGCAGCTAGCTATAGGCTCTTACTCTGGCCAGTAGAAAATGGCCACAAACTACATGAAAACTGCTGTAGAAGCATAAAAAAATCGATTATTTCCACTATCGATGGGAGTTGGGAAATGCAAAGTCAGTCTTGGCCTTCCCGCTAACTTGGAGCACGTGCATGTAAATTTTGGTGCAAATCCGTCAAAAATTGTGGCCGTACATTCATTACACACACACACACACACACACACACACACACATCCTGCCTTTTATAGATAGAGATATATTATACAACGGTTGGTTTTCAATCAACACCTGAGGATTGCATTGTGCATAAAACTCAGTTGTACTCCAGTGAGGATCATTATGTGTACAGATTGCACTAAGTGGTAATTTAAGCTATGCGAGAATAAAGAGAGAGTAATGGGTAAGAAAGAAAAGCAGTAGGAACGGATAAAAAGCTATAAACAGACAGGTTTACATTCTTCAGTTTCATTACTCCTTTATCTCTTTGATGATTTAAAGTGCATACAGCTTCTTTTTTTTTCCTTTTGGAGTGTCATGTAATAGAGAAGGTAGATACTAGATGAATAGATAGATTACAAAAAAATTTAACTTTAATGTGATAACCATAGTTGCTACATAGTAATTTAGTTGGCGGCATGGCAGAGTGGTTAGATGGTTCACTTTCTGATCATTGGTCAATTTATCAGATGACTTCTTGATGTTATCAGCTAGGGGAGGTGATGTCAGTATGTGGAACCTTTAGTGCTTGAAAACCACACCACGAATTAACCCAAGCCTTTTCAATGAAAATGGGTAGAGAGAACTATTTGAGAGTTGTCAATGGTTGTACTAGCATAAAGTCAAAAGTCATCATGACTGAGGGTTTCGGTGTACTGGCCTTGCTCAGATTGTTGATCTCTCCAGATAATGCACTCTCTCCCAGAAACTGTAATTAAGGTTTGCTTAGCATAGTTGCAGTATAAATCACAGGTAGGTTCTTTGGCTGTTGAATAAACACAAATGCGCGTGAGCAGACGTCTGCAACAGGGATTGGGTGGACAGAACTATTTGAGAGCTGTTGATGGTCGTGCTAGCACAAAATCACAAGTCATTGTTACCGTGGGTTTGAGTGTACTGGCCTTATTGAAACTGTTGATCTGCGTCCTGGGTAAGATGATAAACTACGTCCAACAGCTGATCAGGAGGTTTTGAGGAGTGTGGAACCACCTCTTAATTGCTGGTGTTCCCAGTTCCACCCTAATCTGTGGTGGTAGCGCCTGTTAGGGTCCCAGCTATGGGCAAATAGTTAACTTCCAAACTGGGGTTAAAAAACTATGAAAGTGCAAAAATAGGTTTTAATACCAGAAATACTTTGTAAAAAAATTATTACCAGAAATACATTTTTGGAAAAAAAAAAAAAAAAAAATATTACCAGCATTAAAATTTTGTCAGCATTAAATAACCAATTGGGGTTGATATGCTGTAAAACAAACCAAACTGTTGAGCGCATAAGGTAATGCAATCTCTCCCAGATATTGTAACTAAAGTCTGCTCAGCATAGTTACAGGTGAGCTCTGTGGGTGTTGAATAAGCACAATTGTGTCTGAGCAAGCATCTGCAACAGGGATCAGCTAGCCACTCTAGTTGAGAGGCATACTCAGATACAAGCAACCAGCCATTAAATATAGTTGGGGAACACCCCTCTCTCTCTGTGTCTAGCAAGTCCTTTCTTTTCTCTTATCAGTGTTCCTATTTGGAGCACATACTCTTATATATTATTAATAATTAAATAAGATCTAAATAAATGTTATGTCTCAATATGAGTCAGTATCTTGAGAAGGCTGTTATCAGTGTGAGATACACTGGAAGATTTGTGCTTATCTGCTCAGAGTCTCTGATCAACAGTGACGATTTATTAAAATGTCATGTTTAACTTATCTTTGTATTGGCTGATATCAGTATGAAATATTCAACTAAGTATTGTTGACAGCACTTCTGACAGAAAATGTCTTCAGAGAGTGTTAGGTTGTAAATACTTATATAAATAAGATTGATATCTTAATGTACCTGTTAATGCAAGGCTGATGTGGGATTGAACTTCTGGAACATACCCTGATAGATAACATAGATTTAATCTTGAAGATGTATATTATCTTTTCAATGTCAGTGATGGGAGTTACATGATTTATGTCATGTCAACTCATTCCACCGTCTTCCCAATTAGTTTCTTCATTTGGCAGACTGTTTGGAAAATTGAGTTTGATTGCCTTGTATAATGCAGATTTTTCTCTGAGAAAAAAAATTTCTTAGACTTTATTTTTTAAATACACACACACACACACACACAAAATAGTAAAAAGCACACCTGGCTGAAAACTGATTCCTCAAGTTATAAATAAAATCATTTTATAAATAAAAAGTTTAATTCCTGTTGAGAGGCATATTTTTTTTAACTTTTACTCTCTCAGCCAGCAGATATTAATTTCAATTTTTAAAAAAGGTGTACTGAAACACGTTTCCACTAAATATAGCATTTCTAATAGTAATAATATAGTTTTAAGGTATACTATATTTATGGGTAAGAATATTCAAACGTAAGGATTGCATAAAACAGTCACCACTTGTTCTTGACCTCAGTGACCACTTTTCACACACACACACACACACACAAATTTGAGTATGTAATCCCGCCAGAGTTATAAAGTTATAAGTTATAGACATTTGGAAAAACATTCAAGAAATGCATTATTGGATATTATTTTTGAAACATACTTTCATGAAGGTTTTTTCCAAATGTCAATAAAATATATATATATATATATATAATATTATTTATTATTAGGAAAAAAAAACTTATTATTATAATTTGCTCTGTATCATACATTGACCTCTGATATTAACTAAAAGTCCTCTTTGGAATAATCCCTACCAATTACAATTTTTTATATATATATATATATATATATATATATATATATATATGTGTGTGTGTATAATAATTTTGTGTTGGTTACAGAATTTTATTATGGAAATAAAAATGGTAAGACCAATTTTACTCTTCATGATAAAAAAAAAACAAACGCAGCCGACCAGTTTTGCCCTCACTCAACAGAGCTGAAATCAAGGCATTATATCTTGCAATACAAAATATAAAACACAAATAATATACAATATTAAAGACGGAATACAATCTTCATATGGGGCTGGTCCAAGCAGAGCGAAGACACAGTAAAATGGGAGAAAAATAACACTCAAAATAATATAAAAAAATATATTTGCTATTTTTATATTGAGTATTGCATACAATGATATGTTAATAGTTGTTAGGTTCTAGGTGTTAGCATGCAGGTGTTTGTCAACCCAACCCATTCCTAAATCGTACATGACACTTGGTTAAGCTGGTAAAGTTTGGCTCAAGAATGATGTCAGGGGTTCACGTCAGCAGAGAGTCACGTGCGTTGAAGTTGAAATAAACAATTGGTCTTCCCCCCCTCAACCCAGAAAGTCAGGTAGTTATTGTTTTCAACCCTGACACCTCTGTAGAAAGATTCGCCAAGTCAGTTTTATATTTCCTTACCACCTGAAATCAGATACTGGACAGCTTCGGTTTGCGTTAGAAACATTCCTTAAGTAACATTTTTACCTCTAGCAGGCATTTAAAATTTTATCCAATTCTCCTCATCTTGATTCCACAGACACACTGCAGGCATTATCAACCTATTGTAAGCACCTCGCCTGTCGTACAATTAAGCAATGTTCTTAGCCGGCCACTTGATTCATTTTAGAATTTTCGATTCTCTGGGAACAAATTTTTTATCAGTTTAATGTTCTTGATATCCCTTTTCATGGCAGTTTATTTATCAGTATATTATTTTTGCTTGATATTCAAAAGCCTTTATTATTAATTACCAACAACCAAAATAGTGTTACAGGTTTGCCCATTGTCTGATCATTGGTCTTTTGAGCAGTAGTAGAAGTTTATCCCTTGTTTCCTGTTTAGGATTATGTTTCCAGTTCCTTCTAAAGTCTGCTTCAGTTCTATACTCTTAATGCTTGTTCTGTCCTATGCTAATATAAGTCCACTCCCTTGTGTGGCTCTTGGGTCTTTTATTGGGTGCACATTTAGTTAAAACAAAATAGTGAGGTTTTGTATGGCATCATATATAGTAATATGTATTGAATAAGCATTTATAATGAATAGAATTTTTAAAAGTGTTGTTTAATTTTGTAGAAATATTTTTAGGTCTGTCACTGAATTAAAATACACATGTCCACATACAAACATAAGAATGAAATCAAAATGAATATTTGTTGTGAGAGCTAATTTCCCTTTCTCTCTGGCAACAATCCCTGGGTAACAGGAAAAAATATTAGCCAGAATGTTTGGCCTTTTGACATCATTTTTTTTACTCTTATATTTAAACTGAATATATTTTCTAATTTCTTGTATTAATTAACATTGGCAAACAAATAAGATCTGAAATCACCGAATTAGTGTAATCTTCTCTAGTCTTCTTACATACACATTACAACATACACCTAACACCACATAGTCATCCTGGGTATGATGATAAACTACATCTGGCAGCCAAGCCTCTGATCGGAAGGTTTTGAGGAATGTGGAACAACCTCTTAATTGCTGTTGTTCCCAGGTTCACCCTGACCTGGGGCGGTAGCAGCTGTTAGGATCCCAGCTATAAGTAAAAGGTTAAGCCCTAAACTGAAGTCAAAACACTATGAAAGTATAAAAATAGATTTTATAGTAAAAATACCAGCAATACATTTGGCTCTTGACAAAAACCCTCTTTACAAAAATATATCAATTAAGCCTGATGTACAAACTGATTTCTTACAAAGAATACATATACTATTCATATGAACCTATCCAAAAAATTTTGTTGGCATTAAATAACCCACTAATGTTGATTTGTCATAAAACAAAATAACCTAAACATTTATTTATGCATGAAAACTTTAGATATATATTCATAAGAGAAACTGCTTACCATTCTTTCTATATTTTTGTATTTTCAGGGGAGAAATTCTTGATATTTCAACTATTGAAAACATCCACAAGAAAAGAGCTCATGACAAAGATTCTCGTCTTTCAACTGTCTATGTAAGTCCATGTCTATTGTCTATTAATTTGCTATAAATGTTAACATGAACAGAAAGAATCCTATTTGCCTATGTATGCCCCCACCCTGATTGCTTCTATATTTTGTTTCTTCTAGCACGTGTTTAAATTCCTTAACTCTTGTATTAACTGCTTCTTTTTTTTTTTTTTAATCATTTCGCCCTATGCAAGGCAATAAAGCCACCTTGACACAAGGAGTTACTGAGTGTGAAAGAATATGAGAAAACAGAAAACATAATTAAGGAAAGAGAACGACAAAGAACAGGAATTAAGAAGACAAGTTAATGATTGACATTGCATTTAAATATTTGAAGATCAAAATTGACTAGAAAGCAAGAAGCCAGAAGAAGAATTCTGCACATGAGAAGTGCAAGAAAAAAAACTGTTAGTATAGAACTAAAGTTACATCTAGCAATTTCAACTGTAAAATGGTGAGACCTAACTGCCAGTCTAGTACTGTGCTTAAATTCGTGAAGTTGAAGTACCAAAGAGAAACCCTCATCAACCTTGTAGTACCCATCAGCATCCACATTTTCTCCAAGCTTGTAGAAGAATGGGAAAATATATATTTTTTTTTTTTTTTTTCTGCTGGAGACTACAACACCTGTTGTGTTCTTGAAGGTGCACTTAACATCAATTGTTGACTTTGCAATGTAATATAAGTTGAGAATCCTTTATCTGAAATTCTTGGGACCAGAAGTGATTCAGTTTTCATATTTTTTTTAGATTTTGTAATACAGGCTATTTAATTTGTATATAGCATCTATAAAATGGGACAGCTTGGGAATGGAACCCAAACATAAACATGATATCCCTTTACATATCATAACACAGCTTATACAAATACCCTAAAGGTAGTTTTATATAAATAACATTATACCCTGAAAGTAGTTTTATATCAGATTTAATAAAATTTGTGTACATACAGATACAGGTAATGGCACTAGTCATGTAAAGATCACACGGATTTTTAAATGGTGAAATTAAGATTTCACATAAAAATAACGTTTTGTACTTTCTGTACATATACAAAAAAAGACATGATCACTACATACAAAAAAACATAAATGCAGGACTTTTTGACATTTTGATTAATGTTTACTGAGCACAAAACACCTGATAAGTAATCCATGAACAATGGTGTTGCTGTGACGATCACTAACAAAAAACTGACGCCAACACAGGCTATGTAGCTGGGCTAGGGAACCCCCCACCCAGGGCAGATGAGGGTCACTTATTATAACAGCTGCACATCACCTAGGAAACTTCCCAGTGCTTTCTGAAATTTTCCATTTGTGGCAAGTCATATCAGCACCTGAAAAACTTTCGGATTTTTGAACTTTGGATAAAGGATGTATTTATTTTAATGGTTCAAAACTACAGCCATTATATTTTCTCATCAAAGACTGTTTTAACAGTGGGACCATAATTCTTGTCTTCTGGCCTCCATGAACTCCATGAGGAGGTGCCATCATGTTCTTGTGTATGCTTAAGTCATCATACATGGCTATTCTCTTGAGAAGGTTAATGAAATTCTGATTCAACTTCTTGTTGTTGATCATGTTGCTACCCACCTTCCTCTAGATGTTTTTGCTTTTGTCTCTCTTCTTTTTTGACATTTGTCATAAGGTCACATTAAT
The DNA here is from genome assembly GCA_903632075.3 of Acanthosepion pharaonis. Classification (NCBI taxonomy): domain Eukaryota; kingdom Metazoa; phylum Mollusca; class Cephalopoda; order Sepiida; family Sepiidae; genus Acanthosepion; species Acanthosepion pharaonis. The sequence goes on along the minus strand of CAHIKZ030004896.1, from coordinate 6,258,312 downwards.
TATGATGAGGATGCTTTTAGGGTCTGATGCTTTTTGTTGTTTGTCCTTCTCTGAAGCCATTTTCTACAACATACCTGAAAAATAGGTGTGTAGTAATAGCTGATCTTATTCTCCTCGTTTTGGTTTCATATTATTTAAGGTAGTGATTATTGGGAAATTTTACCTCCACTCCAGATATACATAGACACTCTCACTCAGCCAATTTAGGAAGATGATATCTCTTGGTAATAAGAGAAGTTGAAGTTTCAGATTCCACTTGCTCAGAAAGTAACTTTCCCCTCATAATACCACTTTGTTTTTTCCCCCCTCTTTCAGGCTGGAAGAGATGAAAGAGAGAAGTTTGGTCGTTCAAGACCCAAGATGAATCCAAATGCAAGTAAAACCAACAAAGAGAAGAAGCGAAACAAAAACTACATGATGGTCAAACACAAACTGAATAAAAAGCAAAATAAACGATCTTTCAGGGATAAACAGGTGAATATTTTTTTATTCCATTTTACAGGCTTTCAAAATGTCTACCAACTTTGACTGGTAGTTGTAAACTCAATAATATTTGTTTTCATTTTAATTATGAAGCTGAAAAAGCATATGCCTGCTCCTAACTTGACTATTTTGTATATTTGTAAGTGATAATATTTTTATATATCAAGAAACAACATTGGGGAAAATGTATGACAAAGTGGAAAAAGTTTACTTGTGACGTGTTTCGTCCTTCAGGACTTCATCAAACAAAATTTGTCATGTTGGTATGACTTCACATGTTCACAAATGAGGGGTGCTGGAGATTTTAGATTTTATTTTTTTTATTTTTTTTTTTTTTTTATCTAGCCAAATTTATTTAAAGTCTTTTTTTTTCGTCACTTTCATTAGTAGATATCCCACAGTATGATGAAACACATCATAAGTAAATTTTTTCTACTTTGTCATACATCTTCCCCAATATTTGTAAGTATAACTAATGTTTATTGCAAATTTTACAAGTAATTGAATGTACTGACAACTTTTAAGTTGGAAAATTTGGCAATGTTTAACCTTTGTGCCCACAAAAAAGCAGTGTGTCAAAATTCCCTTGACATTGCTATTACTGAATACACTTTTGACTCCCTCAATAATGTTTGTTTTAAAAAGCAATGATTAGAATCTTAATAAATCACAAACTTAAAAGTGGATTTATACATTTTCTTTATTCTTGAGAATTGGCAACAATAAGTTCATTGATATTTTTATAAAATTATGAATAAATAAAAAAAAACTTGCTTTCATAGTTATTTGTAAAATGGTAAATAACAAATCTCACATTGTACTTGTTTCACATATTTTATAATCTAGTCAAAAGTGTATACTGTAATAGCAGTGTCAAGGAAATAACCATCCTTTTGACATACTGCTTTTTTTTTTACTGCCATTAAGGTTAAACATTACTGAAAATTTCTTATATACACTTCATCCAAGTGGAAAAGGATTGTTTGCTTTGAAAAGTAGTAATCAAAATCTATTTTTACCTGAGTTCAAATACTGATTTCAGGTCTTAAAAGCAAAAATGCACCTACCCAACCATTAAGCAATTATTGGTCTAAATGATTGCAAAAAAGGCAGTTAAATAGTAATAAACAAAGTGTCAGTTCCAATCTTGTGTTGGAATGACTGCAAAAACATCCCCACCTCCTCAAATTTATAGAGAGAACACAGATGCATGTTGTTTTTTTTTCCTAGCCAATAAGATAGGCCATTTCTCAGTCTCATTAGACTTAGTTCTGATCTTTCTTGTCTTGAAGTCAGAACACTGCGATCATGCATCTGTATCCCCTTTTGTGTATTGACACCATTTTTAGTTTGTGAACTTTTTGCATTATTACACTTGCTTTGCCTTACATATATTGCTCTATTATTTTTGCCCTGTTCTTATTGTTTATTGTAAACTTTGTCTGTTCTGTTTGTTAGGTCAATTAAATTTAATCATGGTCAATTACTCTACACAAAGTTATACAGATATTGAACACTTAAATTCTATACAAATTTCTATTTGGCAAAAATCAAAAACCTATTCCCAACAAGAGATACAAACATAGATCAAGAAATAGGTTATAATTTCCTTTGCATTAAAAGAAATGAAGTAAAACAAATAGATTTGAAATATTGATGGGAATCAAGACAAAAGATGGCAACAGAAAAATCAAATTCTGTTTGTAACCACTGAGTTTACTTTCTTGCATCCTTTAACCCTTCCACTCCTGGGGATTTACTTATATGTATTTACATTGCCTGTTGTTGCCATATATATATATATGTGTGTGTGTGTGTGTGTGAAAATGTGAGATGTCGGTCCCTCACATTTGTGCTTTAAGCTAGCTAGCACCCAGTGCTATTTTTAAACTAGCATAGACACATAGTAGCAGACAATAGAATTTTGTGACACATGTTTACTATATTGTATGTTGGATAGGTAGCTTAGTCTGTACTCCAGAGCATCCAAATGAAACCAAAATGGCAGCATCTATGATAAATTGACCCCAGTGTCTTTATAGTCATTTATTTTCAGTAAAAGTTATATCAGAGATGCCATTTGATTCAGCGAGAGAAAAAAAAAGCATCATAAGATAGAAAGATGGGGAAGATAGAGGAGGTAATAATGCTCTCATGTGTTTGACATCTGCCTTAGTGAAATGGAAAATATAGTCAGTTTTTAATCTTTTTATTTGTACCCTCTTACTTCTTTAAATAATGACCTGCATTCATACTTATGATTGTTATTGCAATATTTTTGTTAAAGTTGTTAAACTCAAATATTTAAACAATAGTCGAATTTCTACGGGCATATTCTAGTTATGGAATTTGCAATGAGCTTATTTAGTCATTAACTTAAGGATTATGATTCATCAGAAAATTCATCTTATTTTAGTTAATTACAACCTTAAGAAACTGTTAGTAATTCAAAGAAAATTCTACCATACATTCCAATAGAATAGTTGCCAAATTAATACATTATTTGCTTGTCTATTTCCAGGTATGAGAATCAAATACTGTGGAATTTCCACAGGTTCTGTTAATATGAATTTATTTTTCTAGCATGTGTGTTAATTTTTCTTTTCTTTTTCCAGGTTGCTCTCAGAGATGCTTTGTTGAAAAAGCAGCGAACAATGCGGAAATAAATCTCTAGAAATTCTGTACAGATTGTAAAATAAAAAATATAATGTGATCTGGATAAAGTTTTTTGTTCTGGATGGTGTATTGTTTAGTTTTTACTAATGTATTATGTTCCTTCATAAGAAAACGCAATACAAATTATTTAGATAAATGATTTTTTAATCAAAGTGGTCAATGCTAAACCTAGTCTGTAACTAGAATATCTTTTTCTTAATTTATTTAAGTAAATGTTCTGTTTTTTTAATTAAACAGTATTAATTAGATTTTCTGGCCTGAATGTTCAAGAAATTTCATAGAAAATATGCATTCTCCAACATGAATCAAACCTGTAACCCTTATGGGAACCGTCATTTGATCTGAAATGCTGTTAACTTTTCAGCCACAGAGAAGCATCTGGTTAACAAAGTTCCAATTGCTGTTTATAAACACACACCTTTGATGATTTTTCTCAATCAATTATTTATGCTCACAAAACATATCTTAACATAAACAATGACAATATGTTATGAAAAGGATTAAGCCCAACAATTATTTTAATATATTTTCTGTTTATACATAACCCTTATGGGAACCGTCATTTGATTTGAATCCCTCACCAACAAATTTGGGAGTTCTTCTCTCTTAAGAATGAGTTTTCCAAGCGGCTGTTCCTTTGTAATCCCTATTAGACTCTTCTAACTCTTTCCAAATCCTCTGCACTGTCCTCAGATTGACACTCAAACATACTGAAATGTTCTGGCGCAAATGCCAAAATCAAAAACAAACAATGCACATGCGTGAAATTAAAAATGGTGCCTCTGGTGCAAACGCTAAGCAGTACAGCATGCAGTTTCCAAATTTCTGGCGGAGTGAATTGCATCATGGTGCTCTTTTTCTCACAGACGGTGACCAACTGACCCTTCTATACTGTACAGTCATCAAAATCTAAAACAAACCATGCACGTGCACAAAATTAAATATATAAAATGGTGACAATTTACTCATCATACACTCATATACATTTGTGTGTAATATATATATTTATATATATATATATATATATATATATATATATATATATTGGAAAGCACTCAATATCAGTGATAGAGCTAAGATATTCAGTCATATGGATATGAGTATGTAACCTGGGTTTCACACTTTTGTGATCATCAGACAAATGATTGAATATATATATATATATATATATATATATATATATATATATATATATATATATATATATATATATTCAGTCATACGGATATAAGTTTAGTAGAATTACTTTGGCTAAGTGTGGCAGTTCTACTAATTAGCTCACAATCTTGAATCTAAATTTCAAATACCAATTCATATAAGGAAACATGATTCTTAAATAGCAGTAGACTAGTTCTCTAGACTTACAGTAAAGCATAGTATTGCATCGAGCCACAAGGTTGGGCACCTAATGAGAATTGAACTCGCTATACAATAAGTGTCAGTATATATTATGTATTACTCCATGTTATGACACTCTTTGTTCTGTTTTTTAGACAGAAAGGAAGCAACGGAAGAAGATTCTTTCAAATTCTTGGATAGAAGATACTTTTTTAGTACTATTATGCTGTGGTCACAAACCACTGTGCCGTGTACCATTTGGTGCCAAGAAGAAAGGATAGCACCCCCCCCTTTTATTGACTCCCATCCCCAGGTCCGTGGCAAAAATTGTTTTGCATGACACCAGTCCATGGCACAAAAATGTTGGGGATCGCCGCTATTGTGAGTTCCTTGTAATGACTACATGGGCTCAAAATCGTTCAAAACCTATAAAAAAAAGTAACCTATGAAACAAAAATAATTGTGCGGAAAGTAAGGACCTACGTACATCACATTTCTTTAAATAAAAAAATATTTATTTATATTCCTGTTATCCAAATTTCATTCCCACTTGATTCATTCCAATAAGCACCAACTTGTCAAGTGAGTAAATTTCTAATCCATCATTAGTATTATATATCAAAACTAAAAATTTGCCTCAAGAATTCAACATTAAATAAACCAACAAGTGTTGACATGGTGTAAAAGCAACCAACCAATCAACCACATACATTTATTTGATGACAATAACTGACCTGAAATACTATTCGCTGAAAATTCGTCAAAAACAGCCACAGGACTAAATTCAGATATTTATTAACCAATCAAATTTACTTATGGTTCATTACATTTTGGAGCCACTAAACTGATTTAAATGAGGCTGAAAACGTATTTGAAGTCAGTAGCAGATCAGATAACGAATGTATGAAAAAGCCTTTTCTCGGCCATGCAGCCTCCTTACCATTTTTCCTCAGTCATACTCTCTTTACCTTCGCTTTTTACAAACAAAATGTATATTTTCCCAAGTAACAGAGAAACCGGAATTTTGTATGATAACTGAGGCATTTTCATCGCGAATTTTCTGTTCGAAAACCAATTTGTTCGTCATGTGAGACGTTAGAGAACCGAGGTTCCTCTGTATTTATTTTACTGTTGAAACCTTAATACTTCTTTATTGTTTTAAATAGTATTCACAGACTAAAATATTTCATTTTCTTTTTTCCTGCATGTTTCATCACTTATTTACGCATTATATAAAAACTTATTTCATTAGTTATAATGACTTTTAGTTATTCATCAACTCTATCATTATAGCATTGTTTTGTGTTCCTTTAAAAAATGTCGTGTTCTATAAAAAAAAATAATTATAAATTATATTTACAAGGGTTGGCTAGAAAGATATGCAAGTGTACCATACTGGCCGACCAGTTGTTGTATTCTGGTACACTTGCATGTCTTTTAATCTACCGACTGGCGTATCTACTTACATTTACATCTTGGTCAGCCTCTGAACTTTTCAGCCAACCCTTGTTGTTGCAACGGTCTTCTTTGTTAATGTCTAATTTACAGCTTAAAAAAAACTACGCCAGCCAACAATTGCTGATTTTCTACAAAAATATTCAAATATATGTTAATTACTATTATTAATTGCTTTGTCAATTTAGCTAATGACAAGGGATTGTAGACATATCCGTCCAAGGGATTGTAAACATATCTGTCATCTGTCTATCTTTTTTCTTTCTCTCATACTTTTTTTCTTTTTTGACAGGCTATGCAAATGTCAGTGTGTCACACTTTTTCAATTTTACTCCTAGAAGCCGTAGCTCAACATATCTTACCATTTTGGAATCGGGCCGACTCCGTGAGCAAATTAAAAACATTCCAGACACACAATCATGAAATTTGTGATTCCCAAGTTTTCATGACTGCAATTGTTTTCTCTGTTTTTTTTTTTTTGGGGGGTTACATGATTTTTTTAGACGAATTTTTTTTTTTTTTTTTTTTTTTTTTTTGTACGATTACAATTTTTATAACTTGAAAATAAATTTGGGAATAAATGAAAATAATTGCGAAATCCAGCGAAAGTCACCTATGAAGCAAAAATAATTGTTTGTATGGAAAGTAAGGACCTACATGCATCAAGTCATTTTTAAGTTAAAATGGCAGCAGAAGAATTATCGTTGAACTTTTAAAAGGTAAGCTTAAATATTAATGAAATACTTAAAGGCAGCGACCAATTTTGAGTTCTTTTGTAGTCTATTGCATATGGCAGCAGTATGCCATGCCAAAAGAAATTTCCGCCAACAGAGGACAAGATCGCAATCATAAGTGTCAAGTCTGCAGCGAGGAAAAGAATGTCCTGTGCAAATAAAAACCCAGATCAAATGGCAGCCAGGAGAGCTTCCAATGCTGAGAATATGCAAAGACTTAGGGACTTTCAAACTCCTGAACAAGCCGAAGCCCAATTAAGAGTCCTCCGCACGAGCTAGATGAAATGCGCCCAATAGGGCAGCTTTTAAGCTAGTTTCTAATATCTACCTACAATCTAATATTTTGTTTCTAACAACCTGTTTCCTTTTTCTTTCTTTCTTTCGTTATTTTTTTTCTTTTCGATTGTTTTTCTTATTTATTTTTTTAATTTATTTCTTTGCAACACTAGCGTTACTTTTTCTTTCTTATCACAAAACATTATTTCGTCTCTTTCTTCTTTATTTTACTATTAACCTTTTGTCTTCTTGGTTATCAAAATATTCCCTTATCACAGAACCCCACCTTGCACTTCCGATAACTTTCATAGCAACCATAAATTGTTCAAAACGTACTAAGATAATGCATTTAAAGTTAAAACTATATGTTCTTCTTTCTCCTCCTCTTTTCCTCTCTGTAGCATACATTTTTATCTCTAACCATATTCACCATAATCCCTAGACAACACTTGAATAAAGAGACACTAAAAAAGTGAATTCGATCTTTTAGTCAGCATATTATTGTACATCCAGGGACTTTATAAAAAAAATGAGAAACACAAATGATTTAAATGTCTTCTTTGATATTAAATGTTGGTTTTATTTGAAAGACAATAGCCTAATCCTTATTAAAAAAAAAAATAATTTTGTATATGTATAAGTAATTTTAGGATTTTTTAAATTTAAAACTCATCGAGTCGTTATGAAAAATACAAACAGCAAATTAAAAAACATTCCTAAAAATCCAGTATTTGTTCTGTTTCGAAGTAAGTCAATTAGTAAATTTAACAATTAACTGAGTTTTATAATGGAATTATAACTGAATTTTAAACGTAATGCTTACTACTTGCTTAAAACATAATGAAAATAACTTTTGTTTACAGACGGTAACATGTGTAGTGTCATAAGTCAACAACTATGATTTTCTACTAGTGTAAACCCTTTAACGTTAATAAGCGCGTGAGACAAAAGAGGTAATACGGAACACCAGCAATGCCATAATCAAAAAATTATTTGTTTTAAAATAATTTTTTTAATTTTATATAACCAATAATTTAAGAATATAATTTCTTTATTCTATACGTTTTTATGAAACTTGGTAGAATGAATAATTTTATTAAAAGTATTTTTTATTTTTTAAATGATACTTTTGAGTTTATATGGCTTTTAGTTTTATTTTATTTATTTTTTATCATTTTCTTACGTGTTTGATGTCATAAAATATCTAATTGAATCCAATGTGGTATTTTTTAATTATTTTGAATTTAAGAGTTATTGAGAGAGTTGTCGGGACCGGGTTTCTCTTATATCCGGGTTTGGTCTATTTTATATACATTAACACAGGCTCTAATTTGGGACCAGAGAAAATTTCTCTTATATCCGGGTTTCTCTTATATCCGGGTTACACTGTATCATATATCATTTTTACCCTTCCGATAGGTAAGAGTATTAGGTAGTAATTCAGAATAATTTCCTTTTTGGACATACTTACAAAAAAAGTAATCTAACAGCTTCTAAAATAAAATAAAAAATAAAATCCTTTTTAAAAAGGAAAAATGGCAATAAACTTTACATTTTTTTCATTCTACAAATAATTAAGTGTAGATTTTTTCCTATGAAATGAAATGTTTTATTTAAATTATGGCAATTCTCAGAAAAAATATTTTTTTAGTTTTCTTTTATTAAATTATTTTTGGGAAGGTGAAGACGAATTTTCCATATGTCCACACTTAATATTTTTTTTTTTTTTTTTTTTTTTTTTACTGAAATAAAATCTTCCGGGATCTTTATTTATATAACTGTAGAAATATTCCGGAAACACTGTTCCCCAAATTAAAAAATAAACTGAAACACGAGATATCGAAAATGGGTTTGAAACGGACCCCAAAATTATTTCCACAAAGTTTTCTAATAAAATAATCTATTCAGCTTATTCATTCATTAATAAATAAGAACTGAAAATATCGTCTGAATCGGATATTTCCCTGATTTATGGTAAGTTTCTTTAAAACAAAACAATGCTACGATTTTTTTCACTTCAATTTTGAAAAAAAAAAGTATCCATTCTGGTGATCCCTAGTTTTAATATTCATCTTCTTTATAAGCAAAGTACAAAATATGAATTCTATGTCTTCTATAAAATAACATTAAAACAAATTCCAAACGATTACATGACTTGCCAGGCACAAGTAGTGACCGAAATTAACTTTTGTATAACTTCCACTGTTTTGCCATGACATGATTATGTGAATTATATTTTTTGTATTGAACAATGAATCATAGTTTTTAGATCAAATACAGACATGCTCTCTTCCCATTTTTAATAAGCTCGTATAAAATAAAACTAAAAAGAAAACATGCCCACTTATTTTCTATAAAAGGCATGAGACTGATGCTATACAGCCAAGTGTAGCCCACTTGCATAACAAGGTGTTGCGTTTATCAAATATATGTAGGTGGCCTAAATAGTATCTGCCTTAGGTACGTTACCATTAGAAACAAAAAATAAAAACGGCGAGGGAGAAGTTGGAAGAACGTAAATGATGGTTTTGTTTTATAGAAAGAGAACACTCTAATTAAGTGTATAGATGTGTTACATACTTTCACTCCGACCCAGAAATGGAAAGCTAGTGCATTTTACAAAAGTCTCTTTTTACTCACAAGCCCAGTTCGTCATTTTATATATATATATATATATATATATATATATATTGCATTTTTTTTAAGTTTTTTTTTACACACGTCTTCTCTTCTACCCATGATCTGTTTTCAAACTCGGCGTCACTGACTGGCTGTTAAGAATCACATGACCAGCCAAATACGGTGTATATTAATCAGGGATTTGTAATTCGTATATTTCGGGCCCAATTGAATTAACTTTTGACGTTTACGCCACAAATTATTGAACTTCATACTCTAAACATGAAACTAAGATCGCTGTTATGTTCGTCTATTTATACTAGTGATTTTTCGTAGCTTAGATGTGGCGCAAGGTCGAATGTATGAGGCACCTAGTGAGGATAGAACTCAATACTCAGTCGTAATTGATATAGAGAGATAATCCTGCTAACTACTACGCCACGTCGAAGTGTCCAGGTTCGTCCGATGTCAGCTCCTAAAATTGGTATTTTAACGTTCACTTATTTCAATTTTCATCTAAAGGTACACCGTACACCAGTAGTTCCTTAGATACAAATTTTGGTACCGTTAGCTGCTTGAAGTTTGTGCCCGCTGCAGGCAGCTTCAGCGACGACCAGAAAATTATAGCTGTTTTTTTTTTTAGCTACTAAATAGAACAATTTACTTTCCATAAGTAGTCTCACAACATCTAAGCTGACTCTGCTCCTCTCTCATAAATAGTGATTCTTTTGGTATCTGACGAAAAAGAATTTTATGTCTTTGTGATTAAATTATAACTTTTGTTACGATGCTACAATTATTCATTATTCGATCTTGTTTGTTTTTTCCTATATAAATATATAACAAATGAAGAATGCCGGATGGTACAACAGCCGAAACACTGTGAGCATAAAAACAAGAAGAATTTATTAGTCCGAATAGAAAGCTATATAATAATGATAATTTCTCATCTCAAGAATGAAAATAGACTTTATCCTATTTGATACTATATAACTGCGCCCAACATATTGTTTCCTGTTTAGGATTGGGTTTCCGGTTCCCTCTGATTCCCTTTTACTACCAGTAGCTTCTTGCGTCTTAATGGCATTATTATCTTTCTTGAGGTGGATATATATGTTTTATGGAGCAAAACTAGGTAAGATACATATTATGGCATCTGGTTCAACATGAGATTACTAGATACCACAGCTTCGCATATAAAACCCGAATAAAATCACAGGACGGAATGGGTTCCCAAACCTTAGTTGGCAATTAGTCTCGGAGAAAAGACAAATTTTGAATTCAAACCAGTTGAATGAGAAGCTAGTAGGTTCTTTTTATAAAACCTACTTGATATTGAAGCCACGGTAAGACCACTTTGCTTTGTGTTGTTACCGTTCTATGCTCTACAGTGAGTTTACAGGTTCAAGTTACGTCATATTGGACTAATCGGACAACTGGGAAATTGTATCTTATCTGACCACAAATGCGTGATCAAGGTTAAATCTGACAAGTTTTCAAAGCCATTTACTTCAATCCTATACGAACATTGACTTTGGTCGAGGGTATACTTGAAAGCACCAAATCACCATGCTCTCTCAATCTGTAATCTATTTATAAGATTAATCATTTTTTGTTTCGGTAATATGACTAATAACCTTCAATGATACTACACTTGATCTATAGATAATGGCAGTAGAAAATACGAACATTATCTCGAAAAATAAAACCACTAGTCAATATTTGACAAATGAGATAAAGCCTTTGTTATATCAGAAAGTTAACTACGAAGTCCACCTCCTTGACATTTAAAAGAATATAGATATAAATCTTAGGTTTGAAATTAGTACAATTTATATTTAACTTGTATGGCTATTGTTAAAGTTCCGAATTAATTATAAAGATAGAAAAAATTATGTATAATTAGAATTTATTTAATAACATAGTTTCCCTGATTATCCTAACGATTCCCAATCTTCATAAAATTTTAATCTTGAGAAAAAAAAATGTAGAGAGGTTGTTTTCACCTCTTTATGCGTTTTAAGAACTAGTTCATCAAGATGATTCGCTAAACGATGGAATAAGAAGCAGTTATCAAATGAAAAAGATCTTGGAGAAAAAAGGAGTCTAGAATTTCTTTCCAAAACAGTCTTCAGTCTTTTCAGGTGTGACCTTTTGTTTTGTAGAAACGGGTATTATGATGAAACATTACACCTGGAAATTTTCTCAAGTGTTTAAAATGCTCTCCGACAATATCTACTTTAATCGTAACACTGGCTGTAGCAACTCAAAATAGATTACAACAACATAATGAAAGCAAACACGTAACCAAATGTTTTCTTATTATCTTCAACTGAGAAAAACAGAAAAAGTTACTCAGTATGTCTGTCAACTTCAAGGAAGGCTTCGATAACAAATGCAGGCCCGGATCAGGTGGTTCTCGTTCATGCTGATCAACCCGTCCGCGGTGTCGGCCTTCAACTCTACATTGATATTGTTGAGGCTACTGATTGGTCTCGCCACATGTTATGGGTGATATGACAATGATAATTCTTGGCTAGCCATTCCCGGGTGTTGCGAATCACGTGGTAAGATTCAAATTGATACTGAAATGCATACTACCACCCATCGTACAACAGTGTGAACATCCCTCCTCGTATCCAACACCTTCATGTAGTCGATGATTTTATACCTAAAGTGTGGCGTCATGATATAGCTATTAGTTGCTTATAACACCCAGGGCCAACACAGACGCCGTGAACATGATCTGCATCACTTCTGTTCACTTGGCTATTTTCAAAAATGTAGTTAGTGATTTGTGCCATAAGCACAGTTATTATATGTGACAAAAAAAATTAAAATTCTCTTTGATATTTTTTCAGATTTTCTTTTTGTAATTTTCTATAATATAAATTTAATATTTACGCTATTTACATTGTTCGGACCGTTGTCCTCATCTTTGTTGCCATATTCACGACGTTTCGGCCGTTGTACGCTCCGGCCTTCTTCAGGCGCTTAGAATTTCGAAATGAACCCTTTATTTCGTCCACCGGGGTAGACTGTTCTAGTTTCACGTGCCATGCCTCTTCCGGAAGTCTCAGTTATCTCCCTTTAATTCAACTCTCCAAGTTTTTGTTCACCACTGCAGTAGCCAGGTATCGAACTCACAACTTTTTGGGTCAAGCCACTGGATCTTTGAGGACACATAGGCCAGTGGACAAAAGCATTAGTTTGATCCAATGACTTGACCCAAAGTCCAAATAATTAAAATAACTCATCCCAGAAATACAGAGAGATATCGATTTAATAATGCGATATTTTCAAGTCATTATTTATTCATCTGAAAGATGTACCACTATAGAATTTTGTTTAAAAATACTTGTTGTCCTTTAATAAATAAATATACAATGATATTGGAAAATATTCCTTGCGACTATTCTTAAAATAATTTTAAAACATGTTGATGGGATATTAACTATGGATGCGCAGAATCGTAATCAGTCTTGCTTTTCACCTGTCATAATTCGCACACTAGCTTTGTCGTAGCTAAGGCGCACTGATTGTAAGAACAAATACATATATATATCTCCTGCATTACATTCAACAGAATTTGTAGAAGAATTAACCAATATTACAACTTAATATTGTATATAGGGACATACACATGGAATTTAAGTAATTGAAATGTTCAGTTTATGGAATAACTCTTAAATGTTACTACTAATAATTATAAAATGGTTTATTTTACAGAAGATGAAGATGAATGCACAATTTCAAAATTTGACCTTATACCCTAGTATATCATTTAAATAAAGATTTATTTTTTAGAATAAACTAATATAGCAGATAGTGCATTGATTTCTCAAACCACTGAAGTATTGTTTCACTTATTTTCCAATGAACGCGAAATTTGACCAAAAGGAGTGAGAATGAAACGAAACGCAAAGAAAAAGAACAGTGCGACACATGTAGTGACAAGTAATCTTGTTTATATCTTTCTAGAAAAAAAAGTTAATCTACAAAAGAATGAGTAACATTTCTGGGTAGATAATCAAGGAGGTCAGTTTTCGTCTCCAATCGGTCGCATTTCACAACGAGCCAGATACCAGAGTTAACCGGCTGCTAGAGGTTGCTGTGACAGCATTCTTCCTTTGTTAGGAAATCCCTTAAGAGTGACGTGCCATTATGGTCAATCTATGTCAGCTGATGGTATTTGGAAAGTCTTTTTTGCGCTACCATCTCCCACTCTTAATTCTACAATCATGCAGACGTCCTCCACGTGACCTTCGAGTGCACCGGAGGTGTGATTGGAGTCCACAAGATCGGCCTTTGCTTAAAAGAAATTTTCTTTTTGGCTTATTGCTAAATTTACTAAATGGTCGTCTGGATTTTAGTGATGCATCATTAACAAATAAAGAAAATAAATAAAGAAAATCATTACAAAATAATTGTATAACGGTTCAAACAAAAACTTATCTTCTCAATTCAAAGTTTCATAGATAATATCCGCTCATCAGTAGGTTAGATAATTAAATTGAATTTATGTCTTCTTCTTTTATGGTGCATCCTCCAGGATGCGAGTGATCATCGCTCTTCACAGCTTCCTATCCTTTGTAGCTCTATATAATATTTGTCTCTTTCATATCCTTCACATTTATGCCATGCATTTACACAAGCTCTTTACAGAGTTTACTAGCTACTTCCCTCTGTCTCTCTTTCATTTAATATTTCCCGTGAGTGCCAAATTTTCCAAGCCTTCTTTCTTCATTATGCGTGCCATTAATCTTCAACTGTCTCTTTCTGATTCTAAGTACAAGAGTGATTTTTGTTTCCATTTTCCTTAAAACTTCCTCGTGGCTTATATTCTCCGTCCGTGTTATTCTCAGCATAATTCTGTAAAATAACATCTCTGTTGTGAATGTATATATATATATATATATATATATATATATATATATATATACTGAAGTGTGATCTTAAAGTTACATAATTTTCTCTAAAAGGCGTCAATTTAGAGAAAGCTATGAAGGGTATGTAAATAAATAAATAAATGTTCAAAACTTATCTTCCAGATTGAAAGTTTCGCATATTGCATCACTCATCAGGATATTACTTAAATTGAGTTTTATATATATATATATATATATATATATATATATATATATATATATATATATATATCTTAAAAGATTATGATATATGTAAATAGACTCAATTTAAATAATATCCTGATGAGATGATACAATCTGCGAAACTTTCAATCGGGAAGATAAGTTTTGAACATTTATTTTATTTTATTTTTGATTATTAATACACAATTTCTTAATACTGCGCACTTTACTTAGAAAAAAGTGCTTGTTTTAAAAACAAACTCCTCCTGTTATAATCAACCTTTACAAGAGCCAGATCAGACTGAAAAAAGAATACCATTGTCCAGTTTTCACTTTCCAGTATTGGTAGAGACTAAAAGTGTCTAAACCGCCTTGTGGGTGATGAACTGAAGGAAAGTTGAGTCACTGTGTCTTGCCAGAAGGTTTTTCTCGTCAAGGTCTATCTTGTAAATTGCAAATCTACTATTCGTCCATTCCATTAAATACTGTTGACATATCTGGTATGGTGCCCCTGCTACTCATTTCGAGGTTTTTGATAAAATCCAAAGATGGATCTGCAAGGTAATCGACCCTGATTTTGGCATCTCAGCTTCAGTTACTTTCTGACTGACATGACGTGGCTTCCATCTGTCTTTTCTACGAATATTATCATGGCTACTGCTTTGACGAGCTTTTTTTTTCCTGGTGCCCGAACTACGTGAGTTTAAGCGTGCTACTAGATTGGCAGTTAGATCCCACTCTTTTACTGTTGAATTAGTTAAATGTAACCGCCACTTCTACTCTAATAGTTTATTTTCTCCCCCCCCCCCATGTGGAACTCCTTTCTGTTTCATTACTTCTCTGATAACTACAATCTTAAAAACCTTAAATCGCCATCTTATATCATCTTGAACACCGTTCAACTTTCCTCAGACCCCCTATACCCAGTCTCTTCTCTCACCTTCACTCTCTATACGCCCCCACCCTGCGTACGAGTTGCATTCGCGCCCTGCTTGGGGTGGAACAATTAAAAAAATATCCTTTCAAGATACAGTCGATCACTGTTTTCATATTCTTTTCAATATATGTGAATTGAGAGAATTATAAATCCTACAAGGATTAATTATTGACGGCCACAATCTTAACATAAGATATGCAGATGACACAGTGTTGATAGCAGACACAGAAAGAAAGCCACAAAAACTTCCACAAACGTTAGCGAAGGAAAGCGAGAAGAAAGGACTAAACATTAATTGTAATAAGACAGAATGCCTGGTTTTTAGCAAAAGAAACAGCCCATGGAAATTACAAATTGGAGATACCAAATCAAACAAGTTCAACAATGTAGATATATGGGAAATATGGGAGAACGGAAAGTGCAGCACTGAAATCCGAAGACGCATTGGGATAGCGAATAATGCATCCCAAAACCTAAGCAAAGTATTAAGAAACAAGAAAATATCATAAGAAACAACGAAAAGAGCATTGAACTGTTACGTAATATAAGTCATCTTATATGGCAGGGAATGCTGGACAATCATCTCATAGTTTAAGAAGAGACTTAAAGCAACAGAAATGTGGTTTTAGAGAAGGTGAGAATACCATGAACATGTCAGCAACGACGAAGTTTTAGAGAAAATGGAAACAAAAATGACACATATACTTAACAATCAGGAAGAGACAGTTGAAATTTCTAGGGCACTTAATGAGGAAAGAGCGCTTGGGAAATTTGATACGCACAGCACAAATTGAAGGCAAGAGATTCAGAGGAAACCAATGCATAACCTACCTAGCGAGCTTGAGTAAATGGATGGCAGAACAGGGTTTAGGAGAGATAACAAAAAGACAAAATTTATTAAGAGCTACAAAGGACAGGAAATTGATCGCCAACGTCCTGAAGAGACACGGTATATAGAAGAAGAAGAAGAATTGGCAAAACCTCTTGAGAATGATAGTATAGTGATTTGCTTTTTCCTTTGCCGCAGATTGGAATTCAGAGTCTCCTTTCTCTTAGACTGGTTTTCCTCTAAGGACAGAGATTCCTGTCTAATTTATAACTGGGGACGGAGAGAAGATATGATTTTTATCGTTCCCAATGGCAACAGAGCGAAGTGAACGCACCAGACTGAATTTGAACTTGACTCACCGATTCCACTTTCCTTGCTGGTAACCATTGTGCCACCTGCACATGCTCTACGGATAAATACCATCTGAAAAAGGTCAACTCAATGAGACCAGTATCTATTTTCTATAGTTACTACGGCAATAAGCATTAATCATTTACGTTCATTCATTCATGTTACGTTCATTCATTATGCTAAATACTATTATGGAACAGCGTCTGCAAACATTCAAGAATAAATTTCAAACAGACTTAGCGTTAAGAGGAGAAAGATGAGAATATGTTGCTATATCATTCTCATCTTTTATCACTTAACGTTAAATACGTCCTACTTCAAATTTATCGCTGGATGTTTTGAAAAAGGTTACAGTTACTGTTCTGTTTATAAGCATTTCCGGCTTGAGATTAATTAAACCCACTATGTCTGTGTGTGTAATGTATATGCATAGGATGTGTGTGAATGATTGACATGGGCTCCTCTCATGAAGTACATACAAGCACACGCGCGCACACACACACACACACACACACACACACACAAAATTTGACTGAGTTTGAAATAAAAAAAAAACATTGTAATAAGACATTCTCTCCTACTGAATTCTATCCAAGGCTGAGCAAAAAGAAATAAATTACAAATTTGCAAACAAAAAAAAAAAAATTTAACAAAAAATTTAAATAAGACTTTATTGAAATTTTCGGAAATTATTTGGCTAAGAGTGTTTTTGTTTAATTTTGTACGAATGAAATCGAAGTGGATATTTGTGTCGTGAGACCCTACACGTAAACCACCAATCTGCCGCTTGGTGGCATGCCACCAACGTTTACCGCTGGAGGCCCGCTGTCGAACCGCCAGCGTGTTCCTCTCGGCAATGTTACTACTGGCGAACAGCTAGAGTCCTACCCGTGGCTGCCACCAGATGACAGCTGGAGTTGCCATTGGCGGCACGCCAGCGGGCCACTAGCGGCTTGCGTGTAGGTGAGCTAAGTTCCCTTTCTGGTTGACAACAATCCCTGGGTAACAGGAAAAATATTAGCCGAAATGTCCGGCCTTTTGACGTCATTTCTATGACTCTTATATTTAAACTGAATATATTTTCTAATATATTAATTAAAATTATCAAACAAATAAGGTTTGAAATTTACTCATCTTGCCATCAGCGATGTGACAGGTACTGAAATAGTGTAATCTTCTCTAGTCTTGTCGCATTACAACATAACGCCTAACACCACATAGAAAATTTAACAGAAAACAATAACAATTTTAATTTTCTTCTAAATTCTTAAAAATTCAGAAGACCTTGTTTATGCTCTTTTTTTATTTTGAATTATTTTTATTTTTTGAATTAAGTATATTAATTGATTATAGACCAACAATATAAATTAAAAAGATACACATGGGAGAATATGATATATAAACTCTATATATGACCTAAATAATGAATGAGTTCAGTATGCTTGAACTCTCGGTCACGATGACTATTGACTTCGTGCTAGCACAACCACTGACAGCTTCGAAGAGTTTCGTCTCCCCAGTTTAATTCACAAGGCTTGGTGTAACTCGTGGTATGAGTTTCGTCTACCCAGTCATTCTCAAAGTTTGGTTCAACTTTTGGTATGAGATTTCAGGTACGTCCAAACAGTGATTACATATAGTATCTATTATTGTTTTGTTTCTACTCCACAAAGTATTTTATCCCTCCCTTGCTTTTAGTGAGCGAGCTTCTTGATTCTGCTTATCGACAGAATTCTGCAACGACTGTTTTCTGTGGGGTGGACGGGTCCTACTAACATAATTTTGTTTTAGTTTTAATGGAGTGACAGAATTAATCTCAACTCGGAACTAATTTCAACATGGAACTAATTTCAACTCGGAATTAATTTCAACACGGAACTAATTTCAACTCGGAATTAATTTCAACTCGGAACTAATTTCAACTCGGAACTAATTTCAACACGGAACTAATTTCAACTCGGAATTAATTTCAACTGGGAACTAATTTCACCTCGGAACTAATTTCAACTCGGAATTAATTTCACCTCGGATCTAATTTCAACTCGATTTAAAATCAAAGTTATCAATTTCTGTGAATTCCTAAACAAAATGCAATGAGTTGGTGTTATTTTTTTTTAAATTTAGCATTAAAAATCCTTAGTAGATAAGATAATTTAGAATTCATCTTTTCTGCAACTTTCATTAATTAGTTCCAAGTTGAAATTAATTCTGCACCCCGTTTGAATGTTTTATTTTATTTTTGTTTCACATCCACTGTATTATTTCATGAAATAGTTTTTTATATTCCTGTAAAAAAAAAATTATATCATGGAGTTTTAGTAGGTTCCCTGTGAATATATGGTATTTTGGTAAATGCTGGATTGGGTGAAGATGGATGGGGGTTCATTTGGTGATTGAGCCAATTGCAAGAATGAATGGGTTGTGAATAAGATTAGCTAGGTTTAGGATAGTCAGTGAAGATCAGCCCTTCCCCCCTTCCTTTTCGGCCTTTTGCCACGTGATATGTGCTTCATTTCAGAATAAATATTATTGCTTTGTGGCTGAAATAGTTGTGTGCTTTGTAGTTGAAATAATTGTATTTTTTAGTTGAAATAATTGCATGTTTTGTGAGTTAAGTAGTTGCATGTTTTGTGAGTTAAGTAGTTGCATGTTTTGTTTTAATTGCTGAAATAGTTGCATCGTTTGTGGATGAAATAGTTGAATTTTTATAGCTAAAATTGTTTTGTGCCTGAAATAATTATATTCTTTGTAGCTGAAATAGTTATATCATGTTTGCATTTGTCATCTGTGGTTTGTGTTCGAGCCCTAAATTTCCTACGTAAACAGGATTCCCTGACTTGAAAGTTTTTTACAAGTAGATTTTTCTATTAGTACATTCGTGTACTTATAAAATTTCCATACTAACATTATCATCTTTTTTTTAAGTCAAACTTTTGCAAGCATTGTAACTATTAGCCGCTCTTATCGACAAATTTCACAAAGATGCCACATGCACCATTAACACTATTACAAATAAATAAAGCTTGCATTTAATTTGTTTGAAAAGTCACATTTCAAAATTATTACTTTTTTGTTTATTTATTTTATGTTTGCAGGGTCTCACGACTGGATGTGTGATGTTGGCGGCCAGTCCTTCAAAATGGCGAGCGTTCGTTGACAAGGGACGAGCGATTACGACTCGCCGGAATGCTTAATTTGCCACCAGTCAACAGCATTTCCTTCTTTTCCATGGGAGGGAATCCAGGTTTGAGAAGAATTAATGACAATTTAATTGCGCGCTTAAGTTACACACAATGGGTAAATTGGACATCGCTTGATTCCGATTTGAAATGAAGAGCATACAGTGTGGATAGATAATTTGATGGGAGAATGGTTGAATTACTCTGAGATGACACTGGGTTGGGTAGATAAAGAGATGAAATATCGAGATATTGGTCTACTGATAGAAAGAGGAGTGGACTGATCGTCTTATCGGACAATAGATTTAGTTTAGTATGGCATAAGGACAAATATGTGAGCACGCAGAAAAGCTCGAACTCACTTCCTATGAGTGCGAGCTAGGAGTGAATGACCAACAGCTGAATCGTTATTCATGAAAAGATAAGAGTTAATTTCGCCAAAAAACGATCAACCAGAGTATATGTAGAAAATAACTTTTTAAGGCACTCAATCCAATCCTCTTTCTACTTCGTATAAATTATCTGCCGAAGAGTATACTCAGATCATTCGTGAATATCTATACTGATGATGCAACGGTATATGGGTGCACCTCCAAAACTGTAGGTGACCGGAGCTTTCCAACTGATCTCTCCTATGACCGAGCTCTAACAGCTCAGTGTTGGGGTGGGGAGACGACAGCCAAATTAGCCACGTTCCGTTATCACTGAGCGGACTCCCTATCCTTTACCTATCGCGATGAACAGGTGTTCTCTCGGGGTGGGTTTCGTGCCTTAAGCGTTTATTGGGTCTTAAATTCAACCTAGACCTCAAGTGGAACTCGTACATACGATCCATCACTAAAGATGCAGGAAAAATGGTCGGCTCTCTGTACCGTTCCAGTACGTACTTCACTCCTGCTATCCTCAACTTTTACAACGGTCAGATCAGGGCGAAAATGAAGTACTGCGGCCATAGTCTTCGATTTTCAGTCTCGATAGAGTCCAAAAAGGTCTACGTGTCCTTGTGGGTGATGAATTATTTTCCACCCTGCAACCTCTTTCTCACAGAAGAAACGCCGTAAGCTTTCGCTACTCTGTTGCTATTTCCATGGAAAGTATTCAAACGAATTCCTTAGTTCCACCAGTCGTAACCTTCATGGCTAAAACCCGCCATGCCACACACATTGTAGCTGACCACCCTCATTCCTTTCGGATTCCATTGGTGAGATGTAACTTCCCCTCGAGCAGCAGCTTCTTCTGACGGACCGCTACTTTGTGGAACTGACTCCAAAGAGGGTACTTCACCGATCACTACAATCTTAATCTGTTCAAATCGAAGGTTAATCGTAATGTTTATATATCTATAAACTGTGTCTCTTAATCTGTAACCCTCTATCTTGAGTGACACTTGGGCCTTGTTTAGTGTGAACATTATTGTAAAAAGAAAACGCGTCTGTATATATATATAGGAGCAGATTAAGATAGGTTTACCGTAATTATTCGCGTATATGTTTGTGCATTGTACACAATAAAATATATTAACGGTTTTTCAGTCACGTCTGCGCGGCCTTGTAAGTGATGAATTATTTTCCACTGAACAACCCCCCCTTCTCTCACAGATCAAACATAGCAATCCTCTCGTTATTCTGTTGTTATTTCCATGGAAAGTGTTCAGACGATCTACATTCGTTAGTTCCACCAGTCGTAACCTTCACGGCTAAAACCCACCATGCCACACACATTGTAATTAACCACCCTCATTCCTTTCGAATTCCATTGGTGAGATGTAAGTTCCACTCGAGTAGCAGCTTCCTACATAACGCTACTTTGTGAAACCTAATCCCAAGAGGAGGCTTACCCGATTACTACAATCTTAACATGTTTGTCTAGTGTTAACCGTTATCTCCCCCACATATCCACACAAACTGTAACCCTCTGTCTTGAGTGGCTCTTAGGGTTTCTAGAGGTTGGACATGAGTGTAAAACAGCAGCCTTTGAAATTACAGTTCACTTATCTTGTCTCTATTCATTAGGAGGCATTACATCCACTCGTCAGGAAACTTGATTGTAAAATTTTAGCGTTCTACAATATGTCTTCTAATGAGTAGATATAATATACGCGAAACCTAGAGCAGACACCAGGGAAGAGAACGTTTAATTTATTACTATATAAAAAAAATGATAATAATGAAACTTGTACATATATACGTCCGCAGGGTGCTGAAAAGTTTTCGATCCAGTCAAGAAGCCCTTTTAATAAAAAGAATTCTAGTATCTGGTCATTTGATGACATTTTAGGAAGTGAGTCAAGCCAAAAATTCTTCACAACCCCAAAATATATGTTCTTTCTTTATTTCACTATATCAATATTTTTAACCAATGTTTACCACATAAAAGTCACAAGGGCCACTCAAGATAGAGGGTTACTGTGTGGCGTTGTGCAGTTCATGAGGTTACCTAGAAAAGATAATGGTTAACTCCAGACATGAAGAGGTGAAGATTGAAGCGATCGGGAGACCATACTTCCAGGAATCTGTTCCACAAAGCAGCAATACTTGGGAAGAAGCTCTCCGAGTGAAATTTACTTTTTATTAATGTAATATGAAGGGAATAAGGATGATTCATCTGTGTTTCTGTGACATGGTGGGTCCTAAATGCAAAGGTCAAGGCTGGTGGATCCAAGGAATGTAGTTCGCCTGAACACTTGTCATGGAAATAGCGATAGAGTAACGAGAGGCTTGCGACGTTTTATCTGTGGGGAAAGGGTTGTAAGTTGGAAAATAATTCATCACTCACAAGGCCGCGTAGACACTTTTAAACTGTATCAAGACAGGCAACTGAGAACTGGGTAGCTTCGACCTAGATCTGGCAACAACATTCTATTTTTGGTGTGATCTGGCTTTTGTAAAGATAGAGTCATGTTAGATACTTACTGGAGCAGTACAATGAACAGGCCATTTTCCTAGCATCTTTAGCAATAGATTCAAACGGAATATACAAATATAATTTGTATATTCCCAGGTAATTATAATTATGGTTCATCTTACTGTTGTGGCCTGTTTAGGGGCCAGAAAGAAAGACATGGAAGACGAAGGTCGGTTGAAAAAGTATATTGAAGATATATACAAAACAATAGTGTTTGTAATAAGTAGATTAGCACTGCGTCTACTGCTCCACTACGGTGCACACTCTGCGCTCTATCCGACTCTCGCAGTTTGTATTTATGAGAGAAGGAAGAGTTCATCATACTGTAAGAGGGTTTACCACAACACTTACACATCTACAAATCTACCATTTGTCCTTGCATTGAACGCTGTTGCCATATCTGGTCTGGTGCCCCATCTCGGGATTCTCGACTAGATCTGTAATGTAATCGGTCCTGACTTGGCATCTCGACCTCAGTCACTTTCTCACAGACGTGATGTGGCTTCCCTCTGTCTTTTCTGCAAGTATTATTATCATCGCTACTGATCTGATAAGATTTTTCCCTGGTGCCCCGACTACATGAATTTAAATGTGCTACTAGATTAGCATCTATGTCCCACCCATTTACTGTTGAAATAGTTCAATGTAGCCGCAAATTTCTACTCCAACAGTCCTCGCACTACACAACATTGGAATTCCCTTCCTCTCACTTGCTTCCCTGTTAACAACAATCTTCAAAAATTTAAATGCAGCGTCAGTCGCCATCTTCTGTTGCCTTGATTCCTGTCCTTTTTTCCTTTCCTAAATCCCCCCTCCTACACCCACTCTTTTCTTTCACTTTTATTCTCCGTAAACCTCACTGCGTGCTAGTGGCACTCCTGCCTTGCTTGGGGTGAAATGCTTAAAAATAAAATTATTCAGGTCGACCGATTTTTAGCGAAATACTATTAAAATTAGTGACAGTTAAATAAATGGATATAACCGCCGATTCTGTTTACATTGTCGTTTGCTATGATTTTTCTTTACTTATTTCGTGTTCATTTCCACGAAATCTCGTTAACGCTCCTTCCATTTAATGACATTTAAAGTTCTTCATTTTCATCAAAACAGTTTTGATGTTTTCTTTCCACGTAATCTAGAACATCTTTGGAGATGCCATAAACAGATGATTTGACCTCTTCCTATGAGTTATTGCACTGAATGTTATCCATTCTCTTCAGCAGCTTCTCTTTAATGGCATCTTCTTTCAGACGAACCACGTTCTTTGAAATTGTAACATCTTTGGTTCTTGCTTTTGGTTTTACAACAAAAATTCACCTTCACACGAACAAAACGGTAGTTAATCTAGCATTCAGCTCCCTGCATAACTCAGACACTTATGATTATTCAGACATTCGATGCCTACGAACACGAATATAATTAATTGTATGCCATTGCTTTGAACTTGGATACATTCATGTTGTTTCGTATTTATCTTTTTGCTGGAACATCGTGTTCCAACTCTTGATAGTACACATTTGCAAGCCATTATTATTAGATTTTTCAACTCTATGCTTTCCAATTATATCGCCTTTTCTCTTTTGGGTGTAATTGGAAGAATTCGTGCTTGGTCAAAAAACTAACAATCACCAGGCTGATGCCAATACATCAACAGTCATTAACAGACCAATGGTCATCAACTCACAAAGAGTCGCAGAATGTCACGGGCATTCGGAAACGTTCCCCGAGGCACTCAACTCTAGCGGTTTATATAGGCTTTGCTCTTCGTTCGTACAGTAAAGCCTACACGAACCTCTTTTCGTTTATCTGCTTTCCTACCTAGGGGAATGTGAAGCCACCACAGTGTTCTTCAATTTGACCGTCATCAGAGAGGAGGGTTGAAGTATTGAAGGATAATGACGTGGAAACACGCGTTGTGTTATATTTAACGAAACAAGATAAGGAATTTATTTACAAATTTACACATTTTAAATTGTCAGTAGCTTGTTTCAGGGAAAGGAATTAAATATTTAAAGTTTGTAGTTTCGATGAATTGTCAAGAAGAAGAGAAAATGTTCATATTAAATCATCGAACACAAAGTAATAATGCAATAATGTTCGTTTTTCACATAAAAGTTATACGGTTGTATTCAACATGAATGAAAAATATATTTTAAGTTACTTAACTTTGGAGTTGAATAGAGTTCTTTGAAATTGCCCTTCTCTCATTAAAGGCTGATAATGTATCAGCGTGTAATTTGACATCGGCATTATTCAGACGTGTGGAACTCTGCTTCTCTCTCTCGCTCTCTCTCGCTCTCTCTCCCTCTCTCACACACAAAACACACACACACACACACACACACACACACTCTAATTCAACTTTCTCTGCGTATTTATATAAAAAACCGATTACACATCGGCTCCTTACTTTTTTCTCAGTTTGTAAACCGCTCCCTTTTCCATTGGTCAAAATAAATTTTCACATCGGCTCGTTAAACTTTGCCTTGGTATTTTCTTCAGCACGGAGCCAAACCCTTTTTCTATTGGTCAAAATAAATTTTCGCATAGGCTCGCGAATTTGAAAACAGTGGAGAAAAGAGAGTTAGTTTTATTTCGTATTCACCTATAGAGCAGAAATATCAATGTCATAGCGGTCGAGTTCTCTAGGAACAAGGGCGGTTCTTCGAGCAGGAGCTGGGCTTATTGAGCGGACTATCAGCGTTCGTAAATTCCAGAAAGAGATGTTAAGCTTTGGATTAATTTTCCTTGTTTGTTTTTAAGAGATTAATGAGACATTCACCAGTCGTCCTAAATTGACCAGACCTAATCAGTAAATTTTAGATCAGCTTTTTTAGACACCTCCAGATATCTGCTGATCAGTGCTATTCTTAAACAGGGCTAGACTTGAGAAAGCAACAATATATTTTGTATCCGTATCCAAAACGTAAACAAAGCAATCTCGAAAGAATTAATGGATTTATTTTTCATTTGGAATTTTTATTACTTCAAAGACACTTCTTATTTTAAATAGACGCCCCATTTATATTTATAAAAACTGTATGCATCATGTTGATTTCTCGAATGCGCAGGTCAATAGCCGTAAAATACATTGTTTAATAAATAAAAATGTGGCGACTATTTTGAATATGAAGTGTCTACTATAATAACGTTTGAAGGATTAGAAATGTCGGATTAAAAATAAATCCCTTAATTCTTTAGAACATATATATATATATATATATATATATATATATATATATACAAAGTGGACATTTAAGTCACCACCCAGAGGCGACAGTCTGTTTCATGCTAAAAGCAATTCAGGCCATGTGCACTTTTATATTTACATACACTCTATCCTTGATATCGGGCACTTCAACCCATAAATACAGTAAACCGTAAAACTATATTTCATCATATATATATATATATATATATATATATATATATATATATCTCTAGGTTTAGCTAGGTCTGCTCTACTCACTGTATTAATCACTTTATTTAGTTGTTTTGGATACTCGCATCGGTTCTTTCTTTTCTTATACCTTTTTTTTCCCTTTGTTGTTGGTTTCTTTATTTGCAAATCAATATACTGAAGGTTTTCCGAGCAGTATAGTTTCTTATACTCATAGTTTCTATACTCATATATATATATATATATATATATATATATATATATATATATATATATATATATATATATATATATATACCGGATGTAGCAAAAATTGTCCAAATCGTGTAACAGCAAAATTGTCCAAATGTTAGAATAAGCTTTGAACCGTTGTATATTAGAAATGATTAAAGATATCTTACTGGAATTCTCCAAGATCCAAAAGGTCTTTAAAATACCTTTCCGAGCCTGTCATGAACACAGTGCCATCTACATATCTTATGTTATTAAAATTATGTCTGGCGATCAAATATTCTGGTAAGTCTTCCGGTTCGGTCAGGATTGTCTCGCTATATAGATTGAATTAATCCGTTGAGGAAACGTATCCATATCTTACACATCTTTTTATTTTTGTGTATTCAATGAATTCGTTTTCTATCCGTATGCAATCCGTCTATTCCCAGTTCAGGTTACGGATTAATCAAATTTCTGGTATCTCTCGTACCTTATCAAATGCTTTTTTGTGTCAGCTATGAAACATAGGTGTATTCTTCATGAATTATGATTGCTTGCTCCGACAGCATTTCGATCATAAAGATAGCATTTCTTGTTCCATTGTCTTGAATAAAGCCACACTGTTCTTGCCCTATTTCCGCTATCCTTTTAGCTCCCCCCCCCACCTTTACCCAGATTCTCCTCTCACCTTCACTCTTTGTAACCCTCTGCGTATCAGTGGCTTTCCCGCATTACGTGGGATGAAACGAATTTAAAAAATTACTTTTAAGTTTAGTGTTGTGGCTCATTAATCTGACTGACTTATGGAATTCGTTTTCATTTACACCCGACTTCTTCGACATCGCTATGAAGATAGATTTATTGAAATATTCCAATATTTCTCCGCTGTTATATATTTTATTTACTATTTCAGCAATTTTATCAATCCAAAGATCCTCTATAACTGAGTCTGCTAATTTCTCTATCTTGTTTAGTGGTGATCTTCATATTTTAATACTACTAATCCTTCCATGTGTTCATTCCATCTTTGTAATATCTTTTATTTATCTTTCTTTCTTTCTTTTTTTTTTTTTTTTTTTGTTAAGCGTTTCACCCCAAGCAAGACGGGAGTACCACTAGTACACAGGGGGTTACACAGAGTGAAAGTAAGAGAACATACTGGGTATAGGGGTTTGAGGGAAGGATAAAAAGAAGAATGGTAATCAAGGCATCGGAAGATGACGATTGACGCTGCATTTAAATTTTTGAAGATTGTAAAGCAAGTAAGAGGAAGGGAGTTCCACCGTCGGGAAGCGCAAGAGAAGAAGCTGTTAGAGTAGATATGACGGTTACATTTAATTGTTTTAGCAGTAAAAGGGTGGGACTTAAATATGAACCTAGTAGCACGCTTAAATTCATGTAGTCGAGGCACCAGGGAAAATAGCCCGTCAGAGCAGTATCCATGAAAATATTTGTAGAAAAGACAGAGGGAAGCCACATTACGTCTGTGAGAAAGTGACTTGAGTCGAGATGCCAAGTCATTGCAGAACTTTCTTTGGATTTTGTCGAGGACCTCGAGATGAATAACAGGAGCAACAGTATTCAATGCATAGACGAATGGTAGATTTTTAGATGCGTAAGATGGACTCAGACTAGAAAAAAACTTCTAGCACGACAACTTTCCTTATGTATCCTGATACGTGCTGTTCGTATTTCTGGTCCCTTCTCGTTGAGTCAAACATCTTGTTTGCATCTGTTTTAATGTCTTTGTTAAACACCCTCTTTGCTTTATCTGTTGTTTCTTTTTCAATTAATTTGAAAATTTAAATTGTCATACATTTCTTTTTTTTTCTCGTCTCTCTTCATTTGGGATGACTTTTTTGTAGATGCCGCTAAGTCGGTAACTCAGCGGAAGACTTGAAGGATGTATCAGAATGGTGGAAGTCGTTTTCAAGAAACTTAGAAAGATATTATGACAGGAAATATCGTTAAAAACAAAAATAGAAGATCAACGATTTTCTCACAAATGAAAAAGATACTAGAAGTGATAGAGATGTGGTTCTACACAAGGATACTGTGAGTACCATGGGAAGAACATGTGAGCAACGAGGAAGTCTTAAGAAAGATAAGAAGAATAAGAAAACTTCTACTTCTAGAAAAGAACAGATGAAATGTCTGGTACATAATGAGGAAAGATGGTCCAGAGAATTTAACACTCACAGGATGTATTGAAGGCAAGAGATGTAGTAAGAAATAGTGAGTAACCTACTTAACAGGTTTTTGTGGGCGGAGGGCAGAACAGAGAGACTGGTAATACTAACCGTTTCTCTACAAGGAAACATTCGCATTTATTGACCGAGCAACCATTTCTAAACTTTTACATTAGTCCTAAATTACATCTGCATATGTTTGTCTATAAATTAAGCAGTTTTTGGAATCTGTTGTTAAGGCGTTACTTGAAATTTCTTCAATTTTTGTAAATTTATCCTTACTTTCTATATGTCTGGTAGCTGATTACACACACAATCGGCACTTGGATATGTTCCTGGGTGTGGAATTGTATTAAATGTAAATGTAAGAAAAGTGATGCAAGGATTAGGAAAATAGAATGACCAAAAAGAGCGATTTTCATTTCAATCAGAATGATATTCGAAATATTTAAAATAATATCTTTATAAAAGATATCGAACCAGTCATATTACATCATACTTCTTTTATATTACACGCTTTATTGTAATAAATTTGGGTATGTAATCCAGACATAGTTATAAGTTATTGACATTTGGAAAAACGTTCATGAAAGTATGTTTCGAAAATAATATCCGATACTGCATTTCGCCTCTATGGCTTCATTAGATGAATAACGAAAAATGAGTTGTGTGTGTATGCATTTGTGTGTGTTTAAAATAATTAAATCTTATATTATTTTTCCGAAGTTGTCGTTACTCGGTATCAAAAAAAAAAAAAAAAAAAAGAAAATGAGTGATTTAAAAAAATCGTTTAACATTTTATATTCTCGGCCTTAAGTGTCAGAGTTTTGAGATGGAAATCCTTCAGAATGGGTAAAAAATAGATGAAAGAATTGTTTTTATCCATGCGTTTTTTGTTTTGTTTTTGTTTTGCTTGTTTTTTTGTTTTTTGTTTTTTGTTTTTTTTTTTTCAAGTCACTCATTTTCTTTCTCTTTTTTAGTCTCGAGCAACGCCAACTCTGGAAAAAAATAATATAAGATTTAATTATTTTAAACACACACAGATGCATGCACACACATTTTTCGTTATCCATATGATGAAGCCATATAGGCGAAATGCATTATCGGATATTATTTTCATGCTTTCATGAACGTTTTTACAAATGTCAGTAACTTATAACTCTGTATTGTAAAAGAAAAATACATTTTATATATAAAAAATATCAACGTAATAAATTATGATTTAAATAGCTCGAATATAAATAATGATAACTCCTCATTCAAAACCTCCAGACAGAAATAATCGGATCGGTACAGACAAGATATACTTGAGGCTCTATCAGTGATCCGAAACAGATTGCAATCGGATCATTCCCGTGAGGGACATACAAGCATAACATACAGGATAACCTAATGGAAATGTTGATATTCTGTGTAGAGACAACATTCTTCCAACTAGGGTTAGATATATATCAACAAGAAGAAGGCTTGACTATGGATCTGCCAGCGATGGCGTACATAGAACATTTCAAGAAAATGACTTTAGGAAGGGCATCACCAAAATCAAGCAACCTAGATGCATACTCTGGTCTCACTAGGAAGCTGTATAGATACTGCTGGACTGTGTAAATTCAGTAAGACCTTCGATCCAGTTCACAATGAAAAGAAAACAAAGCTCAGTTGGTCTTAGATGGACTAATAACTCGCACAAAGAATGAGTTCAAGTTCTCTCTATACCACAGAGACAACCTTCATCAGATAATACCTTAACTTCAATTACAACCATTGCTACAGCGTAAAAAGGGATCGTTCGATGCCTACAACACCATACAAAATCACCATGGTTAGTGACCTAGACACATACCAACAAGAGATGATCAGCATCAAACTAGCTTGTAAACAAAACATCAACTTCTGTAGGCAGAAACAGAAGGGTCAAAGTGAAGGATTTAAAAACTGCCACGGTCTGTCTTACTCACGTCAAGGGATTATGGGAAAAGATTCAGAAGATCTGCGGTCAATAAACGTCAAGACAATATTCCGAAGTAGCTTAACCTTACGAAGAAATATCTGCAGAGTTAAGCCTAACATGACCAAGAACTGTGCAGCAAAGAATACAACAGTGAAATTTCCCTTCCCTTAAAAGTAATAATGAAGGAACATCGAAAAACCATAATTAAGGCGAGACCATGAAATCATGTATGGCTGATCATGTAAGGAGAGAAAGCGTGGTCACCAAAGCCTGTGGAATAAAGTAAAAATACCAGACAGAATCAGAGAACTAAAAGTATCAACGTATATACTAGCCTATAAAGGTCTCCTCAGTAGACCTAGCATATAAGTAAATACTATATAGGAGCCATTAATAAATAAAGAGAAATGCAACCAAGATTTCAGTAGTAACCACAGCAGAAAAAGAAGCAGTGGCGAATACTATCAAGCGTCACAGTAGCAACATCATTAGGCTTAGCAATGTGCAAAAAAAAAAGAAAAGAAAAAAGAAAAGAAACTAGGTTTAAGACTCCAAATTTTCCACTCAGAATTGTCCCATGGGACAATTGCCTAGTGTTTAAAGCGTTGATTCCTGAATTTGGCAATATAGAAATCCATGAACCGGTTTTGTACAGACTTAGGCTCAGTGGAAACAGGGCGAGCAATAGTGAGAAGTACCAAATAAAAACAAGACGAGATATCTGAAGATCTAGACAGCCGAACGAAAACAATGTATCCCTTTACATTAAATAAATTGAAATTCCTTGAGGGTTACTTCACAGACCCCTGAAGAATCCCAGTAGTGGGGTGTAAAATAAAAGAAAGGTTGTGATACCAACAACAAAAAGAATGACATCAGTTCAAATGTAAATAATGTAAAGTTTGCACTATCAAAATATTATTTATTTCTTTTTAGAAATTATTTTTCGTTATGAATTAAATGAATTAAAATATTACTTATATTAATAAAAAAAAATCCTTGGAATGATTTTCAACGAGTCTAAGTAATAACTTTAAATTCTACTAATTATTATTCAGTCGAGAAGAAACAGATGAAAAATATCAGAAAATCAAAACATTTTAATCATATAACTCCTTTTAAATAAAAATATATTATTTAAATAAGGTAAAACATTATTTATTTTTATTGAAAAATACATATTCATAAAGAAATCAAAATATTATCTTACTTTTACAAAATTCTAGTAACAGCCTCTATGTAATATAAAGAGGATTTCTAGCAAATATCCTCATAGGCTTGATTATAAATCCTTAATAAATGAGTTCAGGTATTTGTATAAATGACAATGATTCTAAAAAATGAAAAGCAACCAATTCCATTTTGGAGTTACTTCATAAACTGGGTTTCTTGTCTGCTATGTCTGGAACTTTTAAATTAATGCAAATTATCTATATCATCCCTGCAACTTCAGTTGCAAACGAAAGCTTCTCAACTTTAGACAGAATTCGATCATTCATAAGATGCCCAATGGCTGAAGAACATTTGCCTTCATTGACTCTCATTTCCATCACGGAACAGATACTAATTGATTTAGAATTAAAAAATAATTACATCACAAGATATTGTAGGAATCCGTTTCATTTGATTTTATGACAGAAATGCACTGAAAATTAAAGAAAAAGAAAATTTTATTTTTTTACAGTCACCACCACACGACGTAATTAGTCTTACGAAAATGCAAATAAAAACCAAGACGGCAATCATAAAATAACAAAAAATAATTTCTGAGTCAGAGGATTCGCCTATAATTCCGGTTAATAATTTAATCATTTTAAAAGAAATATTTAACATTTTTCAACTAATGGGTCGCGTTCCGACCGACAATAAAAGGAAACACGCTTCTTGACCCCTTAGAAGAATATATAAGCAACGTTTCTAGAACAGAAAAGCCAGTAAGGAGATAGAGAAGAATACATTCAACATTAGTTCACGGTGGCGGCTTCAAAGAGATTCCCTTATTCATTCATCCGTCTTCCTCATCAAGTTACGTAACATTTACACTCTTCCTCACGAAGCAACGTGAAACTTACACTCTTCTTCACCAAGCTATGTGAC
The DNA here is from genome assembly GCA_903632075.3 of Acanthosepion pharaonis. Lineage (NCBI taxonomy): Eukaryota > Metazoa > Mollusca > Cephalopoda > Sepiida > Sepiidae > Acanthosepion > Acanthosepion pharaonis. Next base: position 6,225,591 of record CAHIKZ030004896.1, on the reverse strand, counting down.
ACAATTTCTTCCTTACTTTCTCTCTTGTTTATTTTTTCACACATGCACGCGAAGAAATCGCATTTCTTTTAATCTTAACAAACAATTACAAACAAGGAACTTTAACTCAAGTACTTTAACACTCATACACACTGAGAAAAATATTATATATTTTTATATTTAAAAAACTTTCCCGGGTTGATTCAAATCTGCAACAAATTTATTACAGTCCACCGTTTTTTTTTTTTTTTTTGTTTTTTTAATAAACGTAAATACTCTGTAAGTCATGTAAGATAGCCAAACGTCACCGTCGGTGGCTTTATCTCGTATCTCGAATTTAATTTCTTCTTTGCTGACTGCTTCATTTATGATATGATGATGCCGTTGATGACTAAATTTGCCGTCAACGTGCAGGTTTAGGACTAGAAGCTTCCAGTTTCACCAACACTTGCTCTCATCAACCATTCTCTATTGCTCTTTGGCTTTTCAAGAGTTGGTTGGAGGTGAAAGAAAATCAGAGTAGAAGAAAGTGCCGATGGCGTGAATTTGTTTAAGGTGGACCTCAACTTGCCAGAAAGTGACCCACACACTTGATTTCATGACCTTCCTCTGCGGCAAATATGGAATGAGACATGCAGAATCCAGTTATGAAGGTGCAACGGACTGCCGCTGACTCTGATAATAGCCAATATATTCAAGTTTAAAATGATTTGGAGATTCTGTTTAAGCAAAATGTAAGACAGCAGGTTAAGAAAATGCGTAATATCAACTGACAAAGCCCCAAGCATTGAAGTGGTCGCTTTATTTTGAAAAAAAGTCAACATCCCTCTCGTTGAGTAATCTCGGTGTGCATACACACTTATTTCTCAATTGTAGTCAGATTAGATTTTAATTAAATGCTTATAATGAATAGGATATCCCGAAATGACTGTATATTAAATGTTGTTAAAACAAATTGTGCTCAGCCTGACTAATATTGACGAGCTAGAGTCACCACGTGTGCGTGTGTGTAGGCCTTTAACGTTGTGCGTATGAAAAGCTTACAATTTAAATATTTGTCTGCAGTACTCTCAAACGAAAATCTATTTTTGACATAAATGCAGCAATGTAAAGACAAAGGGCGTAGCCCAGTTCTAAAATAAATGAAGGTCAAGCTAAAAAAGGTCATTACGACATGTATCAAATAATTTAACATTCGTTATGTATTTTATTTTGTATTGAATTAAAAACACAGCAATTCTTGGGATTACCCCCACTTAGTTTATCAAGACGCCGTACATGGCACTGTTTAGGGAGCTATAAAAACGGAACACTTCCTGCTTCTTTCTTTTCATCCCTTATCTCATTTCAGTAAGCGATAGTAGCAACACCAACACGGGTCTCGTACCCAGCTTGGAAATCTTTTTCACACGCAGAGAGAGAGAGGGGAGAGAGTCTCGGTTATTTTTGCATGCATACAAGTATTTCTTGTTAACCATTTATGAGCCATATCTACAACACGTGAAAATATCACTTTGTTGAAATTTATTCTACTTGCTTCCAACTTTACAAATAATAACTGACAATTCGCCATTTACATGTGTAATTGTCCTTGATTTGAGTCCAACTAGCAGTAGATCCGCAACAAAAGATACAGTTTTTTAAAAGTTTATATTTATTCATAGCTTTTACTTTTTAGCACCGGTGATAATTTTTTAACTTCCTATATTTCTTAAGATAAACTGTCAACAAGTGACATTAGTAGATTAGTGTCTTTAATTATTTTTATATAATTTTTTATTGCTTTTATAATTTTTTTATAAAGAATATCAAGTTTTTAAAAACAAAATCCTATAGTAGTACACCTTTTGAATCAATAAGTAAAGTAAGACTTAATATTATCGAATTATTAAATCGAGATTATAGAAAATTACAAAAAATATAAAAAAAAAACATCTATTTTTTTGTTAAAAACAATAGCCCTAGAATATAAATTAAAAAAATAAAAATAAAAAATGTTCAAGAAGAGCTATACTTTATTTATTTTATTTTTATTTTTAGAATATTTTAGACGATGGAATCCATATTAACTTTTGTTTTAGGTCCCGAATTTTTATTTTGTCAGCATTCATTTTTTTTCCAGGACTTATCTTGAAAAGGTGTAAAACCGCAATGTAATCTACCTCGATACACAATTGAAATTTTTTTTAAAATGCGGGTGGAGGTAATTGCGTAGTGATTTTTCAGTAAAATGTTGAAGCGTAACTGATTTAAAATAAATATATTCTCTTTTGAATGCCAAGTTTTATTAAAATCCAACAATAAAATTATATAGCGATTTGCTAAGCGTAGCTTAGATTTGGCACGTCCGAAAGTTTTGAGTCCTACTGAGAACAGAACACATTCAGTCGTAAGTGATCTAGCAAGGCAACCTTGTTGCTAACCTAACCATTACAGTACATCATGTCGATACATGTCATAGCTTCTTTTTTTATTTTTATTTATTTATTTATTTTTTTACTCGGGCATCAAATTTTCCGCCATAACAGTTGAAGATATACCTAATTAAATAATACAATGCTATTTTTTGTAAATTTTAATGAATGAAGTTTATTTTAGTCATTACTTTTATCATGTTACTGTTTGAAAACTAAATATCGCCTTAAAATTCACTTTTTTCATAATAAATTAAATAATTTTTGGCTAATGTTCCGATCACCCAATAAAACACCTTCCGTGTGAAAAAGAAGGACGTAAAAAAAAAACTTAATTTCACTTGGTCTCCTTTTTTGTTGGGAACAGTTTTTATTTATTTATTATTTTGTTTATTTATCTATTTAATTTTAGTCAACGGTTGAGACACGACTGACAATCAATGCCTTTGGAAGTTTTGAATAGACCAGCTTTTTCTGCTACTTCAAAGGTCCAGCAGACAAAAAGGCGCCGGGCTTCTTTTTATTGCCCACTTCTTTAGTGGTACAGTAAAAGTCAGGCTATAATGGAATCTTTTATCGCAAAAATAATCTGGTCACAAAACTGAGAGATTGGTAGAATAAAGCTATAGGTTTTTAGAAAGTTCCTCCAATAACAGGCGATTAAGTAAAAAAAAAAAAAAAAAAAAAAATTCAGATGCGACATTTATCTAATAAGGAAATAGGAGTTAAAGGATTGTTGAAAAGGCGCCACATTTAAAGAATTTAAATACGACTTGTAGTACGAGAGGCGTAGGAGGCACAGTGGAGTAATGGATAGAGGCTCGGATTCCATTCGAATCCATTACATTCGGGAAAGGTACGAATCCTTTTCTTCTCCCACCAGGTATGGGTAAATAGACAGACCGGAGTCTACAGCCTTGGATGACAACTGATTCATCACAAAAAGAAATGGCAACCTACTGCGGGAAAAAAATCTGCCTCGTCAGTCATGTATCGAAAGATGGATGATCACCTACGCGTGTATCAAGCATGACACATAACTGGTCTATCACGGACTGTTTCTATCTATCTATCTATCTATCTATCTATCTATCTATCTATCCCATTACATTCACTTACGTGCTGATACCCTTGAGAAAGGTATGAATCTTCTTCTTCTCCACCCAGCTATGGGTAAATGGCAGGACAGACCGGGTTGGAAGGCAACTGGTCTACCGCAGAAAGAAATGGCAACCTACTGCGGGAAAAAAAATCTGCCTTGTCAGTTATGTATCGAAAGCTACGCGTGTATTACGCATGGCGCATAACTGTCTGTCTACCAGAGTCGATACAGTAAACACGTAATCAAAGATTTCATTGAGTGTAAATTTTAGAAGAATTATCTGCATGTTTCTTTCTCAATATTATTTAGGGTGTTGAACACTAAAATAAATTGAACGGTTCACTCACATTTGTTTTTCATTTAAAGGGTAATATATATATATATATATATATAATTTCAGTCTCTATAGTCTCCATTAATTTCAGTCTCTATGTCAGCGTAGCACTATCATTTACAAATATTTGCTTTTTGTTTCTTCCATTATGTGAACTTCAGTTTATCTTTTTACATTTACGTTTACTTTGTAATGTCATTCAGTACAATTACTTTAATTTTTTCAGCTTTACTCCAGTTTTGTCATATTGTAGGAACATTATTATTAATACAAATATAAAATAATAATAATATTAGTAATAATAAATATCATAAATAAAATAAAATGAAACAAATAATATTAAAACTTTTTTTTAAAATAAATAAACCAAAATAATGTTATAAGACGAAGTGACTTTCTTCTTTTAGATGCAACCTTAAAACATATAACTAAAATACACACACGCACAAGTACGCAAAAATAAATAAAATTTCATTTACAATTTAACATCCTTTTAGTGTTATAGTATGTTTTTATTCCTGTGAACACGGGGCTATCCCTGCTGGTATGACGTGAGTAACTCCACATCATTTGGTGACCCCGACGTGATTCGAACACGCAACCTTAAATTCAGTCTTTTATGCTGAACCGGATAATAAATAAATAAATAAATAATCTTCTGTAGTGTCTACTCAACTGTAAAATGAGATCCAAGTCGGCGTAGGTACGTGCATTAACGGGAAATTCAAGTGATGACTGGCAATTGGAATTAAATGAATTTCGTTTATATGCACCCATGATGGATCACCCAAGATAATTTTCTAGGCTACCAAAAGGAAGCAGCAAAGTTTCTTATTAGTTAGAAATTGAAATTATATCTATTTGAATTATTCTTTCCGGAAAATGTCTGCCGGTTCCCATACGCAGAGATCTTTTTTTTTTTTTTTTTTTTTGATTTCTGTATTTAGAGTTTTTTCTCATCTGGTTGCTGCTTAAGCTACACCGCTTATTCCGGGTTATGTATATATGTATATATATATATATGTAGGTAATTCATTGCACTTTTTATTCTTTCTTCACTTTATGCATGTCTAAGTGTATATGTGTGTGCGTGTTTGTATGTATACACGTGAATTAATGTTTAGCAATATGTATTTTTGCAGGGCCGGCGCGTACTAACCCAGAACCCCCGACTGGAGTTGGGGGCTTACCGTAAGCCTGATTGGGAGCCCCGGGTAGTGTTTCCTGACCCTCGTTATATTATCAACATTTGTTTTTCTCTACCTACATTTATATACGTTTCAAATTAAACTAAGCACCACTGACTATTAAAGGATTAACATTTTTCGTGGATTTTGACGTCATTCTAGACTTTTTTGTCCAAATTATTGAATTTGTTTTGCTCATGCTAAGTCTAAAAAACACAATATAAAATTCATTCTGTTTTATCCATCATGTTGAATGCGTTAAATTATTAAACTTTTTAACAAGAAACATCTCAAGTCGATGTTAAACATTATCGCAAAACATTGTTGATTTATTTAAGATGGAATGCTCTATTATGACAAGTTTCTAATTTGTATTTACAATATTTTATATGAATACTTCTTTTTATGTACCTTTCCCTTTCAGGACGTAGGCGATCAGGGCTCTGCATCTCCCTCTATCCCTTGCAGCTCTCAACAAGTTCCTTCTTTCTGCTACCTAACCCAGGCCACGTTCTTTTCAAACCGCTAGGTATATCACGCGTTGTTTTCTCTTGTCTCTCTTTCAACTCTATTCGACCTGTGAGTATCAGATTATCCAGGTCTTTCTTCCTCATTATGTTTCCCAGGAACTTCAGCTGCCTCTTCCTGATGTTAAATATAAACCTGCTCCTTGTTTGCTTCCACTCTAAGACCTCATCGTTGCTCACATGCTCAGTCCATGATATTTTTAACATCCTTCTGTAGAACCACGTCTCAGTCTCCTCGAATCTCTTCTTCATCTTTGAGGAAATCGTCCAACATTCGCTGCCGTAAAGAAGAACAGATGTCACATAATAGTTCAGTATTCTTTTCTTTGTTACCAAAGAAATCCTCCTGTCTCGTAGTACTCTGCCCAGCTTTTGGAATGTGTCCTTGGCCATCCCAAAACGTCTACGGATCTCAGTGTCGCACTTACCGTCCTTTGTCAAGACGCTTCCCTGATATTTAAACTTCCGCATCTGCTTGATTCTAGTGTTCCCGACCTGCAAATTGCATTTCGAACTCATCCTTTTTACTGACGACCATACATTCTGTCTTCTTGTAGTTTATGCTTAGTCCCTTCTTCTCACTCTCCGTCGCTATCTTCTGTAGGAGATTTTGTAATTTCTTTTCCGTGTCTGCTATCAGTACTGTGTCATCTGCATATCTTATGCTGTTAAGATTGTGGCCCCCAATGCTAAATCCCGGTAGGGTTTCTAATTCTCTCAGAATTGCCTCGCAGTATAAGTTGAAGAGGTCGGGTGAAAAGACGCATACTTGCCTTACGCCTCTGAGTCGGGGTGGGGTCGTATCATAGATTCGGGGTAGGGCACGAGACCCTTGCACCGGCCATATATGTTTGAAACGAAAAGTTCTGAAACTATTAGTGTGTTTTTCATGAAAATTAATTTCTGAATACTTTATTTCGAACTAACTTATTTCAATATTGGTAGACAGTAACATTATAATACTAAATGTGGACGTTGATTGATTGATTTGTTTTTTACGGGTTGCCAACCTTTTGTAGTTTATTTAAAGCCGAAAATATATTTTTGGATTGTAATTATTTTTTTTTTTTTTTTGAGGTAATAATGCTTCTCTGACCCCAGTCCTACTATTTAATCCATATCTGAGGGAAAAGAAGTGAATTCGTATCAAAGATATTCGAACTCGTCTCTCTGAATTCTAAGCCGTTCTCCATTATACCACCCACACCTTCAAGCTTACAGCACCCAAGAGGGCACCATCTAGGAACTAACCTGGCTCGACGTTGCTCAACTTCGGTGATATAGATGAGAACCAGTGTCTCAACGTGATATATACTAAAATTTGAGCTGGAAATATATTTTCTTTTAAATTTGACTTTCATATCCAAAAATAAGTAGAACAAAGCCGAATAATTGTATTAAATCTTATCTTAAAAAGACTACGTTAATTTCAACAGTGTCGATCGAAAGCAGATCTTTCACCAATGAACGGATGTTCTTACAGGTGTGTCTGTGCCTTGAGCGCCTACTGGGACTTCAACTCAGCCCAGACCCCAAGTGGAACTCGTACATACAATGCATCGCTAAAGATACTGAAAAAATGGTCGATTCCCTGTACCGCTCCAGTAAGTACCTGACTCCTCTACCTTTACAAGAACCAGAGCAGACCTAAAATATATTACTGCTGCCATATATGGGTAGGATCTACACAGGTTTCACTTTCCACTCTCTATCGAAAAAGCGTCTCTGCGCCCTTGTGGGTGACGAATTATTTTCTACCCGCCAACCCTTTTCTCACAGACGAGACGTCGCAAGCCTCTTGCTGCTCTATCATTATTTTCATGGAGAAAGTTCAGATGAACTATATTCCTTAGCTCCACCAGTTCTAACCTTTACGGTTAAGAAGACCTACCATGCCAAGCACATTGTAGCGAACCACCCTGATACCCTTCGTGTCCGTTTGGTGAGATGTGAGTTCAACTCGAGCACCTTTCCGATCAAAAATCTTAACCTGTCTAGGGTTAACAGTTATCTTTCACATATCTGCATAAGCTGTGCCTCTTACTCTGTAACCCTCTACCTCGAGTGGCCCTCGGGTCTTGTACATGGTGAATATTATTGTAAAAAATCACAAGTTGAATCGAAGTGTTATCTAAAATGCATGAATTGTATTTTGATGTTAAAACTCATGGAAGCATTAGTTTACAATTATGGTCATACAAGACTGTTAAGTTAGTTCAGTATCAAATAACTAAAGCTTGTTGGGTATTTGTACCACCTATATTGATAAATGTGTGGGTAGCGTAATGATTATCAACGCAAAAAGTGGAAGCGATTGAGTCGGGTTCAAATTCCGGTTTACTATGTTGTGTTCACTTTCTAAACAATGTTCTTGGGAAAGGCATGAACCTATCTTTTCATTCCAGATGTAGATAAAATCGTAAGTCTAGACTTGGTTTTCTAGTTTTGGGTAGCAACCAGTCTAAGAGAATGATTACCTTGTATTCAAAATCCGTGAAGCAGGCAAAGGGAAACACCACCACTATCTTTTACAGTAAGTCATGGCAATTTCGATCATAATTACGAGTCCCGTAACCAATTACTGTCTAAGGAGCACCACATATACTGCAGCAGTAGCGACAGTGGTGTGTCTTGTGCAAGATTGGTTGACGGGGGCCCAGCCGTCACCAGGCTGGTGTGAATACAAAGTTATCTTTCTCTTAGACTGGTTAACAACCAAAGCTACAGTGCCCAGTCTTCACGGGTATTTAACCAATAACTGAAAGAAGAGATGGATTTATACCTTTTCCAAGGGTTTACGAGTAAGTTAAATTTAAGGAATTCGAATTCCGAGTCGTCATATATTACACCACCGCTATCCATTATACCACCCTTTACAAATAATAAAATATGAAATCTATGGAGAGCTATAATCGCCTACATCCTGAAGGGGGATATCATTTAAAAATAGTGATAAAAATTTGAAGCAACTTTGGATATTTTTTTAAATTTTTATGTCTGCATAATTTTCTCACGGATGAAAATAAATCAATTGAAGTAATTGGTCCGCCGTTCTGATGACGAATGCGAAGAATACCATGAATAAAGCATGTGAGCAATGAGGAAGTATTAAGGGAAATGCAAACAACAAGAAAATTTATAACCAGAAAAAAGCAGATGATATATCTGGAAAACAAAACGAGGAAAGTGGGCCTAAAGAATTTAATATTCACATGTCACACTGGAGGCAAGAGAAGCAAGGGGAAACAACGAATAAACTACTTAAAATGTTTGTGGGGATGGAAAGCAGAGCAGGGACAAAGAGGAAAGGTAAGGGGTGGAAAATTACAAAACAGCAGCAAAAAGGAAGTTGTGGAGAGCCTGATCACTTACGTGTTGAAAGCAATTAAAGCTTGAAACCAAATGAAAAACGTTAATTTACCTGGGGGGAAATGGCCACAAGGTTTATTTCGTTTTAATTACAAGTTTGGTACCCGTCACTTTGCAGACAGCAAGATGATCAAATTTTATAATCTAAATTGTTTGTTCATTTAAAAACGCCACATTTATTAGAAAATATATTCAGTTTAAATATCGAAAGAGTCATAAAAATTACTTTAAACATCCGGTTTCTACTTTTTTTTCTGTTACCCAGCGATTGTTACGAGACAGAAAGCAAAATTAACCTGCACGACACACACGTCCATTTCAGTTTCATTCAGATCGTGTTTGCATATGCGTTTCCTTTTCTGTATATATATTTAAATTTAATGAGAGACCTGCAAATATCTCTATAAAATTATAAAAAAATGCTTTAAAAATAATTTTATATATTACCGAATAATTTCAAAAAAGTTCAACAAAATTGTATGTTTTTTTTTATGGCTAAAATAATTTTTCTTGTCTCCGAGTTTATGGTTTTAATGCTCAGGCTAGGATAAGAGTTGTCCAGACAGTGAATGGAGAATGTATTATTTCAATGTTTTAGTTCAGACTTGTCAAATTGTGTGTATGTGCGTATGTTTTTTTATACATTAAATGGCACAAAGCACATGTACATCATTCACGCTCAACACAGAAAAACACATATACATTGATTACATACAATGTGTGATGGACAAAAAATTAACTCATTTTTATAATAAAGAATTATTTTTAACTGGTTTTCAGTAAAGGAGAAATGATATCTGAAATAGAAATATCAAAAAATATTTATTAAAACTCATACAAAAACGGTGCAAATATTAATAACAAATCCAGCAGAGAAAACCGAATATGTAAAGTTTGTAAACTTTTATAAAATAATCCAATTCCATTTTAAATACCTTGTCCAATCCAGCCAGTCTGTCTCAAAGGATTCATTGAATGGAAAAAGGGGAAGAAGAAATACCATTGATGTTGAGAATTCTAAGGTTGGAATTTGGCCAGATAATTTCAAGATAAATGGAAGGGGCTGTAGAACTAAAATAAACCAAACAGCGGTTTTGTTGTCAATCAAGAGAGCTTTTAGGAAGTCGGGAAAAAATCCAGATTTGGGGTTGAATAATTTTGGATAAAGTAGGCCTAATTGGATTGGCGACGGTCAGGGGAAGAAAAGAAAGAAGACAAATATATAAAAAAAATGAACAAAATTGGTTTCGTGGAGAAAAAAAAATGAAGCTGATTGAAGAAAAAAAGAAAAAAAGAAAAAAGTAAGATGTTATAATAGGGAGTGAATGAGAGAGAGAGAGAGAGAGAGAGAGAGAGAAAAGAATGGCAGCTGAGACACGAAAGATAAAAGAGAGGATTAAAATAAAATAGCTGAAATTTATAAAAACACAAATATTGTCAGTTAAAGAAGAGCAAGACAGAGAGAGTAAATCGAAGACACAGAAAGAGAGAAAGACACAGAGAATACAACAACAAAAAAAGAAGAGGGATAGAGTCAGTGGTTTAGAGAAAGACGAGGAATATAAAAAGAAAAATAGAGTAACTTAAAGTGTGTCTGCATCACATTTTGTCAGTCTTTTTTTAGCGAACGCTTTTAATGTCGAATACAGATTTTTGAGTGGCATGTGTATTTGAAAGCTAGTCGAGTGTTGCTTCAAGATGATGAGTATTCAAAGTGACCAATCACTCATGAAACGCCAGGAAAAAATTAGGATCTCTTCTAATGAGAACCGTTTGTGAACAATTCTCAGTTATTTCACATGAATAAAATCAGTTATGGCGATTACTAAGAGATCCTCGCCCAGGAACATTTTGATACCACATCGTATCGCCCCCATGTGTATGTATATATATATATATATATATATATATATATATATATATATATATATATATATATATATATATACACACACACACACTACAGTTCAAAGGTTTGAAGCGACTCCTGATAATTTTAAATTTATCCTAAAAGTAGTTGTTTTGTACTTTAATTAAGAGAACATTATACATGGTTAAAAAATTGAGTGACGATTTTTTAACTAGAAATTTTATTACGACAAAAAGAAAAGAAAACATAATCTGATTAAATTTTACTCTCGTCAAAATATTCTCCTTTAGCCTTGATTACTACAGCACAATTTTTTGGCATTTGTTGCAAAAGTTTCTCAAAGTATAAATTTGATAATTGATTCCATTCTTTTTTCAATGACTCTTAATAGATCTTTTTCATTTTTTTCACTCTTCTGTCAAGTTCATGCTTATTCTGGGGGTGGCTTCAAACTTTGAAACTTTAGTGTACACACACACACATATATATATATAGGTACTTCCAAAGATTTCATAAAAAAATGAGCGTACATGAAAAATGCCCCCCAATTAATAAAAAGTTTTATTGTCAAAATAATTATGTTATTATTAAGAAGAAAGAGAAAAGGATTTTTTGATTATTAAATTATATTTCTTCTCCTTTTTAGAACATTCGAAATTTTGGTTAAAAATCTTTTTCTTATGTCAGCGGCTGACTACAATATGTGAAATTTTACGGTGAAAAACTCATTCATTTGGAAATTATTGCAAAATGTATATAATTCTCAGATTTTAATAAAAATTTCAGGACTTATTCAGAGATTAATTAAATTATTTTAAAAACGTTTCTATTTTAGAAAATCTTCATAAAAATATTTTTGCATCTGTTACTTTCACTTATTTAATTATATTGAACGCATAATTATCAACAATGCGAAGAAATTATCTTCGCAGAAAAGCTAAGCTAAAAATGACAGTAACATATATACAGCCAGATAAATGTATTTATATATTAAAAATCAATGTTCTTTGTTGTGGCCATGAAGAGACCATTAGTTCGATTGTTCGAAATGATTTGTCCCAAGTGTGTGTGTAAAGTCTCGAAATGTTTTTGTTACAAATAGAAATACTGAATAATGAATGTGTGGCTCCAACAGTTAAGCATAGTGGTGGGTTTGTTATGGTGTGGGATGTTTTGGGGAAGAGACTGGAGATTTGAATCAAGCTAAGGGAATCATGAAAAAACAAAAGAACAATATCATTCAATTTTGCAAAGACATGCTATACCATCTGGTTTACGCATAATTGGAAAAAAAATCAAATTTCAACAAGAAAGTGATCCAAAACTCACTTCTAAATTATGTCACAATTACTTGAATAAAAAAAAACGAACAAACTTTTGGAATTTATTACTTAGCCGCCTTAATCTCTTAGTATCTATCCTATTGAATTAATATTGGATAGGAGAGTTCGAAGAGATTACCTTCAGCGTGAGAGTGAGCTTTTCAATGTTTGAAGAATGTTTGTGGAGGTCAGCAATCTACGTTTTCGTTTTTTGGGGGTTTTTTTTGTAAAAATCTGTTGGAAAGAATGCCAAGAATTTGTAAAGCAGTACTTAAGGTTCGTTTTATTAACGAAAACAAAATATGATGCAGATGCATGATAATTTTTTGTAGTTAAGTGCTTATTTTTGTCAAAATAAAAGTAAATACACTGTAGTTACTGAAAATTTGACCTTTTACTTTAAAAAAGTACAAAAGTATCTCATTTTAAGGTGTTTTTTAAAAAATGCAGAATGTCCCCAAACTGTTCGCCGGTAGTGTATACACACACACACACACACACACACACACACACACACACATATATATATATATATATATATATATATATATATATATATATATATATGGTAGTAATATATATATATATGGTAGTAATCTTTCTTTAAGCATGTTTCGTTAAATATGACGGATTTTTGAAAACTGTTTAGAGAAATTGTCCATTGTGTTTATTTTACCGAGTACTTTCGTTTTATACTTTATCCATTTTCATGTGAGTGTTAAATTTTGTGGTAAGGAAGATTGTTAATATATTTTTGCTTTGTTTCCTATAGTGTGCTGTGGTTGTGTGAAAAACATTTTTGTAGAAGTAATTTCACTCTTAGGGGAGTTTTACTTAATTTCTGAATGCAGCCAAAATGATTTGTTTCGATTCATACAAAGTGTTATTGAGGGAAGTTCTGTTGTTGCTTTTTATACGAAGTTCTTCTTATATATTTGAAAGGTCTTTTTGCATGTAAATGTTATTAAATAGGAAACCAATAAATGAATAAGAATACAAAATAAAAACTGTATTGAAATTAGTTAAAATCTAATTACTATAATGATACAGTTAAAGTAAAAATCAAGCGTTCATATGGCTAACGTGAATCACTTGTCTTATTTCTATAGATTTGTTCTTGAGAAATCAGTTTTCCTGATGAAGCCGGATCATAAGCGAAACATGCCAAGGTAGAAATTTGTTTTATAATTTACCATTCCGTCGGATTCTTAAGATTTTATAACAATAAATAATCCCAAATTATTGATATTCTTGTTTATATATACATATATATTCTAGACTGAAAATGAGTACGTGTTACTTAATTAAAACAACCCTTTTTTAAAAATAAGCCTATAGGGGCTGGAATTTTTCTATTAGGTATGGAGACAGACGGAGAAAGTTGGATAACCAGTGAATCAAAAGTGTACCAACTGACTTTTGTGAAGAGATCTTTCCAGGGACTTTGATAAAAGTCCGAGTACAATTTCAGTATAATCAGGCAAAACAAACTTTAGGAAAATTCTATTTCCACTCACGTCTTTGAAGGGAACAGCTCATTTAGAGTTAGTTGTTCTATTTCAAATAATCAACCCTATTTTCGAATACAAACTGGTGTCGATTTCTATCATTTGCAAATGGCTTCACACTTCCACCTCAGTATATGTTTTCAAGCTGTCTAAATATACGTTCATTTGTCGCGGGGTGTTTTTTTTGTTGATAAGGCGACAAAAACAAAAACGTATGAATATGTATGGGATTACCTCATTGTCTCAGAACACCGGCAGGTGTTGTATAGAGCAGGGTAAGAGGAAGTGACTCAAACGTCTATTTTAATTTATCTCTTTAACCGCAGGAATGACAAAACGTGCCTCGTTTTTCTCTTGGGAAATTTAACCCTCATTATACACTACCCTCATGTATACCACGTGTCGCATAGCGGACCACGTAATGCACACAGGATTTTCTCCATTTTTTAGCTATACCATTCTGCATCCAGATATATAAAATTTAAAAACAAAGTATGTGTTGAATTTGTCTCTTTTTAAAAATCTCAAAACGTTCAACCGAATGTCGTTACATTAGTAACCCGCTTCCGTTATAACTGGTGACCCCTGATGTGGTTTGAACACGCAGACGCAACAGATGCATGCAATACATTTCTTGATTTACTGTTTCAGTCTAAAAAAGTTTCATTTTCTTTTTTTGGTGGGTATTACTTCTTAACCCATTCCCGAGATCACTTATTTAGATTGATGATCTTTAGTCAAACTTTTTTTAAACAATTCAGTTTTTTGTTTTGAGCTCAGACGTAAACTGACGAAAAGTTTCCTTAATTTTCTTCACGTCTGATGGATTGGTGAAAAAGAAATCTCCTAAAAACACATTATTTTGTATTTCTTAAAAAAAAATAGTGACGTGTAAGGATGATTCCATGCTTATAAAATTTCTAGATTGACATTGTCTATGGGTAAATGTGTCTCTTAGTCATCTCAAGTGAAAGGCATGTAGAGAAGAAGAAGTTCCAAACGTCTACGATTCTGTTGGCAAAGATGTTCTTTCTGATATTTGTTTATGAAAATCTCGTCTGGATTTTCCAAGAATGTCCTTGAAGTTGGCGTTTGGCACTGGGTGAAAAATGTTTCAGATGAAGTAACATAACTTCCCGATAAATCTTTGAACGTTTCTTTCATATCTGTTTGTTTCCTCCTTTCAATTAATATTGGTAAAATAGCCAATGAAGAAGTAAGGTTCGGACATCTTCTCTGAACTTATTCATGTCTTGCTTGCGGAATGGACTCCAATCAGGAGTAAAGTATCTCATCAACCAACGTATAGTTACAAATTCATGATTTTTGTGCAAATAAGATCTGTGAAACTTCTCTTTCCAAACCAATATGTTTAGTTTGTTTTCTTGCAAATTTCACCGATGTGTTTAAATGGTAAGATTGTTTGCAACAGGAAATTTTAAATATCTTTACGATTTTCTATTTTGTTTTACTTTGTTTGCATTTCACCTGTAGATACAGATATGTTTTTTCGTGATCTTCAAAAGAACACATTTCCCAGCATTGAAATCTAAATAGCATGTGTTAAACGAAGCCGATAGTTTGTTCAGATCACTTTGTAACAGAAGTATCTCTGCAGTAGCGTGCAGAAGAGGGGAAAGGGTGCGACGGTTCTGGCTATCCATTTCGGGAGGGCATGCAAAAAAATAGCGAAATAAAAAATTCGTTTTTGAAATTTGAAATAAAGTGTTTATTTTATGTTTCATCTTTCTTTCTCAGATTTCTCAGTACTAGAACCTTTAGGACCCCCTACTTGAGTCTTCGCAGCATACAACCAAGGAATTGGCTTCGGGCATCACCAAACGTCATTACACGTCTGTTTCTTATTGCACCACCAGCAAACATTTTCACCACAGAAAGAGTTGTATTTGCTCATATAATCCGAAATAGTCTTAAAGTTTCAAGAATCTCACCTTCTCTTTTTTCTCTTTCTTTCTCATTCTCTCTCTCTCTCTCTCTCTCTCTCTATATATATATATATATATATATATATATATATATATATATACACACACACATCACACTTTCTCACTCTCTCTCTCTCTCTCTCTCTCATATTGGCTTATGAAATCAATCGGAACTTGGGAAATATATATACAAACTTAATCATAATGTCAATGAAAAAATACTTTTATCTGAAGCTGATTAAAACATTTTTAAAAATTGAAGGCATCATTGCTCACGCACCAAGCGCGTATCAATTACACTGTTCTGCGCATGCGTATTTTTGGTGGGTGTATGTGTATTTAAATATTTATCATCATAATCAATCCGATGAACAAGTGTGGTCGTAGAACGCCGCGCAACTGATCACCTGATCAGTTCGCTCCACATATTTGGGTTGAAGACAGCAAAGGTATTTATTCACACGTAGAGTGTCTTGGGCAAGTAGACCAGGTGGAGCCTGTCCCTCCCCAGATCATACCACAATCAATGTCCACCAACTTGAAGGCTTGCCAAGGTCACAGACACGTGGCCGTTGATTCTATCGAGGGAACCATTCGCCTTGACAGTTTTCAGTTTAGGAATCCCTCTAACCAGCGATGCCGTCTTATCACTTCACTGGGTGTATGCATAGCTACAGAACACCATTGTGCTAGGTGGCAATTGGCTTGACAAAGTTCATTCGCCCTTTGACAGATTTTTGTTTTTAATCCTGCTGAATGTCTAGCCACACTTATCACCAGAAAAGCCTGATTGAAGAACAGGTTTAGTCGCCAATGAACCGAACGTGCGGCAGGTAGTAATGAGTTACATGGTACTAATAGCACTCATAGTGTGACCTGATATAAGTTCCAATCTTAAGAAAGCCAGAGTTCGTGCGATTTTCGATGTTATATTTTGTCGGTTTTCGAGAAAGTTATCCAGTCGAATGGTAGTAGTGTTATAAATCAAATAAGTTTCAGAAGTGTAGATACACAATAAACACTAATGAATCCAATAGGTTGTTATTATATGCTTTTCCATTCGGACTAGTATACTCATGTTGGTTGTTATACTCATAACATTTCACTTGCCTTCTTTGTAAGATTATTATTGTAGTGGCTTGAAAGGGTGTTTGACAAACGTTACCGTTGTTCGGCAATAAACCTAGTGGGTCACGCCTTCGCGTTCGTTTCCATGGCTATTTGGGAGACCAGTAGGTTGTTCAAAAATAATGTCCTATTTTAGAATAAACCTTTTAATTGTGTTCTGATATCATAAAAGTTGCTCAAAAATATATTACTCATTCCTAATGATTCAAATATCATCTTTGTTAATTTTATATGAATCGCACCCAGAATTTAACTTAAAACATTATATACCCGTCAATTTGAACATGAGAAAGGAAAATATGACTTTTTTATTTTATTTCGCATGAGTTCAAACTTGGTCATAACGCTTCTCAAATTTCTGCCAACGTTAACAAGGCCTGTGGTGAAGGATCCACCTGTGACTGAACAGTACCGCTGTTTTCTAAAGTTCCGCAGTGGGGATACGACTCTTGGAAATCAAGATGATAGAGGACGCCCAGACGCAACAGACAATCAACATCTGAGAATACAAGTCGAACAAAACTTACGTCAAAGTGTCAGAGAAATGTTTCAGATAAATGAGTGTCAGCATTTAAAAAATATCGGACTATTGTAGGGATATTATTATTGTTACAAATAAATGATATAATAATAATAATAATAATAATAATGAAAACTATAAATAAAATAAAATAGTAATATTTAAACCTTGTTTAAAATAAATTAAATAAAAAATAAAAATAATAAAATTACTCCCAGCATGCAACAAAAACTGTTCCTGCCTTCTCTGTATTGTTCATTTTTCCTGTTTTTATCTTCGTAAAAACAAGCCTAAAATTCTACTACCACCAAAAGACGTGAGATTCGCTCTCTTCGCCCAAGAACCGTCAGGATGACCACTCGTGTATAACTTCCCTCCGTCACAGAACTTATGATATTACGGAGTAACTTACTCCCTTTTATAACATGACCATTATCACAATTGTAATGTAAACACACACACACACACCAATACACATAAATGCATTAATAAAATTGTATGAAATTACCATACAATTATTCATGCCTTCTCTGTATTGTATATTTTTTCCTGTTTTTATCTTCGTAAAACCAAGCCCCAAATTCAAATACCACACCACACTATCTCAAGAAAATTGGCAAAGTGAAGAAATTCGATAAATGTTTTCCACATGAAGCCAGTCAGAGTCAAAGTGTTCGACGTTTTGAAGTGTGTTCAATGTTGCATCTGCGAAATTCGAATGATTCATTTCTTGATTGAATTGTGATTGTGATGAGAAATGGATACTTTGACATTCGTAAACGATCGACTTGATCATGACGAAGAAACCAAACATTTTCCAAAGCAAAAATTATACTAACAGAAGATTATGGGGATTATCTAGTAGTCTGCCATTGGTATTACCCATTACAACTTTCTGGAATCTAAGTTTATTGCAAGCAAGTGGATGAAATGCACATTTAGTTAAGTAAAATGAAACTGGTAGTGGTTAATCGACGAGGTCCAATTCTGCTTCATGAAAATGCCCGGTCACATGTTACTAGGCTGATAAGATTACTCGACCAGTTATACATAATACGGATTACGAAATCGCAAATAAAAAGAGACAATTCTTAGTTAGCAATAACCACGGAATTGCCATGAGTTCTTTTAGCTCTATATGAAATTATCAGAACTTGAAATTACTTGAAACGATTAAATGTCTGATTATACATATTTTTTCTTTTTACTTTTTTTTTTATTAACAACCGCAATTCTTTCGTGGTAGTTGTCGTCTGAGAAGTGACAGTTACCAAACCAGTACATTGTAATTTACATTTCCTTTGAAAATAACAATAAAAACATATTATTCTCAATTATAGTGTTACAATCTTCTACAGAAACGCCTTATTTATTATGAGATAATTTGTAAGGCAAGCAAATCCCACACAAAAGCAACAGGGATAACGTGAACAGTTAAAAAAAGGCTAAGTCAATTTAATTCGGTTGGCTACTTTTTTCTTAAAAAAAAAAAACAAATAAATAAGATCTGTTTTGGGATTGGTTAAGATGCAATTGCGTTTTGATTTGTTCAGGTAAAATCCAGTTACCTCTTCTTTACTACCAGAACATTTGATAGGGGTAAATTACTCCCTAGCAGGAGTAATTTATTCCTATTTGTCGATTTGCTGGTTTATAATATTGGTTGATTCATAGATTTCTAAAATCCAAACGCAAGTCAGATTAAGGAAAATAGCAAATATGAGAATAATATTTTTTTAACACTATTTTTTTAAAAATCAAATACATAGATATCATTATATTTATTATTTCTCTTTTTATGTTAAAAAATTATATGCTTAATATAATAGTGAAATGGAAATATCTCTGGAAACAAAAAGATTATCAACAAAACAACAAAGACGGCGATGACAAAGCCGATTTCAACGGTTCATTTTGCTCGGGAAATAATTTTGTGTAAATGCCGATAAATATATAAAATATTTACCGGCATTCTGACAGAATTAGTTCCCGTATAGATTATTAAAACAACTAAGGGATGTAATCACTCATACATTTACTTTACAAGTTAATTATCACTACAAATGGGAGAGAAAATATATAAAAAAATACGCATCGATAATTATTATATAGTTTGATTATTATTATTATTATTATTATAATTTTATACGTGTTGCTATTAATATAAATCTTTTCGTAAGTTTGTAAATTTATTAATTTATATTAGTGAAAAAATTTTCTTAAAAGGAGATAAATATTTCAGATTTGTTTCTACTAATTCATGGGAAGATTGTTCAGATTAAAGCACGCCGATTAAAATTATTTTATAAAACAATAGTGCGGATAAACATGCTCTTTTGTACCAAATACAAGTACTGTCTAGAATAGTCATCCGGGCGATGGGGAGGGGGATTATAAAATAGGCATGACGGTTCAAATAAACATTCCGTCGGGAATTCTTACAAATACTTGAAACAAAATAATCGCGCTGCGCAGAAAATGATTTTTAGATCCCGAAAATGTTGAGAAAACTTTGCTAGTTGAGTACTAAAGAAAATTATTTTGAAAAATAATGAGCTTACCGTACCAAATAAATACCTTACCGTCTGTGTGTGTGTGTGTGGGGGGGTCTTGAATTGAAGGAAATAATTTAATCGTGTCGGCACTTGCATTAGGTACACAAGAGTATATTTAAGACTGACAGATTGATCAAGGAACAGACATTACAGAGAAACCACCCCGCCTCTCTCTCTCTCTCTCTCTCTCTCTCTCTCTCTCTCTTTTCTCTGTCCCCCTCTCTCCTTCTCCGTATATGTGTGTATTTACAGGTAGGTAACCACTTATATATATATATATATATATATATATATATATATATATATATGTGTGTGTGTGTGTGTGTGTGTGTGTGTGTGTGTGTGTGTGTGTGTGTTTCAAAGCTTCGAGAACCAAACTAGTTACATTATATTATTGCCGATCGGGCCACGAACTACCACCAGTCACGGATGGATGTCCCCTCGGAGAAGCCCCGTGCCTTGAGAGACTACTAAGCCTTAAACTAACCCCAGACCTCAAATGGAACTCGTACATACGACCCATCGCTAAAGATGCAGGAAAAAAATTGTCGTCTCCCTGCACCGTTCCAGTAAGTATCTAACTCCTCGTGTTATCCTCTAGCTTTTCAAGAACCAAATCAGACCAAAAATGTCATATTTAGGCAGGAGCTTTCCAGTTTCGATAAAGTTCAAAAGTGACTTCATATCCTTGTGGGTGACAAAATATCCCCCCCCCCCAGCAGCCACTCTCTCACAGACGCGATGTGGCAAGCTCTATAGATACTTCTATGGGATATGATTGGATGAACTACATTCCTTAGTCCCACCAGTTCTAACCTTCACGACTAGGATCGCCACACCTCTCACATTGTAGCAAACCACTCTCATTCATTGGTGGGAAATAAGTTCCACTCGAACAGCTTCTTCCCGTGAATCACTGCTCTGTGGAACCGACTCACAAGAGGATATTTCCCCGACCGCTACAATCTTAACCTGTTTAAATCTAGGGTTAACCTTTTGTCTCATCTATCCGCATAAACTGCCCATCTTATACTGTAACCCCCTATCTCGATTGGCTCCCGGGCCTTGTTACAGGGTGAACCGCTCTGAAAAACACACACACACACACTCTCTCTCTCTCTCTCCCTCTCTCTCTCTCTCTCTCTCTCTCTCTCTCTCTCTCTCTCTCTCTCAAAAGGCTATTATGGCTAAGTCCGTATCACGATAGAATGTCCAAAAGCGTGTTTTGACTCATAGCCAAATCAGTACCAAAACTCGTTATCCAAAAGCGTATTTTGGTAAATTAGTATTAGGACAGATTATCCAAAAATATATTTTGACTTATAGCTAAGTCAGTATCATGACACGATATCCAAAAGCGTATTTGGACTCGTAGCCAATTCAGTATCTCGACACATTATCCAAAAGTGTGTTTTGACACAAACACGTCAATATCGTGATACGATATCCAAAAGCGTATTTTGCTCACAGCCAGGTCAGTATCATGACACATTATCCAAAAGCATATTTTGACTCATGGCCAAATGAGTATCATGTCATGGATTTCAAGTAGCTTGTCTGGACTAATTTCAACAGGGAAATAAGGAAATATAATAATTTAAACAAATTAAAAAAAAAACTATATAAAATAAAACAATCACGTCTAATAAATCTCTTATCTGAAAAAGTGAAAGAGTTAAAATTTGCTTTTATAAAATATTATTGTGTCGTCTAGATCGTTAAATAAATATTGTTTTTTTTTTATTTTTGTCACGTCTCTGTACATGCACGAGCACCAACCCACACACACCCGCGCATATACATGCATGTCCTTCAAATAACTTGCCCTTTTATAAACGTGCGAAGATACAAACTGCAAAAGATAATCGACAGGCGAAAATAAAAATAAATGAGAGAGAGAGAGAAAATATGAAAGAGTGGATGAGGCATAATGAAAAAGAAAGACAGAGAGATATTAAAGGGATAGGTGGCAAAACACAACGAGGAAGAGAAAGAGAGAGAGTGATAAAAAATGAATGGGTGGATGAAGCACAATCAAGAGGGATGTGAAAAAGAGCGAGTGAGATATAATGCGTGAGAGAGATAGGGGGAGATAATGAGTGAGTGAGTGATTGAGTGAGTGAGACATAATAAAAAATAATGTCAAAGAGATATTAAATAGATGAGTGGGCAAAACTCAACGAGAAAGAGAGAGAGGGGGATCTGAAAAAAGGATGAGTAGGCTGAATAAAGGGGGAGACGAAAAATAAGAGGATGAAAAATGCATAAGAGAGAGCGAGAGAGAGAGAGAGAGAGATTACATGGCTAAGCAAGCTACATCGAGAAAAAGTGAGTGTATGAGATAAAAAAAAAGAAAAAGTGGATGAAATAGAATGAAAAGAGAGACGAAAAGAATGAGACATAATGAGAAAGAAAGAGAGAGAGAGAGAGAGAGTTTGAGATTAAATGAATGGGGGTGTGAGACAGAATGAGAACCATAGTGAGAAAGACTATAAAATTTTACATTGTTAATTGCTATTGATTCTCCAAGTTGCGTCTAGTCCAGCAGAGTTACTGACTGACTGGCATCATCTGGCCAAAATAACGCTCGTTGATAAAATCATAATAATGTCCCAGAGAGGATTAGCCTTACATGATCGTCAGCTATATTTAGATGTTGCAGTAGAACTGTACTACTTAAGTCTCTATATATAAACTCGATTCTTTACTCGGAGTAGTACTTATCAAAACGGCTGATGTCATTATTACTATCTTTAGCATGCAAAACCTCAAATAGATATGACACCAAAAAACGTTAAGATAAATTGATAAAAGGATGCAAAAGAAATGCTTGTGCAGTTTTTGTCCCTAGTCCGTTTATGTGTGGAGCCTTTAAACTCGACCTTGCGTCACATTCCGCTTGAGTAGGTGCGGATAAACACTCTACATCATTTATCGACTGTCAGTAAGTCTTCACTCTGCTGGACACTTATTGAACTGCCAGTAAGTTATTTAATATAATATGCTTCAAAGGTCCATCCCTCCAGGCAATAACTCTCCATCGTAATCATAGAGTCATTAGTTGGCGCTTGAGGCGTTCCCAAAAGGGAAAATACCGAGGGCGCTTAAGCTATTTTTGTTCTTAGTCCATACACGCTTGGGATCCCATCCCACTTTAAACTTGAACTTGTGCACAATTACGTGTGACTTGATACGCTGATATATACCATTCAATCTACTGGTCAGTATTCAATAAAAGAGTTATTTACTAAGCGTTACTTAGTTAGGCTCAAGACCACAATATTGGAACCTCTGCGAGTAGTGCCGAATTAAACAATAAACAAAAGAAGCACATACTCCAACCCAAAGAGAAGCGGATACAAAAAGAGGAAAAAGTTTCACAGTTATTTTCTTCTTCTGAAGTTATTTTACCTTCTCATGGCCAGATCATAATTGCAATAAAACTTTATTTCATTTTTTTTTTGACTCTTTACTGTCCTTCTGTTTCCCTGTTCTTCCATCCATTAACGCAAATTCGTTAAGTTACTCATTGTTTTTCTCTGCTTCTCTTGTTTTCATTATGTCCTATGAGTGTTAAATTCTCTACGCCTTCTTTCCTCATTCCAGAAATTTCATTTATCTCTTTCTGATTGGATTTAATAGTTTCTTTGTTGTTCCTATTTTCCTTAAGAGTTTCTTATTTTCTTTAAGAGTTTCCCGTTGTACACAGACCCTGTTCATGGTATTATTAGCATTCGTCGGTAGAACTGCATGTATGTCGCTTCAAGGCTCATTTTCATTCATGAGGAGACTTTCCAGCATTCATTGTTATAGAGGCGATTATATATTATATTGCAGTTCAGCACTCTTCTATTTTGTTACTGTTTTAATACTTTGCTTAGTTTCTGGAAGGCACCTTTTACTATTCCTAATCACCTTTTGATTTAGTTATTCCATTGCAGCTCAGTACCCTTTCTCTGTCTGTCTGTCTGTCTCTCTTTCTATGTTTCTCTGTCATTTTTCCAAACGATATCTGCCGTCTATTACTACCCTATCAAAATAGTTTAATTTCGGCACTTGCTCGATGTTGCCGCCCCCAATGTAAGGCTCACAACCTAGACTGAGATAATAAAAAATCTGCTAAGAAAGGTGAAATGTTACAAGAACCTAAGACAAAAATGTATAGAAAGTGCTTTATCGCTATAATTCATACACAGTAAATTTACGTCTAGTTCCTTACAACATTTCATCTTTAAAATTTAAAATTTTGAGCATCTCCTTCCCCTTGTGCGCATGGGTAGTCGCATCCGAGTAAACTGTTTTTTTCACTTTATCATAGTTTTTTCCCTTAAATTAAATACACTAAAGATTTCGGTTCAGGTGTGGCCCAGCATTTAGCATACACTTCCTTATAGATTCAATGAGATAATTTTAATTAATTCAAAGTGCTAGTGTGATACAAGAAATAGCATGTGGTACCTGTAACTCTTGTGATAGTGGATGTGACCTACTAAACCAAGTCAGGCTGACTTCGTGGGAATGGATTTTATTTTATTTTTTAAATTCTTTCATTATGTACTACCCTAAAATCGTGGCTATAAGTTTCTTTTCTTTTCTTTCAAAGAATGCCGTCTTTAACCAAATAAACTATCCTTGGTCAAAACAAACTTTTACTATTCTGAAAAAAAAGATTTTTTGAATATCTCGGTCACCTTTTCTTCTTGACATTTACTCAGCTAAGATAAATATGAGATAAATATCAAGTATGACACACGGCAGAAATACCAATCACTGACGTCAATTGGAAACACTTGGACACACAGCTATTTTCTAAACAGCATAGTCTGACAAAAGGCTACAATTACGGAACGCCCATCAAGGACCAAGCTCATTACAGGAGTGATAATCTACAAGAGTAGATTACTACCCACTACTTATTGTCAAAGCACCAATTACACATCGCCTTATAATCATCTCTCTCTCTCTCTCTCTCTCTCTCCCCCTCCCTCCCTCAATATATACAGAGAACATACTGAAATAGATAATCGTGCGTGGAAAGAAAAAGCAGCGATCCGTGTTCGATTTCCGGTCGATTTCGTTAGTTTCATTTTCGCCCAAATACTCTTGGGAAAGGTATGACTCTTATCTCTTCTCCTCCAACTGTGGATAAGATGGCAGGATTGACTGGGCTATCTCGTGGTTGACAACCAGTCTCCCTATGTATTTTCTAAATTTATTGTCCATTCAAAATTTAATCTCCTTGTTATTGAATCTTCTGTCCTCTAATCCAGTTTTCTAACCATTGAGCTACTTTCCTGCATATAAACACCGAAGCTCTCTAAATTGACATACACACATTTTCATTTGGCAGCGTAACAATTGCTAATGGCTTCAGCTCATAAATGTCTTTGCTTACTTTCAAGTGATTGAAGTAGGTTTCATGATTTCTTATTTAGATGTGTTACCTGGGTAGTCTGGACACACCCGTGATTGGCAAACGGCCATCGGGAGAGACAATTCTGAATTCAAAACCGTATGGCGTGAGGCACATACTATAGAACCATGGAAAAGACAACATGGAGTTCATAATCAAATATGGCGCAGGATGATGGACTCTCTGATCTTGACAGGTCGATCAGGAGGAAATCAAACTGAGATAGATAGATAGATAGATAGATAGATGTGACCATGGAATTCGAACTCGACTCTCCGATAATCAATTTCGAGCCATTATTCATTATACTACCCGCATGTCCAAGCTTACAGCATATGATATTTCTAATTGGTCACCCATCTAGGTACTGACTAGGCACAACGTTGCTTAACTTCGGTAATAGTAGGGGAACCGGTGTTTCAACGTGATATGGACGTAAGCCAGATAGATAGATAGATATGAATGAATGAATATTTGTATGTGCGTGGAGGAAAAGGGACAAATATGTATTCTTTATACTATCTACACTGCGTGCCAAATTATTATCGAGATAACTTTTTTTCTAATATTTCAAAAACCGTCCAATCAATTCACACAACACTGACCTGCGCAATCACTGAAATTTTCGCACTGATCTGCGCAATGTAAACAAACTGGAGCCATATTTGTTATCAGCACGGTGATTTGAGCGTGCCAAATTATTAGAAAGGTTTAGTAAAATTCCCAGAATTGAGCAAACAAAGCGTTTATTAATGTTGCACGTGAATGTTTATGATCAAAAGAAGCTAATAAATAAGATAATCAAACAAATAATAACAGATACAAACAAAGGCACAGTTTTAAACAAATTAATAGGGAATGTGCTTTCCCTGTTTTGAAATTACTTGAAGAAGTCGACGATCCATAGAATTTGTTAATTGTAGGATGTCATCTGCTGTAATGCCGCGAGATATGTCAAGTATTGCTTCCCACAACTCAGCGTTGCTCCTGAATTGTCGTCCGTTGGCGTACAGTCTTCGCTTCATGACGCTCCAAAGGTTTTCGATTGGGTTCAAATCCAAACAATTTGCTGGTTACTTCATTTTTTGAGGTCCATCGAAGCCTAACTGTTTCAAATATTCAGTAGTCTTGTGAGCAGCGTGTGAGGGAGCATTATCTTGCATAAAATCAATGGCCCTTCTGAAGGCAACTCTTTGCCTTTTCATCCACGGCTCAAGATGCTCCTTCATAAATGCTATGTATGCATCAGCAGTCATTTTGACGCCATCTGGTACTCTCCATGGGCCCACTAATGTTTTTCCAATAATAACACCCCAGACCATTATGCCTCCACCGCCTTGTTGGCGTCTCAAACTCTGATGGAGATTCTGTCCGCTCATTACCCAGCCTTTGCACCATCTATCTGGCCCATCAAGTGTTGTTCGAGTTTCGTCTGTGAACAAAACTTTACAGAAGTCAATCTTCATATTGTCCTCGGCCCATTTCCATCGATTTTGAATGTGATTTCTCGTCAACGGAGGCTTCGATACAGGTTTGACTGTTGTTGCTATTTCCCTCAGATACCGACACCGAGTACTTTTAGACACAGTAGGATCCCCACTGCGACTGAAAAGCTCTTGATTGGTAAGTCCAGGGTTATTTGTGGCCTCCCGTTTAAGTCGTGACATGAGACGACGTGAAATAACCCTCGGCTTGCCTGTATCTGCCCTATTGCGTACTTGTGTAGGGTCGGCGGTGAACTTTTTCACTGTTTGATGACACCTCCATATCATTTTAGAAATTTCTAGGGTAGATTTACCTTTTGAGAGTTCTGAGGTGATAATTTTCTTTTCAGCATCACTGCTTTTACGGCCTATCATTTCACTAAATTCTTAGACTTTTCTAATAATTTGGCACGCTCAAATCATCGTGCTGATAACAAATATGGCGCCAGTTTATTTACATTGCGCAGATCAGTACAAAAATTTCAGTGCTTGCGCAGATCAGTGTTGCCAACATTGGGTGAAAATTTTGTGTGAATTGATTGGACGGTTTTTGAAATATTAGAAAAAAGTTATCTCAATAATAATTTGGCACGCAGTGTATATATATGTATTCTCTACATGAATATTTCCTCTTTTTATTCGCATCTCTTTCATCAAAGGAAGAACAACTATAAATTACGTAAACACTTAGTGAGCAAGAACTACGCAGTTCCATCAATATGTCCGTAGCCTACCGATGATAAATCATTTATTTTATACAACAAATAATTATTTTTAAACGTTGTCTCTGTTCGATGTTCTTAAGCCAAATCTTCTCCAGTTGCATTATTTCGTATTTACTTTTATGATATTAAGACACGTGGTGCTTCTAAATGGTTTATTTCGCCATCTTGGCTTCTTCATCCATTCAAAGGATACAACACATGAACATCAAAGAATTCCTATTATATCCCTCTTATCAAATAAAAAAAATAAAAGGATCTTGCTTTATAAACGCAAGGTAATAATTAGAGTAATTTTGATAATGTGGAATCAAATAGAATAAAGCAGAATATAAAAAATATATTATTACTGGAATTTAGAAAATAAAACAACAACGTCAATGTTCTGAAATTATAGTTGTTGCGTTTGAAAATAAATTTATTGTATATTTTCCTCCTCCCAAGAGATAGAAAATATTGATTTATGAAAAAAATGTTTATATTAATGAACAAAACTTATTCTTTCATCATTCTTCTTCTTCTTCTTCTTCTTCTTCTTATTATTATTATTCTTATTATTATTATTATTATTTCTGCTATTATTATTACCAAGTCTGCGGAAAGACCTAAGGCAGGTCGTGGTGTGTTGTTATTATTTCATGTTAATTTTTTTTTTTTTTTTTTTTTATCTCCGATTTCTGCTTTTACATAGACAAAGTTCTCCTTAGTGTGTGTGCTGTACTTAATAAGACAATTTTCTGTATGTCTCTTAAGCTGGGGTTTCCTTCTTTCAATGTGTTGTTTTGTTCCATTTTTATAATTCCAAGTGCACCTATTACCACTGGTATTATTCTTTGTTTTCAATTTCCACATTTTTTTTCTATTTCAATTTCCAGGTCTTTGTATTTTGATAGTTTTCAAATTCCTTGGTTGCTATGTTACTTCAAGCCATATCAATTAGTTTTTTTTCTTTCTGGTTTTGACAATAATGTCCGGCCTATTTTTTTTCTGTCTGTGTGGATGGTATAATAAATGGTGACCTTCTATTTCTGTAACCGGCGCTGGCCGATGTTCACAGTGTTTGCTTACACATTTTCCAAAGTGTTTGCACATTGTCCACATAAGTATTGCCCCACTACGATTTTATATTCATTTGGGGGCAAGTATAGAACATCCTCTTAGATGGTCTATTGTTTCTTGGTATTTGTCACAGAACCTGCATTTTGATCCACATTATTATGTATGATCTGTGAAAAGACTCTGGTCTTGCGCTGCAAGAATAAAGCCTTCAGTTTCAGACTTTAATCAGATTTTCGATGAGTATTTTTATCAACATTTTTATTTGCACGTTCTGGATAACATGCAGGTTTGTCTTGCTATTGTTTCATCTGTTCAAGGGCTTTATCCTTGGCTTTCTCTTTTTGCTGCAATAGTTGGTTCTTGGCTTCTGTTTTGATTTACTCCTACTAAATGTAAATGTTGTTTTGTATTTACTGCCTTCTTTTATTATTGAATTATCTGTTTTCATGTTGTTTCCTCCAGTCATTTGTTGTTTCCATGTAAGTTAGTAAGCCAATAGTTTGTTATGACAATTCTAGCTGAATAAGACCTCTTCCACCTTCTTTACTTATAGACGGTTCATCAGCCTTTGGATGATTTTGATCTTATACTTTTTTGAATTTGTTTTAGAATCCATTTGTCTTGTCATTTAGAGTCCAGTTCAAGATGTTATTGGACCACTGGGATTAAAGGTTATCTATAATTCTGTTCTGAATTCAATTCAGTTTTAATACCAGTCGTACCCTTCTATAGTCATTTCTTTCAAATGGTGAATTCCTTCATTCTCATTAGGTACTTATAAGTTTTTGTTCTAAATCTTTTATTGTTACAGCAGGGTCTAAACTAATAGAGGAAGTTTGTTGTAGCATCCTCGTAAAACTGTAGCACGATCCAAATTTTCATTCCAATGTCTTCACTGAAGCATTTTACAGTTTGCAGAAGACCTTCCAGCTCATTGTCATTCCTAGCATACAATTTTAAGTCATCCATGTTTATTATTATTATTATTATTATTATTATTATTATTATTATTATTATTATTTCCTTTGATTTCTGTTGTATACATATTTCCTTCCGGGTCCCAACCAGAGACTTAAGGTCTTTTCTACTGATCATTTTTGTAAAAATAATACCAGCTTCTTAAAGCCTTCCCGATCTGTACTTATTTTTAGTATTTCTTTAAACAGGTATCTATTCAGTGAGTCTAATCAATCCGAGGGCTCCAACTTCAACTGGAATTATTGATGTCCTCATATGTCATATTTTTTACATTTCCACTTACAGGTTCCTTGTATTTTGATAGTTTTTTGTATTTTGATAGTTTTTTGAAGATCTTCAAAGATACATTACAATCTATAGGGACTGCCATGTCAATAAAAAGTGCATTCTGTTTTTGTGGTATTTTATCACGATGACAGAGCGATTAGTTTTTAATTGTTCCGTCTGTGTGTAAAGTTCCATAAAATTGTTAGAGATCCTATCTCTGTAACCGGATCTGGGTGATGTTCATACCAGCTTCTTCCTTCCCGTAAAATTTGCAGATCTTCCAGTGTAGACATTGGCCCACTCTATCATGTTGATTTTTATATTCAGTGGGTGCTAACACTGTGCAACCTGATACAAGATGGTCAATTGTTTCTAGATATTTTTCACAGAATCTGCATTTCGAGTTAGCACAATTTTTCAGTATGTTATTATTGTTGTTATTATTGTTTATTTATTTATTTCTACATGACAGAGTCTTTAAACTTTGTGGGGACTTTCTTGTTCTCATAGGGAGGTTTGATGGGGTTGGGATCTGGTATTTGGTCAATCTGTGCCTGAAACTGTATGGGCTGGATATGTTGAGTTGTAGTAGATGGAATATTAATATTTGCTGTGGGGTCAATGTTCGTATGTAATAGCGTCGATCAATTTGTCCGGTCCCTTGAACTGGCAAGCTAAAAGTGACTCGTCTCTATAGCCTGTTTAGTTCTTGTAAGTGTCGTCTGTTGCGTCTAAGAAGTCTTCCATCGCTATGCATTTTGACGATGTAACTACGTGGTTCTGTGTATTTATCTACAACTTTTCCTTTTTGGCATGTCCTATCTTTTTAAGAACAGGCATTTTACTACCTATAACCAATTCAGGAAGGTCTTTTGCGTTTCTATTGTAATATTGCTGCTGTTTCCTGCTTTTGATGTTTATCCTTTCTTGGATTTGATTGTCTTTGATTAGTGCTCAACGTAGGTGGAATCATTGTTCTTATTTTTCTATTAAATAGGATCTCTGCTAGTGACAGCAAGTGGCGGTCCAGTGGAGTTGCTTTTAGACATAGAAAAGCCATTTGATAGTCCATGTTTTTTTGCTTTTTGCATAGAGTTTTTAAGTATTTGTCCCCTCGTTCAATGAAACAATTTGATTGAGAGTATCTTGAGATGGATGTGATGTACGTTAATTCCCATTCAGTGGCAAAATTGTGAAAATCATTTGACACAAAACACGTGGCATCGTCTGTATAAAGGCGTTTTGGTATACCATGAACAGCAAAAATTACTTTGAAGTATTCGATACAGTCTGAACTAGTGATATTCTTTATCGTCTTGATAAAATACATTGTGCTGTGTTGGTCAGCAATGAATAAAAATTGTTGACCATTGAAGTCAAACATATTAACTGCAATATATTGTACTGGTCTGGTTGGGTAGTATTTAATGCTCATTGTCACTTTAGTAGTTTTTTCTTTGGTGTTCATTGGACATTTCACATTGGTCTTACTAGCATTTTAATATCTTTGTTTATACCACTCCAATAAACACTATTTCTTGCTTTGAGTTAACATTTTTAAATTCCTTGATGTACATGATGAATCCTTTGGGGAACATTGTTTTTCATACTTTTTGGTATGACTATGTATTCACCTTTACTCACCAAGCCATCTTGTGCTGATAGACATTCTTTCAATGACCAGTAATTTCTTATAAGTTTGGGTACATCTTTCACAGCCTCTGGTCATCGATTTATTGTTACTAGTTTTACCGTTTTCAATTTTACATCTTCTTGTAAATCTATTTGATATATCAACATTATATATTGTAAGATCTAGTTCAATTTATTTTCCTTGTGTCGATTGTACTCTTCATAGATAATCTGGAACTCTCATTTCTTTGGCTGGTTTGTATATGAGCGTCATACAATTGCAGCTTTAACAACATTCTTTGCTGGGGTGATTGTGCACTGCTTGTATTCTGTATTTTTCCAATGGTTTGTGGTATGATTCAATTTAGAACTCTTTCCAGTATACGTATTGTAGCGATACAGAAGGCGGTTATCTCCCTTTGGTAGAGGTAAGTCACATGGGTCACATGACGGACCGCTTAGTGGCGTCACTCCATACAGTGACGAAAGCGGCTGTCAATTTCAATTCGTTTTCAGCGGCCAAACTAAAAGCTTTCTGTCTTTAACCCGGGTCCCTAATGGCCCGGCAGAGGCTAAATCTGCCTCCCCAGGCAGCTTAAAAACAAATGGTGCTGTTTCCTTTTGACAATATATCTATCCCAGATATAGAAAGAAACTCCAGCTCGCAGTCCTCAATTTGGAAAGACCCAAGACTCGCTGTTTCCCGTTTGTGGAATATGTCCTCGTCTGGGACATAGATGAACCCAGCCCATTTTAATCAGGGGTCCTAAAAATACCTTCTCCAGACACAGGAGTATTTCCATATTATATTTAAGACCCTCCGTTTTTGTTTTTCCTTACACTCTGCTTCACTGTGTAGATATATGTGATATATTATACTCCGATACCTTAAAATATATCAGGGTATTTACTTGGAAGGTTTTCTATGATTTGTTTTCTACTATCTACTGATGTTATATTAAAGTTAATTTGAGCAGACCTATTGGTATTTTGGTACCATTGACTGCCCATAGGGTAGTTTTGACACTTATTGGTCTGTCAGTATTTTTATTAATATTCTGGAGGTACATTTGTTTTATAAATTCTAATAGTAACACGTATCCTCTAGCTCCAGTGTCTACTTTCATTTTTATTTTGTGCTTTTTTCCCATATAAATCTTGACAATCTATGAGAGTAAATATTTCTTGACTTTTATGGCAATTAAATATTTTATCTGTTTTTTTTTATAGTGTTTTCAGATAGGTCTTCTTTCTTTTCATCTGGGCCATATTCTGTTTTGTGATGACGTTCACATTTTGTTTTCTGTGTTGATATGGACTCTGCTTCTACACCTATGTGGACTAGACCTATACGAACTTGCTTTTCTTATTCCATGTTGACTAGGGTTTCTTTTTTGGCATGTGGCTATTTTAGTAAGCCAACATTTTTCGAAATGAGTAAACTATGTGGTTTTCTGTATTCTCTACTATAATCATAACAGTCTTATTTTCTCTTTATTTCTTCTGTGGGTTTTTGCACGTCTGGTATTCTTTAACGTTACTTCGTCGTATGTTCCTGTCTTTCCTTCACTGGCATCGTTCTAACGTCTAATATTTTTGTCGTGGCTACATATGCTTTTATAACATTAATGTAAGATTTGGTTTATTTATTAAATTTCTTTTTTTTTTTTGGCCTGTCTGCTTCAGTCCTTTTATTATCGGTTCAATGATTAATTCTTCCTTGTCTGTATCAAATGAACATCTTTTTGCTTTTCTCTGTAGTCTAAATAAATATTCGTCAATTGTTCCTTCATTTCATTGTAGTGCTGAGAATTCTAAATGTTCAATCCTTTTTTTTTTTTGGCGTTTGCATCAGATTGTTTGTATCAATTAGCTTTGTATCAGATGGTTTTGCATCATTTGGTTTTGTATCAATTGGCTTTGTATCAGATTGTCTTGTATCATTTGGTTTTGTATGCGATGGTTTTCTATCAGATTGTTTTGTATCACATGGGTTTGTATCAGATTGTTTTATACCAGATTGTTTTATATCAGATTGTTTTGTATCAAATTGTTTTGTATCGGATCATTTTGTGTCTGATTGTTTTGTATCAAATTGTTTTGTATCAGATTGTTTTCGAAAATTCTGAATACGTTTGCGGATACTTCTTTCTGTTCATTTGTGCATTTTGTTATTAATTCTCAACTCTTTGTCCCTGTGCTCAATAATTGTGTTTTACTTTTCCTCTATATTTTTAATGGTGAAATAAGAAGGCATAAACGTCTTGGGTATGACGATAAACTATATCCGGCAGCTACGCCTCTGATCGGGAGGTTTTGAAAAGCAAAATTCCAAGTTGTTCCCAGGTCCACTCTGACCCAGGTTGGTAGCACCTGTTAGGGTCCCAGCTATGGGCAAATAGTTACCCCCTCCCGCTATGAAAGTTGAAAATAGATTTGTATAGTCAAAATAGCAGTAATACATTTTTGAAAAACAAATATTAGCAGTAATACATTTTTGGAAGAAAAAAAAGAAAACAAAATATTGCCCGCAATACATAAAAAGATATTACCAGCAATACCTTGTTCAAAAGGAGAAGGACGTTAGGAGCAATGCATTTTTGGAAAAAATACATATTCTATTCATACGAACCTGTCCTAAAAATCTTGTCGGCATTAAATAATCCACTGAGGGTGATGTGCTGAAAACAAAATAAACCAAACCAAATAAACCAAACGAAGACATAAAATCGACCATTGCATTAAAGGCTTCACGCTTATTTTCGTTAAACCACTCTAGACTTAGCAATGGAATATTTGAAGCCGCCATCTTTTCTTTTTTAAACAAAACGAGAAGAAAAGAAAAACAAAATTCACATACTGCATATACTCGCGTATCATGTGACCTTTGAAAACCTAATTTTGAAGCTAATTTAATTACAGTAAATGGATATATAGGTTGTCATCAGTATATACGCTAATTTTATATCTCGTGTATGATGCGACCCCCAAAAATGAGGTCTTTAAAGATTGCATGATACGCTAATATATACGGTATATATCGTGCTATTATCACTACTGTGATCATTTGAGTCGCCCTTGACACTTTATTTTTGACTGATGCGATTTTCATCGCTTCTGCCATGTGTCATTTCGTCAAACACGTGGTGCTGCTATATGCTTTATTTCGCCATCTTGGCTTCTTCAATAATCCAAGCGACACAACCCATGAACGCTAAAGAGTTCCTATGGCACAGTAACTACATAAATTGAACAATTTTCGATTAAAATTCAGTCAAAGGACAGATGAACGTTCTTTGAAAATCTATCATAGTGGTGCAGACTGGTCTCCATAGCTATCGATTCAGACAGTGGTGTCATGACACGACATTACTGGGCGGAGGGCTTCCTAGACAAAAGTCAATGGCCAGGATTGAGGATTCCCCGGATGGAATCAATGTCCGCGTGTTCGTGACCAAAGGCATGCATTCCAGTTGGAGGACATCGGCTGTGGTTTGACCCAGAGAGGGAAGGACTCCAACAGTTCTACTTGCCCAAGACACACTAGATGCAAATAGATAACTCTCTGGCTTTCAATCCAGATATGTGGAGAGAACTAATCAGGTGCTCAGGCACGACCCTACGACACTCGAACATAGGACTGAAAATAACGACTATCAATAACTGCCATGCGACGGTTTGTTGATTGATTGTTTTTGTCTTTT
Source organism: Acanthosepion pharaonis (assembly GCA_903632075.3). Lineage (NCBI taxonomy): Eukaryota > Metazoa > Mollusca > Cephalopoda > Sepiida > Sepiidae > Acanthosepion > Acanthosepion pharaonis. The sequence continues at coordinate 6,190,571 of CAHIKZ030004896.1, read as the reverse complement.
ATCATTTCATCCAATATCATTTCATCAAGCAATAAAACCCCTAAGACGCAAGAAGTTACAGGGTGTTAAAGAACTCGAAAAGAAGGAATACATAATTAACAAGAGAGAAGAATAAATTAACAGGAATTAAGAAGACAGAAGATAACGACTGAAACTGCATTTAAATTTTTGAAAATCTAAGTTGACAGGAAAGACACCGGAAGAGAGTTCTACAAGAGATAAGTTTGAGAGGAAAAACTGTTAACATAGAACTTACAGTTACAGCTGGCAAATTCAACTGTAAAATGATGAGACCTAACTGCCAATTCAGTACTGTGCTTAAATTCGTTGTGTCGAAGTACCAAAAAGAAACGAACAATTACCATAAAAATATTTATAGAAGAGACATAGGGAAGGTACATTACGTCAGTGTGAAAGTGACTGAAACCCTTTGATTTCATTAGTTTGTTACTAGTTTAATAATACACAGAGATTGTACAAACGCTAAGGATCTTCTATTGTAGTGGCGCTAGTAAAAAAAACTTTAGAGTTTGCTATATTTGATAAAACTGACTTTATAGAAACCCAGATATGGAAAGAAAAAGGATATCAGACAAGTATTCCATTTTTCAAATCGTCTGACCACATCCAGAAGCATGACTTACGGCATTTAGCCTTCTATGTTGAAACACTGGGCACTCAAAAGGCAGGAACAGATGACCCTGCGTACAAATAACCAGAAAAAAAAACTCTCTAGAACGCTTTACTGGTTGCATTTATGTATGTTTTCCCTGAGTAAATTCACATCAGCGCCTAAAGACGTTGGCGCAGTTGATTACATGAACCCACAACGTGCAGTTAGTCATGTAATTAGGCATAGTTGGTCACATGTCTTACTTTAATCAAGCCATTTTATTGAATATGAGAAACCTATCCTATGATCACGTCAACCATTGCGCTTTTTAGTCTCGATGTTGAAAATATATCATCTAAATATATTGAAGGTAATTATACCTTGAATGACTAAGACATACGTTTTCTGAACATGAGACTCGGATCTCAACGAGGTCAATTTGTCAGGAAGGAAACTTTCTGATGTTATCGGTCTGGAGAGAGCGATCTCAGCGCGCGGCATCTTTGGAACGTGTCTGAAAACCCTACTACAGATTGACCCAAGCTTTTTGAGTGAAAATTGGGTAGACGGTACCCTTGGGGACCGTCGAAAGTTGTGCTCGAAGTCAGAAATCATCGTGACCGAGATTTTCAATGTGCTAGCCTTGATCTCCCAGAAACTGCAACTAAGGTCTGCTCAGCATAGTTGCAGTATAAACCACAGGCGGGGTTTGTGTGTGTTAAACAAACACAAATGTACCTGAGTGAGAGTCTGCAATAGGGGTTGGCTAGCTGCCCTAGTAGACAGGTATCCTCGAATACAAGTGGCCGATTAGAGGATTATACCTTGCATATGGGCTCGATTCTCAGTAAGCGTTTCAGTGATATGGTGCGGTATCAAACAAGATTGAACTTAATATATTCATATTATATTATAATTCTACATCTTTCTCCCTACTCACGTCCGTTTCGCTTTGCCGTTACCCCTGATAAATAATGGACCATCCAGGTTTGATTGTGAGGACAGATGGAAGAAAACAGATTTATCAGTGGCACCTTTAGGTTTTAATAAGAAAAAGAAAGCAGATATGATAAAAAGAACATAAAGAAAAAGAAGATGGAAAAGAGAGATGGAAAAAAAAAGATTCAGTGAAATTGTAGAACTATCAATTTTGAATCATTTCATTTCTAGTTTCCTGTTGCCCTCTTTATGGTTTTAAATTCAGAGATGATCTCCTACACTGGCTACCACCTATGACTAAGGAGTCCAGTTTACTCTGCTATTTGGCCCATAGCTGGTGGTGAAAAGATAGCATCATGCCTTTCCAGGAGGTATTACTGTGAACTGAATACTTACAGACGAGGACGGAATTTCTTCGTCGCTATCAGTCACGCTGTTTGCAGTTTGGTTTATTCATTTGACTTTCGAATCATTATAGCAAAATAGAAACAAAGGTTTATTATAATAATTCAAATTCCAAACGCTGGATATGCAGTTAGTTTAAACAATATCGGCGCAGTACGTGATATCTGTCCTCCTTTACGGCAGCAAATGTTGGACGGTATTCTCAAAGATGAAAAAGAGACTCGAGACAACAGAGGTGTGGTTCTACAGAAGGATGCGAAGGATACTATGGACCAAACATGTGAGCAATGATGGGGTTTTGGAGAGGATGTATACAAAGAGGAAACTTATACTTAACATCAGGAAGAGGCAGCTGAAATTTCGGGGACACGTAATAAGAAAGGAGGACTTGGAAAATCTGATACCCACAGGGCGGATAGAGGAAAAGAGGACAAGGGGAAGTAACACTTAACGGGCCTGAGAGAAATAATAAAAAGACAAAACTTACTGAGACCTACAAATATGAAAAGAAATGGTGAGTCATGATCGCCTACGTCCTGTAGGGACACGGCAGATAAAAGAAGAAGAAGAAGCTGAAAAGCCGAGTTCAAAATCCGGCTTAGTCCCCTTTATTCACTTTTGAACTAATGCCCTTAGGAAATGTAGTTTATTAATGCTTTCTTTTCAGCTATGAGTTAAAGAGTAGGATAACTAGAGTCTCTAGCCTTGGATGTTAGCCAGTCTAGGAGATGGACTAGTCTGAATTCAAGACAGTTTAGAAGATAGTGGGAAACCACTGCATTATTATTTCCCAAGAAATCATCTCAATTCACAAATAATGAAAGAAAAATGAAACTCTGGTGAGCTGCGTTTCACTGAAGCGACAGCATTTTTAAACTAAAAAAAAAAGAACGTAGAACATTTTAATGACCGAGCAAAAATAAAACAAACGAAAAATGAAATAATCATTCTCATCCGCCTTCTCCCTTTTCTTCTCTTCCGTTTTCTTCTTCTTGCCCTCCTTTTACATTTCGCCTTCCTCTTTCTTCTTTCTTCCCTTCTCCTTCTCATGTTTCTACTTCTTCTCATCCTTATTCTGCTCAACCTTTTCATTCTTTTCTCTTTCTCATCCTCCTCTTCTCCTCTTCCTCTTCTTTCTACTCCTCCTATTCTTTCTCCTCCGCCTCCTCTTTCTCTTTTCTACTCTTCCTACTCTTTCTTCTTCTCAGCCTCTTCTTTCTCTTTTCTTCTCTCCCTCTTTCTTCTCAGTATTTTTGTCTTTCTGCTCATCTGCATTTTCCCATATAGTCATCATTAGAAATAAAACTTTAAATTTATTATCATCAATAATGATGATGCTCTTCACCCAATACAACCCTTTGGCACGCCCATTCTAACTAAATACACTAGTACTACAGTTACACATTAATAATTGATTTTACTGTAATTTTTACAGTTACAACGTATACGAATAGAAAGTGAAGTTAAAAACTTGCTGACGGTTTAAGGTTTAAAAATCAATTAATCTATCTTCATAACGTTAACCTAGAGACATTAACAAAAAAGTGCGAGATTTTTCTGTTCCTCAAACCACAATCAAAAGTATCGTATATCTTTAGCGACGATACGGTTCATGTCATAATCTTGACTGAAGAAACATCTCATTACGTTTTTATGCCGTGTACACAACGATAAAAAAAGAAATCTGCTCTGTGCTAAGTAACAGGTTGTATAGTAGCGTTTTAAAAAGAAAAGAAGAGAGAGCGAGGTGAAAGTCATAATGCTTTTCTTTCTTTCTTTCTTTCTTTCTTTCTTTTTGTTTATCTGTCTTGCGTCTTTCTTTTTTTCTTTGCCTTGGTCTCTACTACGTTTCTTTTTTATTTATTTTCTAGTTGTCGGATACTTACACACACAGGGTTTAAACTTTCACTCCTGTTTCTGTTCCTCTCATCGCAACAGGAGGGAAGTTGTGGGTAGTTATCATAAAAACGCTCTATTCGAACTACATAAACACTAAACAGTAAACATACACACACAGTTACACATATACATACATATAACTACAAGGTAAAATACGCGTGGTGTTAGTCTAGCGTTTTAGTTGGTGTCTTTCGTTTCTTTCACTCTATTGAAGGGACTGTTGTTGGGTTGACGGGGAAGAGTTGAGGTCTTCGCGCTTGACGGACCAACGTAGGCAGAGTAACAGAGAGATGACGACTACTACAAGTTCAAGAATAACGTCTGCTTGGACACTACCATTAGTATTTAGCATATGTCTATTTCAATTACAAGGTAATTTTTTTTAATGTTCCTTGTGATTTTTTATTATTTTTTCTTGAATTTTAATTTTACATAACCTTCCTGTTCCACTGTGTTCTCTCTCTCTCTCTCTCTCTCTCTCTCTCTCTCTCTCTCTCTCTCTCTCTCTCTCTCTCTCGCTATTATTCCTTGTCTTTTTCTTTTTCTTTGCCATTTTTTTTCTCTTTCTTTGGCTGAAGTAAAAAATAAGTCCATCTTTCTGGACCGTACCTAATTTTCGTATCGGTGTAACTGTAGTGTACTACTGTCTGCCACCTTCGTGATCGGTTCGTTTCAGAATACAAGGACCGTCAGAGTTTCAAACCTACGGACGGGCAGATACGTTCGGGCGAACCTACATATCTTGTCAAGAACATAAAGAACTCCGATTCCAAATTTGAGCTAAACAAACGATATCTTCAATCAGTTACAAATCTTCAAATCGACAGATCTTGTGTGGGAAATACAATTTTATTTTACATTTATTTGCAATGCGGTACTAACAATTTAAAAATAAATTAAAAAGAGAGAGAAAGTTACGGCTAAATGGCGAAAGATCCGTCTTACTTTTAAGTTTTAGTTCACCAACAAGGAACTCCATATTCTACCCAAAGTCTAAAAACCATGCCTTTACCTAGCATTCGTGAGTCTAACTGATTCGTATCAATTTTTAAATTACCGATTCAAATATCTTTTTAGTCGATAGAGGGTAATAGCGTGGCTCAGCTGGTAAAGCCGGTGGTTTTACTACTGTCTTCTTGGGTCATCATAAGGAAATTCTACTATAAACTAAAAAAAGTTATTTTTTTATTACATTATCTCTAAAGTACTCGACATGAACAAAAAAAAAGTAATATGGCTCATTTACTTTTTAAGTTTTTAGTAATAACGCTGTTTTTAACTTCTGGTTATTTTTTTTTAAAACTGCGATAAACTTTCATTGATAGGAGCACGTAGAATTTACAAAATTCCTAGCATGAATTATCTTTAACGGCATTTTGTCTTACATTCCAAATTTGACCAATATCGCGCAACTTAGGTTTGGACTTTGGATTAATGTTAGATTGACACAAGGTAGTTGAAATGGGGCACCCAGTGAGAATGGAACTAACTACACAGGCGATAAAAGTCTGCTAATTATCGTGCAGTTGTAGGCGCCGTGATCACTTCGATCTTGTATCTGTATTTTTTTTGTTTTGTTTTGTTTTTATAAAATCTTTTTTTTAGAAGATTGAAGACATCGACATACTCCGGTTTAATCAGCTGAGAATTTTTTGCTTCAATTTTTTGTAGTGAAGCTGGCAAGTACCAGTCTTAGATAGGGTTGATATATTTATTTCTTCTGACATTATTTATTTATTTAATCTTCAGTGATGTTTAATTTGTTTTTTGTTCATATTGAAATATATCGAAATTATTCAGTTAAACAACTTTTTTTAACTGAAAACCAGGAAAAGTTTTCATATTTTTTTTTTTTTTTTTTTTTTTTTACTTTCTTACAGAAATGTATTTTTGAATATTGGTTGCTTTGATGGGAGAATCCGCATTGATTTGCACGAAACGTTTTTATTAAAATTATTACACAAGTTCGCTGAACCATTTCTTAAATCCCCTTGGACTTTGACTGAGGTATAAAAAAAAAAACGAAAGAGATCTGATTCCTAATTTCATAGACAAAAGATTGGGGATGTAAAAGAAGAAAGAACCCGTTTCCCAAAAATAAAAAAAAATTTTAAAAAACTGGTCTTAAAAAACTCGAAAGTTAAAATTATTTTATTCACATTCATAGTATAACCTCCCCGCCACTCTTCCTCCTCCTCCTCCCTTTTTGTCGTTGTCGTGTGTCCTTTCAGGACATGGGTGATCATTGCTCTCCACAACCTCCTATCCTTTATAGCCCTCAGCAAAGTTTGTCTCTTTGCCAAGCCTCCCGCCGCCAGTTCTACCATCCATTCACACACGCTCATAAGCTAGGTGGTCCACTGTTTGCCCACAATATGCTCTGTGCTATGAGTGTCAAATTCTCCAAGCCCTCCTTTCTCATTATGTGTCCAAGACGTTTCACCTGTTTCTTTTTTTTTATTCTCTGTGTAAGTGATTTTATTGTTTCTCTTTTCCTTAAGACTTCTTCGTTACTTTCGCGCTCCGTTTATGAAATTCTCAGCATCCTTCTGTAGAACTACATTTCTGTTGCCTCAAGTCTCTTCTTCATCATCTTTTTCTGTGAACAGATTGTCAGTATTTACTGCCATACATGAGGATTAATATTATATAACAGTTCAGCACACTTTTCTTTGTTTCTGGTGAAATTTTCCTGTTTCTTATTACTTTCTTTAGCTTTTGGAAGGCATCTTTCGCTAATCCAATACGCGTTGAGATTTCAGTGCCGCATTTTCCATCCTTTGATAAAACACTTCCCAGCTTATGTTCTGTACACTAGCGTAAAATCTAAACAAATAAAAGTAAAACAATTAACTAGTTGACGAAATCGAATCTATTTTTTTAAGAGCTGATTCTCTATCCGTTAAACACTGGCCGCATGTGACGCGTATGTAATGCATATGTGCGTGTCTGTTTTTTATGCAAGAGTAGCTTAAATGTGCAACTGTTATCACTGATAGTGGCGTGGTCTTCATGTCCACATTAACTCAATTTTTGTTTCTAGAATTTTTCTAGAATTTCTAGAGAAGGCGTTTCTTTTGGTGGGACAGATTCATCAATGAGCAGACAAGTTCTTTCTTTCTTTTCTTTTTTTTCTTTTCTTTCACGTCTATATCAGGTCTGATGGCCTCAATTTCTTTATAAGTTTGGGTTAGCATGTTCCTGAGAATAGTTTTTTTTTTTCTTCTTCTTCTTCTTCTTCTTCTTCTTCTTCTTCTTCTTCTTCTTCTTCTTATTATTATTATTATTATTATTATTATTATTATTATTAATGATAATAATAATAATCTTCTTAATATTACTATTGTTTTTGATTTCTGGTGTGTACTCATTTCTTTCCGGGTCCCGACCAGAGACCTAAGGTCAGAAATATTATCATGACATTTTTCACTGAGCAATTTAAAACGCACACACACATTTTACATAGACAAAGTCCTTCGTAAGGTGTGGGTTGTACTCGTGAAAATAATTTTTTGTATTTCTTTAAAGCATGGGCTACCAGAAATCTCTTCAATGAGTCAAATCAATCTGAGGGCTCCACTTACAATAGGAATTGTTGATGTTCTCATGTGCCACATTTTTGAGATTTGATTCCAAGATCCTTGTGTTTTGATAGCTTTTTGAAAACCTTCAAAGATACATTGCATATCAATAAGAAGGCACCTTTTTTTTTATTGTGGTTTCTAATAACGATGTCTGGGCGATTAGCTTTGATTGTTCTGTGGGTGTGTATTGTTACAGGTCCTATCTCCATAACCGTGTTTCTTTCAGTTTCCTTTCCGTAGGAGTTGCAGATTTCCCAATGTAGATATTGGCCCACTCTGTAATGATGTGTTTTATATTCAGTGGGTAACAATACCTCGCAACCTGATAAAAGATGGTCAATTGTTTCTGGATATTTATCACAGAATCTGCATTTTGGGCTAACACAATTTTTTAGTATGTGTGCTTGATAATTTATAGTTAACAAACATTGGTCCTTTGCAGCAAGAATAAAGCCTTCGGTATCAGCATTTAACCCTACACTACGTAGCCACTGATGGGTAAAGGGTTTGTCTACATCAGTTTGTTTGGTACGGGCAGAGTTTCTTTAAGTATTTTGCAGCTTCAGTCGGTGCTTTACTTGTATTTCTTCACCTATTATTATTATTATTATTGAACGATAGCGCAGTACGCCAATAAAGAGATGCTGGGTTACAAATATATGAAGCCCAGTGTCATGACACTCGCTCTGATAAAAGTATACCAAGCACATTTATCACTGCTAGATGTGCGCGATATGGTGACAGGTTTTGATAAAGGCAGTGCATAACCTTGTAAGTGGAGCCAAGTTAGAAATACTTTCAGGTCGGGTAACCCAGTCCATTCAGACGATCTCCGATGGGAGATATTTTTAAGTATCTAGATGTGACTCCCAATGAATAGAGATTCACGATGCTTCAAGACTGACAACTAACACGTAGATGTGTGATAATGAACGGGATATTCACTGTAGACTATATTAATTCATGAAAATAAAACATATGTTGACACCTTCAACCATTTAAGATCAGAAACCACGAGAACCACGTTTGATGTAGCAACGGTTCATTTATTTTTATTATTTTTATTATTATTATTATTATTATTATTATTATTTTTATTATTATTATTATTATTATTATTATTTTTATTATTATTATTATTATTACTATTATTATTATTATTATTATTATTATTATTATTATTTCCTTTGATTCTTACTGTATATACATTTTCATTCGGGTTCCAACCAGACCTAAGGTCAGAAATGGCTTAATGACATTTTCCACTAATCATTTTTATATATATAAAAAACTAAGATCTCACACGTTTTACTACATAGATAAAACTCTTCGTAATGTGTGAGTTGTACTTGTGAGTACAATTATTATTATTATATTATAACAATTTTTTTAAACGATAGAACATGCCCAACTTAAGCTTAGCTTAGTTTGGTCCAAGGTTACAAGTATGGAGCACCCGATGAGGATGAAGTTACTACTTTGTTGTAGTGGTTAACAACCAGAATAGCTAACTCACCATTATTCCAAACAGAGGCATCTCAACTGATATACATGTTGCTATAATTCTAAGATTTACTTGTTAACTCTAAGAGTCCCAGGTTGGAACCGTGGTAAAAACCAAAATCTAAAATGTTGATTTTTCAAATCAGGTAAAATTTAAATTCTTGAAAGATTAGAGTAACACAATCTTCCTATCCGATCCAGTCCTAACCCTAACTTTTAAAAAGAAATCGAAATAGAGCAACAATTCAGAAAGTTAATAATTACACTATTGCGTCAGTTAAGACAGCCTAAAGTGACTACATTTGTCAATAAAAGTGGATCAAGATACTGGTCACCTGACCTAATATTATTTGAATTTAACCTCAAATTTTCCCTGTATAATAAGAAATTGATAATATTCACCATTGAATTAGGTTCATTTACAAGGAAGGAAATCATGCTGAAAAATTAATATATGTTGTACGAAATAAATGCCTTTTTATAATTAGGCTGTGTATATATTGATATACCTTTGTATTGATGTACCTTTTTACATGTCGACGGAACGAAGACATTTTAGAATTTTACTGTTTTATGCTAGTAACATTGAATATTGGAATAATTTCAGACTGGGAAGATCATTTAAGTGCTAACGAGGAACGACCTGTTTTATACAACTTTTAGTAATTGATTGATTTGTTTTTTTACGACTTGTCAGCCTTTTTGTATGTTATTTAAAGCCGAAACAAATTTTGGATTATAAGAAATGTTCTTTTTTTTTACAATGAATATTACATTAACAATTTCTTGGAAATAAATACAAGTCCTACTATTTAACCCATGGCTAGGGGGAGAAGAGATTGATTCATAAGTTTCCCAAGGGTATTAGCGTGTAAGTGAATGTATCGAATTCGACTGGTATTCGAACTCGGTTCTCCGATTTCTCGCTCCGAGCTGTTATCCATTACACCACCCGCACATCCACTCCATTCTGTTAGTACTGTGAGGCATAGTCACATCATGAGTATCGTAGGGTTTTCAAGTACACCATTTAAAATATTACAGTTTCTGTTCAAATATGCAAAAGTAAGTCATTTTATTTTCAATAAACAAATAAAATTGCTTATAATCCACGCACATTTTATGATTAAAACCAGAAACTCCATGTAATCCATCATCGCCGATCAGTCCCTGAATTACCACCAGTCAAGATGAAGGGATGTTTCCTTAGGGAGGGCCCGTGCCTTAAGCGACTATCGGACCTCAAACTCAACTCAGATCTCAAGTGGAACTTGTACATATACGATTCATCGCTAAAGATGCATGAAAAACGTTCAGGTCCCTGTACCTCTCCAGCAAGTACTTGACCCCTCCATCAGATCGGGCCTAAAATGAAGTACTGCCGTCATATTTGGGCAGGAGCTCTGCCCATTCATTACTTTCCAGTCTCGATAGAGTTCCTAAAGCGCCCCCGCTTCCTTGTGGATGAAAAAATTATTTTCTATCCTGCAACCTCTTTCTCACAGACAAGGTGTATCAAGCGTCTCTCACTGCTCTGTCACTACTACTATGGAAAGTGATCAAACGAACTACATTCCTTAGTTTCACCAGTTCTAACCTTCACGGCTAGGATCCACCATCCTACGCACATTGTAGCGAACCACCCTCATTCCCTCAGGTATTCCATTAATGAGAAGTAAGTTCCACTCGAGCAGCTTCTTCCTGCGTATCACTTCTCTGTGGAATCGGCTCCCAAGGGGATGTTTCCCCGATCACTACAATCTTAACGTGTTCAATTCTAGGGTTAAACATTATCTTCCCCACCTATCCGCATAAACTGTGCCTCTTACTCTGTAACCCTCTACCTCGAGTGTCTCTCGCTCCACTTGTGCAGATTGAACCTCACTGTAAAAAAGAAGTTACTTGACAAAGGTATTCAGAAAGCTTTTAACTAATTATGAATATTTGACTCGCCATTCGCTAAATATTAAGGGTAAAAATGTGTGTGGTATTCAAATACCCCATGGTATTAAGAAAGTAAAAGCTGTAATATGCGTTAATATTTCCTCTTTTGTTTCTTTTTTTTTCTCTCATATTCGACCAACGAATTTTCAACCAAGAAACAACATAGGTCAAGGAAGGACACACAATTTGATATAGCTCCTGGATATTACAATTCTGGGCCTATATCCCGACATTGCACTAAAACGTAGAGTCGTGGGATGCCTTGATGTTTTTACGGCGTCTCTGGGTAATTTTGGTCTCGATCGATATCTACGCGGTTAGGACGCTACGTGAAAATTTAAATAAACGTTTTACTATTTTAATCCGGCCACTTTGGGAATTGGTCAATCCCGAAACCCGTAAAATGGCAGAAAACAAAAACTGACCCATAAGAGAACCTCCTAATGCTGCGAACTAGGTCTACATATCTATTGATGTTATATTAAAACGTAAAATAATGCAAACATTTGTTTTTTTCTGATACATTTTAAGTAGTTATATTAAAAAATAATTGAGAAGTTTCAGAAGAAAAATTAATAAATTAAAAAAAAAAAATTAATGGCGGCAGATATGAAAAAGTTGCCGATGTAACAGGCCATAGAATACCCTAACCCAGAATATAGTAATTTAATAGTAGCTTAGATGTGGCACAAGTATGGAGCACCCAGGGAGAAGCGAACTTGTAATTGTGATAGTGCGACAAGCTTGCTAAACATTACACCACGTCGAAGTGCCCTCCCAACCCAGAATATAGGTATTTACCAGCGCGCCCACGCGCAACCAGATGTAACACAAGGTCGTTAAATGATTTTCCTAGCAGAGCTTAGATATGGCACAAGACCGAAAGCATAGTGTACCCAGTGAGGATCGAACTCACTAGGTCATTGACCTAGTGAGACAAGTTTGCTAACCATTACACCACTTTGAAGTGCCTTGGTGATTTTCTAAATGCAGCTTAGATGTGGCACAGGGCCGAAAATATGGGGCACCCAGTGAGGATCGAACTCACTATTCAGTCGTAATTGATCTAGCGAGACATACTTGCTAACCATTCCGTCGAAGTGCCCTCCCAACTCAGAATATTCTCAAGGTTATTCTATGCTGGCCTGCTTTATACACGACGTATAAGTTTAGCTAGGCCAGTTTATACTTCCGTGTATAAAATGGGTTAGGCTAGATTATGGGTTAGTCCTTGTCGAGAATATTTTCCCACCTAATAAAATTTATATTATTGCATTTTTCCATCTAATAAAATGCCTATTATTGTATCCAGAGATGATAATCGGTGATACTGTGCATCATCCAGCGTCACAGAGTTTTTGTTTTTTTTGGGGGTTTTTGTGCACATTAGTTGGAGGCCTATTGATTTTGGAGTAATGGATAGCGGCTCGGATTGAGGAATCGGAGAGCCGAGTTCGAATTCCAGTTGAATCCATTACATACACTTACGTGCTAATACCCTTGGGAAAGGTATGAATCCTCTTCTCCCCCCCCCCACCGCTAGTTATGGGCAAAGAGCAGGAAAGACCGCAGAAAGAAATGGCAACTTTCTGCGGGAGAAATCTGCCTCGTCAGTCATGTATCGAAAGATACATGATCGCCTACGCGTGTATCACGTATGGCCCATTACTGACTGAATACCTGATTACTGACTGAATTAATTCATATCAGCCATTATTACCAGTTTTTACAGTGGAGCCGTCACACAGCATTCTAGTTAAGAAAAACTAGTTGTTGATATTAATAGTAAAAGAGGATATAAACTGTCAGAGGCAGTATGGGTTAGATTTAGGCTATTTTATACCACGAGGAATGTAGGCTAGCTCCAGTCATACTCCAGGAGTTGTTCTGGGCTAGATTAAACTATACACGGATATAGTTTGAGAAAGAGTTAATCTGGGTTGCTACACCGGATTATAGAGAGGTATAAATGTACAAAAAAGTCTGTGATCCTATTTTAATGACAGATTCAAGATATTCCATAGAAAAGACTAAAAAAAAAAAAGAAAAAAAAAAAGAACCATGTGCTAAATAGCAATAACAGTTTTCGACAATGTAAAAGTAGAATACAAATAGATTCTAGGTTATTCTCTCCTTGAAAATAAGTGAAAATGTAGGTTCTAGGTCCTAAAACTTACATTTTCACTTATTTGCTCTGCAATTCAACATTTGGCACATTATTTTCCAGGTTTCTTTATCTATTAAAAATATTCTGATGTTTTAGTCATTGAAATATGATCTTCTATAAATCATTCAAACCTTTTCTCCTATTCAAACTCCTTTTAAAGTTTGTAAACTAGAAATAGATGAAGTGAGATATAGTGAGTAGGGTGTATGTTTATATCCCTCCCCTAATACTTTAAATAAAACATCCATCATCTTACCAACCCTGTGATCAAGAACTATGATCAGGCCCTAAAAGAAATTTTCCACTTTGCCAAACTGTTTATCGCTCGGTGACTTTTTAATCGGCGTAGCAAGTTAGCATGGTATTCTGTTGACATGGTTCAGTCCATGATTTGAAACAAATCCAAAAATGTTCGCAAGGATTCTGCTAATATTAGTGATTTATAATATAATTGAACACAAACACTCTTTTCAATAACGGTGACAAAGTCTTGACCACGGAACAAGATAAGCTCCAATAAAGAACCAACGATATTATCTATATATTTGTATTTGTTTAAACTTATTCACAATTCTTATCAGCTCCGTGATTAACTGATAAAAGTAGATTTCGCAACGTGGATACGCCACGTAATCGCTTAGAACATAAATCATTCCAATACTCATTTTTAACTTACTATGGTTGCAATCGTTATTATAAAAAAATCATGAAAAACCCTCTTTATCGTTTAACACTGACTTTTTTCCTGTTGAAACAGAGTCTGGTTCTTCATACTAAATGCAATTTCTTAATGACCAATTTTGAATGAAACTTCATAATATAAAGTCGTGAAAAAATTAATTTTACAGGCATATTCGTAAAATTTCACTGATTAAAATATATTTGAAAATAGTTCTTTATGTCCGCGCAAACGCACACACACGTACACACATACATACACACACACATATATATGTGTGTGTGTGTGTGTTTTTGTATATATATTTATATGTGTGTATATATATATATATATTTATATGTGTGTATATATATATATATATATATATATATATATATATATATTACTATTTTTAACAGTTACATTAATCTCTACCGGTCAAGAGATCCAAAGTCTTATTTTTAAAAAAATGTATCTCCCGACATTTTCTTTCGTAAGACTTTCGATCTTTAGACCTTTACTCAAATACATGCACCCACTAAATATAACGTTTATAGTAATAATAAGGAATAATGACAAGTTAAATAAATCTATTAATTTCTAAGAAATTACTATGTGTGTGTGTGTGTGTGTAAGATGAATACTGATGTCAACACAAAGCGGCAACAGTCTGTTTCATGCTTTAACGTAATGTTCAGGCCATATGTGTTGTGTCTGAACTAGACTATTTATATATGCTGTTCAATGATGAATTATGGGTAGTAGGGTCTATTGTATTAACCTAAAGGTTATTATGTATGCGGCATGTATATACACCTAAATACATATATTTATTTTTCGTACGTATATATATATATATATATATGTGTGTGTGTGTGTGTGTATTTTCCTCACCGTTAGCAAAACTGAGTTTCATACACGATGCAATCTATCGGTGCTAAGTGAAAACTGAGTGTTGTATAATTTAAATATATATACCGTACTGCAATGATAATGGAGCAATATATTTATTTACGAGAGTCGGTAATAAAATAATAATAAAAATAATAATGATAATATATATATATATATATATATATATATATATATATATATATATATCATCAAGAAGGGAAATCTTAAAGCATCATCGAAGAATTCTTCGAAGATGTGTTAAGTTTTTTTCTTTGATGTACATCATATTGCCTTGTATATAAATACATTGAGCTCTCTTCATGGATCTATTTTTTTAATATTTTATATTAAAAAGACCTACTTAGATTATCCTTACCACTTACGGATCTATCTGTCTGTCTGTCTGTCTATCTATCTATCTACCTACCTACCTATATATATATATATATATATATATATATATATATATATATATATATATACATGAATACATGTGTGTATGCGCATATATGTGCATCTCCCTCTAATGCCCTTAATTAAGGGCATCAATTAAAAAACAAACCATTTTCTGTTATCAGTTCTTCAGAAAAGCGTTGTCTTGTTGTTCAGTTTAAAATTCTATACTTATATATATATATATATATATATATATATATATATATATATAATAGAAGTATGAATTTAAAAAAATATATATATATGTGAGTGTGCGTGCGTTGATAGGATATAAAATAGTATCCGAAACAAAAGTAGAGATAAAAGGTAAACTGGAGAAGCTTTTTTAATTTCGCCAACGTGTGTTACGTTTGGTGTCTTCAGGTCGGAATGAATGACAAAGGAAAAAGTTAATCGGAACAATAAATTAAATTACCTTATCAGATCCGACGACCACCTGATGAGACCTTGGCCATTCAGCATTTTATTAAGACATTAAATTGTCCTACAGGTTTGATTTTTCTAACTTGATATTGAGCACTTTTCAACACCTGATTTTAAACAACTATTTTAGTGTTTATTTACTTCGTTATATATATATAGAGAGAGAGAGAAAGAGAGAGATAGAGCGAGAGAGAGAGTCTGAGATTGAGAGAGATAGATGGTAATGATAATGGTGAGATTAACCTTTCCATTATAAAAAAAACCTTTCAGCATTCATTGGCCGAACAGTTAGCGCTACTGTCAGTAAGTCATATGTAAAACTTTTTTTCTTAAAACTGTTTTTTTCGGAAAACATGTTTCTTAAGTCCACTGTTATCGTCCTTTCTCACATTGTTGGGGTTTTCTTCCTAACCTTTTGCTTGAAGCAGTGTGGAAAGTCAATATTTTGATTATGTCATTATTTTCTCTTGGGGTTACATGTGTTATCCATATTGTTGCTGTTCAAGTATAGTGGGTTTTTTTTACTTGGTCTTTATCAAATTCTTTGTGATTCTGTAGCGCTAGTCTATGAGATTTAAGGAAGGATAGTCTTATTTAAGACCAACATGATGGTAAATATAAATACATTACACACACACATTGTGTGTGTGTGTGTGTGTGTGTGTGTGTGTGTGTGTGTGTGTGTGTGTGTGTGTGTGTGTGCATAACGTTCAGTTTCACTGGTGTCAACTCAAACCAAAACATTTAACCTCTGACTCAATCCTAACTAAACGTACATTGTTGGAAACATCGTTTGTCTCGAATTTTCCTAGTTTTCAAACTGATTTTTTAAAAAAATGGTAATATATTTTATATATAAATAATAAATAATATAATAAATAAATAAATAATAAATAATATGATAATAAATATATATTTAAAAAAAATGTTAATAAAAATAGTTCTAGAATTCCAACTTTGGTGAACGTGATAATTTTTTCTTTACTAAGCTTTTTTTTTAGATTAGCACCATATTGAAAAATTGGCGCAGCACAATCTTCCCAGTCTTCAGTACGTCACTGTACTTATAATATGTACGATACCTAATCGTTGAAAATATAACTATAATCCAAGAATATTATCTTTTACCTGGATACATGTGCTTGATAATAGTGCATGCAAACAGTCAGTCAGTTATGTGCCATGCGTGATACACGCTTAGGCAATCATGAATCTTTCGATACATGACTGACGAGGCAGATTTTTCCCGCGGTAGGTTGCCATTACTTTCTGCGGTAGATCAGTTGCCATCCAAGGCTATAGAACACGGTCTGTCCTGCTATTTACCCATAGCTGGGGGGAGAAGAAGGATAATAGCACATAAACGAATATAATGGATTCGACTGGAATTCGAACTCGTCTCTTCGATTTTTCAATCCGAGCCGCTGTCCATTACTTCGTGGCTCCTCTTTGCATGAAAACACTCAAACTATTTCCTGAAATCTCCGCTGAAAACATCTGATAACCATTCATTATGTGTTTTATTTGTTTTTATTTTGGGAATTGATGACATTTTCACGAATTACTTACAAGTTTATTAGAGAAGGTGGGATCCGTTAATTTAGTCTTTGGTTAATGAAGAAAACGTGTTTGGCTTAAACTCAAGGCGTTGAAGTTATCGTTCCTCGTCTGATGGTCTGTTAAGCAGCGTCGAACCTGATCTCACAACTCTTTGGGTCTAGTCACTAAATCTAACCAACGCCTTTATCCACTGGGCCATGTGTCCACAATTTAAACAAGATTGCACTACAGTCCGGTTTATTAATTTCTTCAACATTTCAAATTTCTCGTAAATCAGTGTGGTGAACCGTTGTTTCTACGAACCACCAACTATTGTCACTTGAATCTTTGAGAACAACTGCAAGAGTCAAATAAGTGATCAAATAAAATAGAAAATCGCAATTTACATCATTTATAAACCTTATGGACATATCACGTTGAAAACACTAGCTCTCGTACGATCACCGAAATTAAGTAACATCGAGCCTAGTCAGTATCTAGATTGGTGGTAGCCGCTTCGGAATACCAGGTGCTCTTTAATCTAACAACGTAGATTTTTCTAATAATGGCAACCTTATAATGTCAGACAGCTATGGGTCAATCGACCTAGCTTCGCCAAACACTCGTTAGGTGGCGCTGTTTAAGTTTATAAAAAGACAAACATTTCCTTCCACTTGTTCCATGATGTAGTAGTACGTAGATTAGGACACCCCGCTGGAGAACGTTCGTTTCCCCGTTCAACTGACGACTAAACTCTTACACACGCCCTCGCACGTATCACACACACAAGCAAACACATTCTTGATAGATAAGTTTTTAATGTCTTTGCCTTTATTAATGTAATTTCTTTTTGTTAATACATGCATTAATTGTTTGTTTAAAATTCATATTTTGCATTTTGTTTTTACCCGGACACACATGAGTCCGCCAAATATTGTTTGCGCAACAAATGTACCAAGAATCGTTAAATATTTACTAAAAAAAACGTCCACGCCTCGCAACAAAAAGCGGTAAAACCCGCAATACAGCTCTATGAAGCAACAACTCGGACTTTTTTTTATTTATTTAAAGGTCGCATTTTTTTTTCGCAATCTCGACTCTCTTCATCAAGACGACTAAAGTGAACATTTTATAAGATTAAAGTGGCAAATATATATTTTTAATTCTACTTGAAAATATGAGAAAAATGAAAATAGCTTCTTTTTTCGGCATTTCTGATCTTGTCACATATGGTTGTAGTCTCAATTTTACAGGCAAGAAATGAGCGAAAAATAGGTTTCAGATTTAAAGTATTTACTCAGTTTAAGTTAACACAATGTTACAATAGTAGGCGGGGGGGATATTTTGAAGCCAAGCTCAATAATAAATTCGTGCAGTATTAACTTACAAACTTTCACCCCATGGTAGACACAATTAGCTTCCAATGTATTGTCACTAAAAATTAAGCATTTCAATATAAATGTAGAATCAAACAACGAACTAAACCACTAGAACTAGGAAAAGAAAATAATCTAACACGTAAACTTAAATAGAAAGATAGAAAGATACAGACTTACAAAGATACGCTGAACGTTTCTGGACCCTGGCCAATTCCCAAAGTTTGACCAAATGACCAAATTTTAGACTCCCCCTCACCAATGTCTTTTGGGTCGGGCTGACAATTTTTCAGCACCTCTTCGTATGTAGGTAAATATGTGCAAACTAAGATATATAGATATGACTAGATTAGTGAAAGAAAACAATATATAGTAAGATCGGCTATTTCTGTTTGGATGATTTTTACGCTCTAGAAATATTCTTGAAAAGAATTTCATTTCTCAATATAAATGTACTTCAGTAAAAATATGAGATTTGTAGGAACGAATCTCCGGCTCTGAAATTATCCACAAAATTCCAACCAGCCGGATATGTTGTCAAAAAGCTGATACTTTCACTCTTGTAGATCACCGTTCACTCGTTGGCATCAACACACGAATCGCTTTGTGGGTCAGAACTCTTCTTTTTTTTTTTCAGGAGCGGGGGTCATTTTTCTTTAATTTATCATTTTCAGTAAAGGTTTTGGTTTCTGCAATTTTATTTTATTTTGTTTATTTGTTGAGGCGTTTTTATTTAAATAATCTTTTCTGTGTTATCTTTCTTTTTTTTCCTCTCTTGTTTTTTGATTACTTTTATTCATTGACGACTTTCTATTGGATAGTTTTTTTTTTTCTCTCCTTATTCATTTTACTCTCGTTCTCTCCACCAATCTTCTTTTTTTCTCTACTTCATTCGATTCTTTCTTTTTCTGTCTCATTTCTTTTTGATTCTTTGTAACTTTCTTACAATTTTAATTGAATTCTGCATCTGCCATTTCCTATCTCTAGTTCCTTTCCCGATTTGATTATTTTAATGGCTTTTTGTTTTTTCTTTTTTTATATCCCTTTTTGTTATTTGCAAGTTTCATTATAATCTTTTTTTCTTTTACCCAATTTACCACTTTCACTTTTTTCTGACATAATGCTTGCATTTTTTCTGTTTATTTTTAATGAACACTAAGATTTATGTATGTACCTTTGTTTCTCTCGCCATAACTTCTTCAAATTAAACAGTTATACAAAATTAACAAGCGACTTCTGCTCTAATTCGAGTTTCACGAAACGGACGCAAGGAGGCAAGTGACATAGCCACTACGCCAATATTCTATTGCTAAAGCATCGCCTTAAAATTAAGTTGTAAATATTAAATCATACAGAGTAGACAGGTGCTGATCTGAGGCAGAGGGCCAAAGGGACACTTTGATTCTAGACAAAGCACACAGATGCTAGAGTGATCTCTGATCAGCAGAAGGTTGCAGAGAGAAACGATTTGATTCTAGACAAAGCACACAGATGCTAGAGTGATCTCTGATCAGCAGAAGGTTACAGAGAGAAACGATTTGATTCTAGACAAAGCACACAGATGCTAGAGTGATCTCTGATCAGCAGAAGGTTGCAGAGAGAAACGATTTGATTCTAGACAAAGCACACAGATGCTAGAGTGATCTCTGATCAGCAGAAGGTTGCAGAGAGAAACGATTTGATTCTAGACAAAGCACACAGATGCTAGAGTGATCTCTGATCAGCAGAAGGTTACAGAGAGAGAAACGATTTGATTCTAGACAAAGCACACAGATGCTAGAGTGATCTCTGATCAGCAGAAGGTTACAGAGAGAAACGATTTGATTCTAGACAAAGCACACAGATGCTAGAGTGATCTCTGATCAGCAGAAGGTTGCGGAGAGAAACGATTTGATTCTAGACAAAGCACACAGATGCTAGAGTGATCTCTGATCAGCAGAAGGTTGCAGAGAGAAACGATTTGATTCTAGACAAAGCACACAGATGCTAGAGTGATCTCTGATCAGCAGAAGGTTGCAGAGAGAAACGATTTGATTCTAGACAAAGCACACAGATGCTAGAGTGATCTCTGATCAGCAGAAGGTTACAGAGAGAAACGATTTGATTCTAGACAAAAGCACACAGATGCTAGAGTGATCTCTGATCAGCAGAAGGTTACAGAGAGAAACGAT